>VDFB02292527.1:27907447-28317441 GCA_007258455.2 Sequoia sempervirens | reverse complement strand
AAAACCACTTTTCTCCATTTTTTTCAGCTATCACATCATTCATTCCTTTATCTGCCATGCCATCCATATTGCCACTCGACCTCATTCATGTATTCAATCTCCCAACTATCATTTCATGACATGTTATTGTCCTTTACAACATGCCCGAGAACTTAATTCAAGGTATGCGAAATCTTTTCATTATCGCATAATTTATTCTTTCTGTCTATTCATTAATTGTAATGTATACATCAGCCGTAATTGTATGCTTTAATCTTATCAGCCTGCACATGTCAGGGCACATGTCGAATGCTAAGTAGGGGGCGGGGGTATTCTAATTTGAAATTTTCCTGTGCCAAATTTATGCTTTCCAAAATAGTTATGTTCTTGTACTTTCTAAAAGTACGATTGCGAAGCCATAGCCTAAGAACAAGCTAACTACTTAGTTTAAGTAGTTATTAAAATTATTTTATGCAAAAGTCTAGTTATTATTCTTGGTAAGGAAAAGGAAGGGCAGTAAGGAAGAAGAGTCTTTTTCAAGCTTTCAGCATCAGTTTGAGTTTTATTTTAAGGATTTTTTATCATCGGTGGCCAACTGGTGAGGCACAAGCCTACGGCTCATGAGGCATTGATATAGGATCCTCAGTTAATGCAAGCATTTGCCAATTGTGGATGGTTAAATTATTTCTTGAGAATTGATTCTTTTGATGAAGAGGCTGTAGGAAAATTCTTAAGAACATTTTTAGAAAATGAGGCTATGGTATGGGGCTTGGCAGTGGCTGTGACAGAGGAAAGAATTGTAGAAGTTACTAGATTACCGACAGTTGGTGAAAATTTTCCTATTGGAAGGGATGTTGTCTCTGCTAGGGCAGAGTTTACCCTACCAGCTGATGGGCCTTTGGAAATCTCAAAGCAAGGGTGCAAAAGAATGTCCCTACCTTATCCATACTCTGAATACGCCATCTTTGTTATCAGGTATTTTACTTGTGAAGGGCGCTTCTCTTACCTACATTCATTCATTTCAAATTGTTAAGTCATATGAGACATGGACTGGTAGTGAATGTTCTGAATTTTTTGTTAAACCTTTTGCAAAGTAGTGCACACGAAACCCAAAAGGGTAAACAAAACTCTATCACACATCATGCCCTAATAAAACTTTTGACTGAGCAATCTTTAAGGGATGTTTCACCTCTTTCCTGGAATGGGTTTGTTGCCCGAAAAGGTCTTCAACCGCCTGAACCCCCTAGGGCACTACCTGCATAGCCAAGAAGAAATAAAATGAGAATTGAGTCCACAAGTACAGAAATAGAGCAAGAATCCACTGCTCCTACAATGCCTAGTCCTGCAGCTTCTATAACAATGTCCTCTACTGGTGTGCAAACAAGGTCTGCTGCTAGGAGAGAAAAAGGAAATATAATTGTAGGTGAGTCATTTGGGGTAGGGTAGACTCCTGAGTCAGACCCACATACTCAAAGAATTTTTTTTTTTGCCTCATCCTCTCCTACGGAGTCTTCCCCTGTCTCTGTCTCTCTAGCAACAACACCCGTTAATACTCCAATTTCAATATCTTCTTCCCTTGCCGAGCTTGGATCTTCAAGACCAGCTAGGAAGAGGACTGCTAAGGAAGCATCCTTTGCTACTGCTCCTTCTGAAAAACTACCAAAAAGGAGTTCATTGAGAAGACAGTCTAAGCCTGCTACAACCTCCGTTCAAACAGAAACTATCATAATATTGGAGGACTCTGCTTAATCAGGTCATGATAACTCCCTAGATATGTCTGAAAATGTTCCACAAAGCTCCTCTATTGTTCCTGAGGTAGCACAACCCAGTAATGTTGATAAGGGGAAAATGCTGAGTCTAGACGACTTAGCTTGTGCGGCTAAGAAAATTTCTGAGGAAGAACAATCTTCTCCCATGCAACAATAGGGCTTCATCTTGCAACAAGAGGATTTTGTCCTACAGCAAGAAGAGGGTGTGCTTGAACTGCCTGAAATATCCTATGATAATCCATTGCCCACTAAAGTTTGCACAGATTTAGTTGTGTATAAAAAGACTCTACTGATTGCATACTTGGAATTTTTGAGAATTAAGAGGACGCCTATGTCATTCCAGACTTTATGTTTTCGCCATCTCGCCAAAACTGAAGTCCAACAAAGTTTATGGGAAGAGGAAAAGAAAAATCTGCAAAGGGAAATTGAAAGGAAAAAGCAAGAAATTCAAGATATGTAGAAGAAAATAGATAAAATGATGAAAATAACTGGACAAATAATGGAGTGTAGGCCGCCACCCAAAGTATATGCAATGTGCCTCAAGGAACAATTTCTTTGGTTCAAACTAATGAGGATCTCCAGAAATTTGGATCCCGATATTCAAACAACTGAGGAATTCTATGATGCCTATGAAGTGGCCTCTAATTGGTTGAAAAACTCCATGTGTGAACTTTATTTACATGGTTATTTAATTCTTGCAGAAACTGAATGGAACCCACTCCTTTATATAGGTGATATCCATCTAAGAGCAATTATGTCTTGGGCTGCAAATGAGGTCAATTATGGGAGACAATTGGAAACATATGAAGAAGTAGAAAGAGATGAACCTATTCTTCTAAGAGCTAAGAGTTTAGACCCACACACAGTTTTAAGAACCTGGTTTGAAGTTACTTATGGATGGAATCACACTGAGGAAAGAAGGAAAATTTTTGACATCAGACAACAGGTATACAATGAGTTCAAAGAGCAAAATATACATTTTGGAAACTCACCTCTTCCAGAATTGAGACAAGGTGGGAGAGGTTGACGGTTGGTCTAAGAAAGACATAGCCTCACAGCCCTTTGAACTTCATAGCAGCACTCAGGAGAACAGAAAGGTACATGCAACTGGGTTTGCAAAGCAGATTTGAATTATGGATGCCACTGACCTTCCAACCCCCAGTTTTAATGTGGCTGCTCTATCCCTACCAAGCCAAGGAAATCAATGAAGAAATAGAAAACCGCATATTTGAAAGATGACAGTTTACCCGAGGTTTTTAGTTCAAGTTTGGAACTTCACTGAAGGGTCATGTTCCTCCTACAAATTTCAAGGAAACAACAAGGAAAGTCAATGTTGGAGGACCAACATTACGATAAGTAGGGGGCAGAATGATGAGCCTTAAATATGCTCATAGTTTGAAACTTTTGATAATCTTACTTTTATTATTAATAGTTGTTTAAACCTGTTGATTAAAGACTTTTTGGCTGGTATCCTGTAGCAACGAATTCCATATTCCTGTAGCTTGACAACTTTATTAATTACCTTTTTGACCTCCCACATGGCTGATGTATGCTTATGATTTTGGATAATGGAATAGGATTAACATGTGATTAATGAATGGATGTCATGTCACTTGTGTGTATGCTTTCCTTCACCTTTGTCACTTATTGCAGGTTGTTGAAGGGAGTAGGAGCTGATCAAGCGCAAGGAATCTCAGCTCTGTTGAAGAAGTTATTCTAGTAATAACTCTTTGACTGAATCTTTGGGAAGAAGCTTAACGATCCTTTGATCTAGGGAGTGTGTAATGCTATATTCTCTTTGGGTCGCGTCGAGCATATAGACTTTCATTTATGAATATTTGTTCCGTAGATTCAAAATGTATTTATGATCACAACTCCCTCTATTAGTTAGTTAGTTTCCTTTTTCATTTAAATAATCGTTCCTCCTGTGTGAGTGAACGAGGATGAAACAGTATGTGTTAAAATTAAGTTGAATAAGCAATAGAGTTCTGTATTAAGTTTTATTTTCAAACAGAGTAATCGATGTATCCTGGTTCTAAGTATGAATAAAATTTGATGAAGCTTTGAGTCAACTTCTTGTGTAATCTAGTTGATGCTTGCTAAGGGGGCCCACTTAGTAAGTATTCTGTAGCAAGTTGTTGTAATTAAATATTCATTTCATGTTGATTACTAGTTAGAATCTATTTCTATAGATTTCAACACAAACTCAACTTTGTATTGTTCCTGCAGCATCAGGAATCCATCCCTATGTCTGTTCCTGCAGCATAAGGCCAGTTCATAGTTTTTCCTTTAATAATAGTTTCTATGATTTCTGTTTTAGCCAAGTTTTGTTTGAGTTAAAATGCTTTACGTTGCATTACTTTTAAGCATTTGTTTTCTATAGATGGTGACTAGAAACTAGTTCTTAGTGCACATACCGTGATGCTCCATTTCAAGTATACGTTCCCTAGTTTGATAAAGTAAATGAATGACCATGAGAAGATGTTAGTCGCCTATTGGAATGTCCAATTCCCAGGTTTAGTTCTACTATGACTTTTATATCCTTTTGTGGGTGTGACCAACCCACCCTCATATTATGTCAAAATTAGTCCATTGTCTTTGGAGATATTATAAACAGTAATGCCACAAGGTATAGAGGTGCCTATATTTGAGAAATATGGAGGGAAGGGAGATTCTTCTAACCATGTTAATGCCTACACTGCTTTACGTAGTGACTTTTTCCTTGATGATAAATTGTTAGAAATTTTTTTTCCTAGGTCTTTAAAAGATATTGCCTTGGAATGGTTTTATTCTTTACCAAACAATTCAATTCATTCATTTAAAGAACTTGTTAATGCATTTGCAAACCATTTCCAAGTGCATATGACTCCTAAGATGACCTTGGTCGATTTGATAAGATGCAACAAAAAAGAGGAAGACAAGATAACTAATTTTATCTCACACTATCAATTGCTTTATTCCCAAATCGATGTCAAGATCCTATACCCACATCTTCAAAATATGTTCATAGAAAACTTCCAAACCAAGATCCAAGACAAGCTCACTATGATGCAATTCCCATCCGTTATTCACCGATGTATGCTAGAATTGGCTATGGATGCCAAGATATATGGACCAAATGGAAAGCACAAAAAGAGAGATAAATGAATATGAAAAGAATAAACTATATTCAATGGCAATGATATGAGATGATTGTGATTGATTACAAATGAGAGAAACCCCTTGGTTATATAGCCAATGTGAGATGCAAGATTTCATAGGATTATGACAAGTGTCTTAATCATATGACATGAGACAACTAATCACACTTACCTAGTCTCACATGTAGTAGTTGTCAAAGGATAAGATAACAACTAGTGACAACTAACATCTTGTAGAAATATTCCTTCCTATGACCTAAGTAAACTTAACTAAGATGTAAATAAGTCCCCTAGTAATGAATGAACTAGGTACAAGACTTTATTTACACCAACACCCCCCCTTAAGTGCAACTTAGGGAGTAGCAAATTATTATGCAAATGACACAAAGATGCAAAGATGGGTCCCGACTACTAGGCCATGTTAGGTACCCATGTACATATGCAAATGCAATCAATGCAATCTCTCACAAATGGAGAAAGGAAAACCAGTGGGACAAACTCCTCCCCAAAGAAGTAAAATACAAAATAAATACTCAATGATGCATGAGAAGGTAAAAACCCCATGTGAGGAAAAAGACCCCCCCATAAGAGAGACAAGGTAGCCCCCCCTCAATGTTGAGTCTTCTGCAATGATGGTCGAAGCTCGACATTCAATGCTGAAGGTGATCCAACCTCGCCAAACAACGTTCCTCCCCTTAGGAAGAAACAAAACCATGGATGTATGTAGGATATCAGGATGATGCATGACGTATGATGTTGTCTCTAAATCATGCTCAAGTGTCTCCATGTTGATGCCGAAAGCTAACATACTCCAAATAGGCGTTCCAGGCCACACTGCTGAAGAGGACAATCCAACATCTAGTAGAGACTGATGTAGAACATAATACAAAGAAAAATATATCCCCTCTAAAGACAAAGAAGCCTCCTCCATATGCTGTCCAAAAGAATCGACACTCATGCCAATCTATGAAGAATGATCATGTAGAGAATGAACAAGAGGGTCAAAGTGTTCCCTCACAACAACTGAAGAAGGTGCATCTTCATCAAAGAGAAGATGAATGCTATCGATGGTGTCCTCCAAATCTGCAAGATGAGACTCCACAAACGAGTCTGAAATACCTGTCAAGAAGTCATCCAAAGTAGCCATATCTGGAAGACAATGAGGATCTTGCTACACTGAATCACTAGGAGCCAAAACTGTAGCAACACAAGGGTGCTACCAAAATAGTGGTTTACACTTTATGGGAGATCCTGATTCTTGCTGAAATCACATATTTTTAGAAAATATAATTATTTAAGCGTTGAAAATTTTCATTTAAATGATTCCAATTGAATAGGTTTTTATCAAACCACCTTAGACCAATCCCCCTTGGATAGAACCCCGTTAGTTTTAAACCATACCTATAACGGAGTCTCCTTTACACCTATCAAAATGTTGATAAAAAACAAATTTTGATTTACCTTTTAGGGGATCAAATGAATTCATTTTAATTTTTTTTAAAAAGTATGTATTCCTTATTATCAACTTCCAAAAAAGTATAATTTTAATTAAATTTAATTTGATTATTATATTTATTTTTTATTTCTTGTGAATGCAAGTTTTTCACCAAAAATAAAGCTCTTTGTTCCGCACATGTGGAAAAATAGAAGATTATCAATTTTTTTTTTGAAAAATATGAGTACACCATATATTGGAGTCCTTGATCCAATAAAAAAAAAAAATTTGATACATACAGAAAAAGTTACAAGTTATACGGCCGCGCTATGTCTAAATTGTAATTGGTTTGACTTCGAAACTTGATTAAAGAAAATATATTCAATAAAAAACTATCTAACCAAGTGGAAGCAGTGGATATAGGAGATACAAATCTAAATTTGGAAGAATTAGAATTTTATCCTTCACGGAGAAAAAGTTATGCATTATACGGTGAGCGTCACTTTTTGAAAATGTTGTTTTCTAAAAAAAACTAGTTTTTTGAGGGAGATGGAAAAAGAAGCGCAATCTAATTCCAAAAATTTTGAAAAAAATATATTTAGAATCTATAGACAAAATTTCAGGAAACTCTAGTTTGCATCATCTTCAAATTCCTCACGATTTAGCCGATATAGGTGCTTGAAAGTGAAGATTTAGTTAAAAAAAATTATTTATGTGTCCAGTTTGGCCAAAAATTGTAAACCACTATTGTGGGATTACCGACAAGCATCATCAAGTACAACAGTAGATGGAGGAGATGAAATGCATGGCTCAAGAATTGGATTTGATGTGAGAATTCCCAAGTTCAAGAAGCCAAATGTCTCCTCTGAATCATGGTGTATGTGATCAATAGCCAAAGGAACATTGTCATCATCAGAAGCAAACTGTGCAAAGGTATACAGCCAAGATGAATGATCAACCACCCCAGTAGAAATGATCTCTCGAGTATCCAAGTCTTGAATGATGAGAGAATCAAGAGTGAACTCCACAATTCTCCCATCTCCACCATGTGGAATCTGATATATGGAAGGAAGATTATTCATCAAATGAGGAACACACAAGAAATCTTGAAAAGTGTTGTCCCCAATGCCAATAGATCCTTTCCCTGTTACACTCATGTATGTATTGTTTCCCATCAAGATAGGAGACATAGCACAAGGATGAAATAAAGAGAAGATAGTCTGTGAAGATGCCATATGATGTGATGCTCCTGAGTCTAGAATCCATCTCCTTGATCCTGGACCTGAAAGAGCACAAAGACCTTGACCTTTATATCTTGATGTTTGTCCTTTGTCCTTTTTAGATTGTTTTGAAGTAGAAGGAGAAGAAGATTCATACATTCTAGAAGGAAAATCAATGTGATTCTTTTTGAGAATATTTTTCAACTCATCAATATCCTTCTTATAACAATAGTGTTCTTCATGTCCATCCCTCTTGAAATATGCACAAAAAGTTCTCTCCTTCTTTGATGTTTCTCCTTTTGAGGATTCTGATTCTGATTCTTTATGTGGGTTGTTCTTTTTCTTCTTTTGCTTCTTATCAAGATTCTCTGATTCTTTCTATACCTTAGACTCATTAGCCACTAATGCTTGTGGTTTGGAAGACTTGATTAGACCCATGTTCATTAACTTAGCTTCCTCTTGAATTAGGAGATTTACAAAGTTATCAAGCTTAGGATCAACATATGATGCTCCCATAGAAATTCGATGGGTATGAAAGCTAGAAACAAATACTGAATACTCAAGACCAAGCTTGGATAACACATTCATAATCAATTGTAAATCCTCTTTTTCAATACTGCATTCCTTCAATTGTGTTCTTAGTTGCTTGATTTTGGAGATGTAGTCTTGGATGTGGTCAAAACATTTAGGATCAAGATTCATCAAATCATTATCAATCTGATAACCTCTAATCTTATCTGTTTTACCATATAATTTTTCAAAAGTCTCCCACAGTTCTTTAGGTGTATTACATGATTCAATATGAAATTGAATCAAATGAGACTAATGAACATATGCATCCAAGCGTTTTCTCACAATCAATCTCCCACCTTGCCAATTCTTTAGCATCAATAGGTTTTTGAATTGTGTCCTTTAGATGACCTATTAGACCTTTCATCATGAGATAGTTCCATACTGATTTTCTCCATGTAGCATAATTATGTGGATTTAGGGGTTCAATTTGAGATTTCCCCATTGTAAGAACACAAATCAAGCAAAAGAATGCAAGCAATCACTGCAAGATTACGCCCCCAAATCACTCAATCAAGAAACCCCCCAAGCAATATATGATTTGGCACTTTATTTTTAGTGCGTTTACAATTGCCACTTTCCAAAAATAGCGAAGTGGTCTTTGATCTTGGTACATGCAAATGCCAAATTAGGCCATAGAATGAAGTACAATTTTTGGCATACAATGAGATCAATCTGATCATACCATTAAAAAGTACACAAAAAATCATGCACCTTAAAAAAAAACTGCAACCAAAAATGTTACCATAGGAGCAAGATATGAGCTCTCAAACTTCCCAAAATGAGGATGAAGCAACAACACCTATGAGAATATGCAATTTCTGGAAAAAATAGACACCAAAACCAAAAATTGATTGCACCACTGTGAAGAGTGTGAGAAATTATCCCAAATAAAAATAAATTACTCTAAAAAAGGAGCCAAAATGACAGAGTTATGAGCCTTTAAACTTGGACTGCAAAATCAGAAAGCTCATCCATGAGGGGTAGAAAATTTTCAAATGCACTTCCTGATGTCATCAATGATGTATTGCTGATACTAGAAAAATAGTATGTTAAATTTGATGGTTTGATGGCCATCGAAAAAGAATATGCTATCCAGCCGTAGAATATTCTCCCAGAATCAGAGCATAAATTTGACATGTGTTTAGACGTCGCAAGTCGGCATTGGTTTGCGGGTCGACAAGAATCTTCGGTGAATATTCTGCACCTCTTTAGTCGCCAGAATCTGAAGCTGCCATAATATTTGAGATCACTGGTACTGATAGTTGGAGGCCACTGGTGAATGGAAAAGGGGGCCTGCGGGGGCGTATCTGAGGGTGCCACGTGGCACCTGCGTTGGCCATGATACCCACGGGTACTAATCTACAGCAGGGTATCTCAAGTCTATGTACTGCAGACTTTAAACTTCTAGTTTTTTTTGATATTTTTAATACAAATTTTCAAATGATTTTAATCGAAAAAAATGAAATTTTTCATTAAAAATTTCAAAAAAATTTCACTGAATAATAAAATATTTATTTTTCAAAATCATACCGTCAACGTAATTATGGCGACCTGGGGCCATACGGCTCCTTGGGCAATTTTTTTTCCTCACCAGACAACTGCTCCGAATCGGACGATTTGACAGTCGATCTTAGGGTTTTTGGCCCTTCTGGACGCGATGGCAGGGTCGGATTGGACCCAAAATGCTCCAAAATTGTAGCTACCTTTTGGATTTGTCAACCACACATTAGTTTCAAACCCTCATAGATTTGGCCTCGTATGTCCGATTTAGATGAACCAAAAGGAAAAATCAACTATCTCGAACCTTCCGGATGCAATGGTGAGCTTAGATTTCACCAGCAAGCTCCGATAAGAACCTACAACAAAGAGCCAAAAATGGAACTCCCCCAAATCAAAGATCTCTCTTCAAAATAAGACTCTCCAATGGCACCCAACTTGCTCTAATACCATGTTAGAATTGGCTATGGACGCCAAGATCTATGGACCAAATGGAAAGCACAAAAAGAGAGAAATGAATATGACAAGAATAAATTGTATTCAATGTCAATGATATAAGATGATTGTGATTGATTACAAATGAGAGAAACCCCTTGGTTATATAGCCAAGGTGAGATGCAAGATGTCATAGGATTATGACAAGTCTCTTAATCATATGACATGAGACAACTAATCATACTTACCTAGGTTCACATGTAGTATTTGTCAAAGGATAAGATAACAACTAGCCACAAATAATATCTTCTAGAAATATTCCTTCCTATGACCTAAGTAAACTTAACTAAGATGTAAATAAGTCCCCTAGTAATGAATGAACTAGGTACAAGAATTTATTTCAACCAACAATGTACCACCCTTCATGATTACCAAAATTTGGTTAGTAGTCGAGATACACGGTCCATTTCTAGTCGAATTGAGAGATCTGAGCCCAAAAACCAAAATAATTCCAAACGTTTTAGAAAATAAAAAAAATGTTTCCTCCAATTTAACTCCCCTCAACAACCGAGTAGTTGCTATTACAACCATGATGCCCTTTAGTTATGGAGATCCGAAAATACAATTCACTCACTTGCCCAACACCCTTCATAACACAATGTACCAAATTTTACAATAGCAAATGATTACCTTTCCTACTGTCAGAACACTCAAAACTAATAAGCCTTTACCCCCGATCTTTAAATCCAATACTTATTGCCACTATCATCAACAAAATGGACATGATGCAGAACATTGCAAGTGTCTTAAACATCTTGTGCAAGACCTCATTTATTCTAGTTGTCTATCCATTGTAGGTGTTAGCAATCAAGGCAATAAGTACATTGCCACTCCGAACAAAACTTGAAAATTTTCACCAATCCAATTCCAAAACATAATATTTCATTTTTCAAAGCCAATGAAACTACAAAGAATTATGTGATGAATGTTGATATAGATGATGAAAGCAATGATCCTATTCTAAATAATATCAATGTAAATCCTATGGATGAAATGGTAGGGACAATAGACGTCATCCCTCGTAAGGTCCACACTAAAAGTCCCCATGACATTGATTTCTCCTCTAAGGATATAGTTAAGCATTTTCCTGATGGTCCTCTCTACATAGTCAGTTGTATCTATGACAATCCCACTAATGGGATACTAATAGATTTTTCCTATGGAGAGAATATTATCGTCGAGGAATTTCTACTTTTGCATGAACTCTATCAAGATGACTATGATAAACTGAAAGCATGGATCAAGACACATAATGGTTTTGCTTGCCCTATGATATGATTGATCACCTTACCATTACAAATAGGCCCAAAATAATTAGATGTCACATTCTCCATCATCCTGTAGTTAGACTAATTTCATTTGAGGCTAGAGGCCATCGATGGCTTCTCTCAATGAAAGTAATCCCTTCAGTTGTGCACAAATGCTTAAAGTTTCCCTTAGACAATGAAATATTTACTGTTCACCATAGTGGCTTTAATCCCTTATCTTCCAAAGGAATATTTTCCTTAGAAGCCTTTTGGCCCGAGCCCATGGAACCTATCAAGCAATGAGAAGACTTCTTTCTCGTATCTTACCAAAAATTCAAAGCAAAGAAAATAGCCAAACTATCCCTCCAAAACATGTCCCCCTCTACTTCCACACCTCCCATCCTTGATGAAACCATGCTTGAACCTAAACAAGACCCAAACAACCAAGACCAACACAAAACAAAAACCCCAACTATGTCCTACGAATGACCAAGAAATATTGAAACCAACCCTGTCACACCCCCTAGAATCAAACAAGCTTATAAAGTGAAGGAGAAAGTGATCGAACAACTTCTCAAGGTTTCTTTTGTTCCTCCCCTTAGGGAAGAAAAGAAACATATGGTTGATCAACTTCCTCCCATAGAAATGCAACTTGAAAAAAAAACTAAAAGAAACAAAGATGCTAGAGAGTGTAGGCGTTAAACAAAGAAAATCAAAATCCGAACTTGATTGAAGCAATGCATGATGACTCTCCTCCCCAACCAAAACAAAATGACCCAATACAAAAATCACAACAAGAGTTGAAATATTCAATGTATATTATCATTCATCCTCCTATTGTGATTAACTTGGATGACGATGATGAGACCGCTAAAATCGATGAAGAGGTGCATAACGAATTGAACACATTGTTTTCCTCTTCCATTAGCTTAAATGAGAAATCTCTTATATAGAGTGTTGAACTTGGTACTTCTCCTAATTCGGAACTTTCCCTTGTCCCTTTGGCTAGCTGTCTGCCTTTGGTATGCAATGAACATGATTGGGATGTGAATGACTTGCTCATAGGTTGAATCACATTTGTGTTACGCGACTTTTGCATTTTCTTTTTCTTTTTCTTTTTCTTGTGTGTGATTGCATGTGCATAATTTGATCCCTCATGATGTGTTGTTTGATGTTTCTCTCTTTGTGGCATTCCTCTATGTGTACCTTCATTCTTCTTTATGTCGTCCATCACTGTCACTTTATTATCTTTATCTTTGTCTTTTTCTTTTTCTTTTTTGGATGATGCAAAGCAATGACACATTCATGTCTCCTTCTTGTTGACCCAAAATCCTTTTCTTTTCTTTTACCTTTTCGCTCTCTTTGTGTCATTCTTCTAGTTCTATGTGTATTTGGGGGATGATGACAGTTTTGAGCTCTCCTATAAACATTGTAGCAAAGAACATACTGACCCCAAATCCATAAATACCTTATTTGTTTGGTGTTTTCATTTTGGGGGAAACCCCTTTCTTTTATTTTTCTCTCACATGATGTAGCTTTACTTAGAAACATATGACTTGGCATAGGGATTTCCAAGTTGGCTCTCATGTCTTCTTTTTTGTTTGCATTTTTCATTTGCTACTTTAAATCAATTTCTCACAGTATGGTGTTTAGAAAATCCTTTAAAGTGGGGACATACATTGGCATTATCATTCTTCCTTTTTCTTAGTTCTTAGTGCAACCTTCTTGCTTCATACGATGTGTGTATCATTTTGTGGATGACATTGGGTGTGATTTCCTTCATAAGTGTGATCTATCTTAGCATATTGCATTCCTCTTAGTGGCTTTATGTGACACACTGTGTCCCCTAAGTTGTGAATTTTCTATTATTTTATTGGTCCTCTCTTGGAGACATTAGGCATAATGTTCCCTAAGCTAAGACCTCACATGAATTAAGTAGGACTCCTTCGAACATTTGTTGCATTTTGTATTTTTCATTTGTTGTTATATGGTTACCTTTCATAACACAACTTGCATGTCTGTGGTGCCATTGTGTTTGTTCGTGAGCTCCAAGCATACAAAGTTTGTCTTGTCTCATGAAGCTTGAAAATCATTTTTGTGTGGCACCTTATTAAAGTTATCAGGAGGTATAACTTTGGTATGGTTAAGTGGGAAGCCCAATCTAAGGCATGAATTTCCCCATAGCCACTTGCACGTGTGAGAGTAGATACCAGCCATGAGTACATATGTTTCTCACCTTTTAGGCCTTCTCACCCAGCAGATAGCCATGAGTTCTATCACCTTGGAGTGAGTATGTGTTTTCCAAACAAATAGCCTAGATCTGATCCACATCATGTTGGACAAACTGTTGAAGCTTGATCCAATTCTTTTATTTTCACCCCTTTTCTCTTTGGCATTGCATGCTTGTTCCTTGTTGTTCTTGATATCATTTTCATGTGTGTTCCTTTGTGCTTATGTTGGTTTGTCATGGGATCTTGATGCTAGGGGCTTGATCACCCCTCTTGATTGTTGTTGTCCCATCTTGCTTGCATTGGTGCATTTGAACCCCTCTTGATGTGTGTGTTGATCTAATTTAGTGTTATTTTGAAGCAATTTCATCCTCTCGCTAAAGTGGGGGCTAGATGGAGTCACTGAAAAAGTAACCCTTCTACTTTTCCCACTTGTTTGGGCCCTCCTTGTGATTTTTGCTTAATGTTGCCTTGATTTAATGTTGCAATGTGGATAACATATTCACATTAGGTCTTGGGCCCTTGTGAACTAAAAGGATTTAAATGGTACCTTACTTAAGTGTTGTAAAGTTTTGTAACACACTTTCACACTTTTCTAAGGTCTTGTTAATGTATTTCACCTAAAATAACCTCTATTCATCATTTACCAAACCTTATTTCAAAGTGTTGTAAAGTGTTGTAAAACACTTTCACACTCCTAGGTTTTTCATTAATAATTGGGCCTTCTTATGCTTTAATTGGCCCCATTTTGCATCAACAAGACTTATTTATGTGTATTTTCAAGAATAATCCTAACAAATATCATTTAAAACATCAAAATCCTGAAACCCACCTCAAATTCCTAAGGTGGGACTCATTCACCATTATGGGTGAATGAGTCCCCTTAGGTGGGACCCATTCACCCAAGGTAGCGAATGAGTCCGCTTTAACTCAAAATTCAAATTTAATTTAAATTTTCGGCGGGGTTTTATTCTCCAAGATCTAGGGTCAGCCTATAGTTTTCTAATTTTGTGAATTATTGTATAATTGAGTATAAATACAAGGTTATTTCTCTCATTTTCATCTCCAAGCATTCAAGTATTCATACCTAGCATTCAAGTGAGTTCACAAGAGCATTTGAGCATTCACAAGAGCATTCAAGGAATTTCAAGGGTAGATTATCAAGTATTCTAGATCATCTTTCAAGTGTCAATAATCATGTCAAAGATTGTTTGCATCATGTTGTTTTAGAGCTAACAATTGTGATGTTGGGTTTGTGATTCAAGCAAGTGCTTTAAGCAAGATCTATCTCCAAGAGTCAAGAACCACATCCATTGGAGCCATTACTTACATGTTTGCAGCACTTCATTGCAAGGGTTTGGTGAGTTGCAACATCATTATTTATTCATTCATAATTCTCTATTCTATTTCATTCTATTTCAAGGGTTTGATTACCAACAAGGGGTTTGACCAAGGAAAACCCCTATTCACTAAACCCACAACATTATTCCCTCATTACATGTGATTTGTAGGTCTAGGTTGTAGATTTATCAAGGAAAAATATTGGAAAAGTTATCATCAAGTTGTCAAAGAAATTCAAAGTTTTCAAAGTTGTAAACAAACCTTTGAGAAGCTTAGAGAAGGTCTACAAGCTGAATTTTGTAGTTTCAGACCTAGATCTGAATCAAGAACAAAAAGGTAGACTTAGAGCTATAGAATCCAATTTTTAATTTCTAAAAAATATAGAAGTGGAATGATTCATCACTATTGGTGAATGATTCTCATTATACTTGTATGTTAGGGATTTTTTTAGATCTGAGTACCCATTTTTGTAAAACCTATTTTGACACAATTTACCTGAAACTGGACTGATTCACCCAGCTTGGTGTATGAGTCCCAATTAGCATTAACAATAGATCTTTCAAGATTCTAGACCTCCATTCTACCTTCTTCAATTTCCTAGGTGGACATTTCTAGTTTCATAGTTTTGTGTTTCATTTTACTTCCATTTCTAGGTCATTTTGCATATCACACTGTGTTTTCCAACACTTTGTATTTTCCAAGTTTACACTTGGTGGTGAACCCCTTTTGTTAAATTTAGCCCCTAGGTCAACCCTATTGTTAGATTTCAATCTCCTTTTCATTTAAATCTTGAAGGTTATCCTTGGGTGGAACCTTTGTAAAGTGGAAAAAAATCTTAAAGCAAAATCCCATATTTCCCAAAAGAAAATATTAGTCCATTTTTGGAGGTTCCAGATTGAATCAACTAGAAGCTTCAGGTTCTCAACAGGGGATAAAGAGGTATCAATAGTAGCACTGGGTACTAACTCTTGTAAATCCTTAATAGCACCATTTATTAATTTAGTCCCTTTGTGATAAGTTCCAATCATTTCTTTTATACCAAAGTTAAGAAAAGTACCATAGACTTTTACCCTTTCAACTAGTGAGATCTTTCTCAAATCCACATACCATGGATGTGAAGGAAGTTGAATCAGCTAGGGTGGAAGCACATGCTAGATCCATGATTTCCTTGTCAATAAGGCGTTAAAGATATTTCTGGATGATTCTTAAGAAGGATTTGAAGGTTTAGTAGTCTTTGACAACTCTTCTTCACTTCTTCCAACCTCTATATTTTCCTTGTGTTCTTCCTTTTCCTCTTCTTCTTCTTTATTGGAGGATTTTTCTAAAGCCCTATCTTTACTTTCTTCTTCCTTATTTTCTTTATCATCTCTACCATCATCTTCCTTTTCACCTTTGTTTCCTTCAATTTTATTCTTTTCTTTTTCTTCTCTATTTCTGGTATCCTCATTATGTTCTCTTGGATTATTACTAATGTCACGTTTTTTCTAATCTTTAGAATGTTTACTGGTTATTTCTTCTACATCTTGTAGAGGAACAAATTTCATTGAAGCAACATGTGTTTCACCAATATTTTCCATAACAGGATGGTCCTTTGTTTCTATAATATTGACAAGCTCCTGTGCTTGAGCTGTATGAGATGAACTAGTTTTCATACCATAATTCTTCACCATTTTTCTAACTATATCAAGTGTTTCTTACATCAAATTTTTAATAATTTTCTTCTCTTTAGTCATTAAGGTAGTGACTCTCTATTTGAACCTAAAGAATTGGGAGCATTCTTCGAGAAGGGAAGTAGCATATTCCTTAGATAAGGAGGATAATCCATATGTGTTTAAGGCATCAGATTTGAATTTCTCTTCAATGGTTATAGCTGTATGCCTTCTATGAACTAATGCTTCCCACACATTGTTAGTCACCTTCGTCCTTATAGATTCCATAGAATCATTAAAGATAACCATATATTAAATAATAGAATCTATAATTGTTTCTTAATCCTTTTTATAAACTTCATCAAATAATCTAACAATAGCTAGAAAATACTCATAGTGTACCATATTATTCACTAAAGCTTCCATCTTTAGCGGTGGATGATGAACTTACTAGAGGAGAGTTGGGCTTGTCCGCCATAGGTCCTGAAGTGCCTTCATCTTTCTTCTTCTCATGCAAATGAGTTTTGAAAGATTCCATTTCATCTTCTATCTCCTTATCATCACATAAGACTTCAACCTTATCTCTAGTTTCACTTTCTTCATTGCTAGTGGAGGAAATGCTCCTTTTTCTTTTCAACTAGCTTTCTTCTTCTCTCACAAGTTCTATTTCTTCTTGTGCAACATCACTCAAATTTGTTTTCCTACTTTCCTTTTTCTTTACTCTCTTTTCGGGAGTGGTAAGTGGTACAACAGGTCGTACATTCCTCTTCTTAGAGGCTCTAGTGTTGGGTCCAAAGGAGGTAGTTATGTTAACTATTGCAGGGAAACTATGGACTACCTAATTTCCTTTTACTATAGTAGCTACACTAGGAGTTGTTGGTAATGTAGAGGAAGTGGTGTAAGATGCTCTTCCTGATCTCCTAGTCTCGAAGGGGACATCAACTGATCTACTCCTTTTATCTTCTGCAAGTTACCTCAGCTTATCAACATCATCCTTAGATATTAAATGCATTGGAAAGAATTCATCAATCATTTTATTTACTCTTTTGGTCCTTTGCAATGTTGAAGTCTCCAAATGCAGTTTAGTAGACTTCTCTTTGTAGGTACCATGTCGGGGTTGAGTAGGATCCTTAGGAATATTCAACAATATGTCAATCAATCCTTCAACTACTTGTTCCTCAATTTCATATCCAAGAGGAGCTATCCACAAAGTCCTTAATTCTACTGCCTCAATGATATATTCATCAGTAGACACAAGAAATGTTTTATCCTTTGCATACTTCTTCACTAGGCTTCTTAGAAATCTATCTCAATCATGCATATTGTTCTAAAAAACTACAAAGAATATAGTGGGAGAATTAACCTATGCCTTGTAGTCTCCAAGACTATGCATATGTTCAAAAATATAACATGCTACCGGTCTGTTATGAAACCATATAATGTTTTTCATTCCAGATAGATCTCTCAAGAAGTAAAATAACAAACAAACCACCAATGAGCCAAACTTGAAAGGATATTTCTTTTTTTAGTCTAGTTTAGGTTATCCATAAGTTGCTTCTAGAAAAACTCACACAAATCATAATCCCATTAACCACCATTTCATGTGTAACATGAATTGTTGTAGCAGACACTAAATTTCCTCAGTTTGTAAAATATATTTTTTGACCAATCATATCAACAATGTACCTCATGGATAAGTTTGTAATGGGATTTTTTGTCAATGCTCTTCCATCATATGTGGCACTAGTCATCTTCATGACCGCATTGTTCTTCATACCTTTCAACACTAGTATAGGTCCAGTGTCACATAGACCTATTACAATGCTAATCACTCCAACAATGCTTGTCCATATGAATTTTTTGTGCACTCTTCTAAGTTTCATCCTCAAAAATTTTGTGAACATCTCGCCACAAAAATTTTGGAAAAAATTCCATACATCTAGTTTCTTCTGTAATATGTTTTCATATTTTGGCTTCACGAAGTAATCATCTCTTGACAATTCTTTTTCCCATTGATTCATGATTTCTTGATGGTCAAATTCTTCCAATTTTGTGTGAATGTAGATCCTAGTATCCTCAGTAGGCAAGACCTTACTTAGCATTCAAGAAAATGCACCCATGGGGTCCATTACGTAAACTTTACATGAAAGTATTTTGAACTTAGGTCAAGGTCTCATAAAGGTCTCAAAAATAGTTGGTGTGGCCATCTTTTCTTAATTATTTTGAATATGCTTATGATAATTGCTTCTAATTCAAACCAATAGAGAATTAATAACTATAAATACCTCTTTCAAGCTTCAATAGAACTAGGGTTTGATTCCAAGTACACTGAATCGCCTTCACCTTGCTTCATCTTTCTTTGCTTTCTTTTGAGTGTGTAAAAGTTATTTAATTTAACTTGATCTTTCACTTTATGTTTTATGAATTTTCCCTAATTCACACTATATGCATTCCACCTTCAAAAAGTTGATACACTTTGTGAAATACACTATAAACCCTAAAAAGATCCACAAACCTCCAAATTTATACATTTTCTACTAGAATATTTTTCAGCAGCTTCAGTGTGCCATTGTACATCACATATCATCATGTCAATACTTGGCACCACTCATATCAGGGGTTTTTTGGATATCTTTGTAACCGTTCCCCTTAAACCACTACTAGATTTAGTTTTTAGAAGAATCTACACCAACTACATGTACATATGCATTTGATTCATCCTTATTCTCAGGTTCTTCCTTTTTCTTCCAAATCTTCGCCATTTCCTTTCTCACTTTGAAGTAGGATCCACTTTATTCATAGGTTTATTCTTTTGTTTTGGATCAAGTTTCTTCCTATTTTTTCTTCTGCAGAATTTTGAGATATGCCCTCATTTGTTGCAAGTGTAGCACACAAAAATTCTCTGACTAAACTAATTTGAATTTATCCTTGATCTACAGTAGTTAGCTTTCTATCCAAAAGAATAACATGTATAGCAATAGCCTTGAAAGTATTGAGACATTCCACCAGTATTGAATCTATTCATCATTATCTGACTTCTACACTCAGTAGCTCTATGTCCAAACTTTTTTCAAGCAAAACATTTTCCAACAAAGAATCCAACATTTTGATTTATTCTACTACATTTCTTTTCCCTCTGACCAAATTTATTGCATGAAAGAAAGAACACCATTAAAATATGGGTATCTTTGTGCATTTGGTTTCTGGATAGGAGTTCTTTCAGTATAGCTTCTTTGGTTCTTGAACTGTCTATTATTGCATTGAGTGTTCCCTTGATTGTCAAATTTGTTGGAAGTTTGATTCATCTTTGAAAACTTTCCTTCTTCATGTCCTAAACCACCTTTATCCTTAGTTGGTTTCTGAAATGTGATCAACTCATCAAGCATTGTAGTACTTGCTTTGAATTTTCCTTCATGGGCTCTTGGTTTCTCCAAGTTGGATCTTAGGGTTACCACTTCTTGTTCAAGCTTTGTACACTCATTAGTCTTGCTCCATATTTCAGCTTTCTGACATTCTTCAACTCTTTTCTTTTCTTCCACTTGCACCTTTAGTCTGGTGATGTCTTCATTAGATTTCTTCAACTAATTACTGAATTCTCTAATCCTTTCTTTGAACTTCTTCATATGCTCTCTTAACTTTATGATGCATTCATTTTCTTCACTTAAGCTTTCCTTCATATTTTCTTTCTCATTTTCACTTTTGTCCAGGTCTTCAAGAGCAGCATGGGGTTCCTCAGTTTTTAGATATCTCTTCCAGAGGAACATGATAATTTTTGTTAGACATGTGTTCAAACTTCATGAACTTCCTTAAGTTGTTAAACTTTTCAAAAGGAACCAAGCTTTGATACCAATTGTTGAACACCCACAATACTGAGTGGGCGTGAATCATTATTCTACCAAACCATTTAATTATTAACCATTCAATAATTAAAACATATATAGTTAAAATTGTAAACAAGAGCATGAACGGAAGCATAACACCACATAACAAATAAAACTATGATTTTTACGTTGAAAACCCAAAATGGAGAAAACCACGATGAGGATTAGCTCACAATATGTTATAACTAGTTATAAGAAATTACATAGCACACTGCCAAGACTCACTGTCCTTGAAAGGCTTAGAGCCTAAAGTATATAAAAAATGGAGTGTGGATTATTTCAAAAATGATGAACTAGTGAAATACACCTTCTATGTGATGAGTTTAGTTCAATTTAAGCTCTGGAATACAAAATCCTTCACTAGTTTACAAGTACATAGCAAATACATCAAGTGCATACAACTTCGCACAATAGTTACACATCACTGCTTATTAGCTTTTTGCATGCCACACACTGCACACACACACACATACATACATACATACATACATACATACATCTTCTTCAATACAAAAGGATGTTTCATATATATACGCTATTACAACTTCATACATCAATTAGGCCAACCTAATTAGATGTACACATTTAAAATGTAGCTTGTCAGCTCAACCTGAAACACCTTCTCATTAAAACAAGATGTGCAAAGAAAGAAATAGGTCAGCCCAAACCTAATAAGGATCTCTTTAAATCACCAATGAAATGCAAATCTCTTATTTGTGTCGGCCAGAAGAAAACTCAGACCATTTCCACAATTATTGAGTAGAATATTCTAAGTTGAACTCTATTATTTATATCTTTCAATCCTTTCAATAAGAACCACTAAAAACTTATGCATAGATGCACCTGATAGTCCTAATCATCATATGAATATGTCATGAAGCGATCTTCTATTAAGTACATTTTTAGACCAAATTACTGGATCAAAATAACAAAAATATAGTTTTTTTGGTGAAAAAACTATTACCAGCCAATGTTTGCATCAATGACAACACACCAGAGGCTTCTTCTTCATTCTTCCACCACCTTCTATATGTTAGGTAAAACCCATTGATATTGGAAAGGGATACCCCTAGGTCTTGTAGAACCTAAAGAGCAGAAGAGAACAATAATGAAATTGTCTCTTTTTCATTGGCCAATCATCTCATCATTTACAAAATTTTGATGCATTTGCATTGAATTTAGGTTGTGTTAGGAGCAAGGAGGATCATTGTATTTATTTTAAGATTATTGATGATTAGATAGTAATTATTATCTTGTATGTTGATGATATGATGTTAATGGGTAACAACAAGGTAATGATTAGAGAGCTCAAGGCTCATGTTCTATAGCATTTAACATGGACATAGGGGCTACTAAATATATCCTTGGTATGGAGATCAACAAGGATTAGCTACAAAAAAAACTTTGGTTAAGTTAGAGTAACTATTTTGATACCATGTTGTGAAGATTTAATATGCATGACTATAATCCAGTGTTGCATTTTTTTGTATTAAAATTAGTTTTGTAGCATCATAAATTGTCACCCTTGATAATTTTTCACTAGGTTTAGATCCCCTATATGTGCCCATGCCTATTTTTTCTCTTAATTTTCACCTTTTATGATCATATTTAGAAAATTGTAGATAAATTTGGAATTATCAATAAATGTATAAAGAAACTTAAAAACCCTAAATAGATCTATACTAGGACATCAACACCCCTATCTAGCCTATTTTTGTCCCAATTTGAACATGGCATTACTAGAATCCTGACATTTAGAAATTTGAATGTACTTGTTGGCCGTCAATAATTAATTTTATGGAAAATTAAAGAAATGCATATAAATATAAGTATTTTTCACCATTTCAAATCCTAAGAAGTTCTAGCATTTTTGAGTGATAATTGAGCATCCTAAAAAGTAGTCATGAGAATAATTGGAAAGATTATTGCAACATTATTTTATTCAATCATCATGTTAGTAATGCATCAAGTTATCATGTAAGTTTATTCATGTTTCATGTCCATTTTTTGTGAGCACTAACACTTACATGACTTCAAATAAAACATCCAATTCTCTTTGAATGTGAGTAGTTCAATGAATTCAATCTACCAAGAAACGTAGATCTAAGTGGTAGGTTGGAACACTTATCAATTTATCATTCGTTTGTCCATGTCCCTCTTTCCGACCTAGGGTAAGCACTATTTTTACATCATCATAGCCATTTTGGAGGTAGAAACACAAAAAGAGGGTTTGGCTTAGGAAAACCCCTATATGAAACAACCCTTTCTCTCATCTCTTGTGTGCAGGTGAAAGGTCTAAAGAAAATTTGGGAAAGGATTGAAGACCTAATTGCTCAATCAAGAATTCAAGTTTCAAATGTCAATAAATTATGGAAAGTGGAACTAATCATCAATAAACAAAGGTTCGACATTAAGTACAAAAATGGAGAAGCTGCATACATTGACCAATTGATATCTAAATTATGATTCTAAAGGAATACATTTATAGCTCTAGAGTTCCAATGCATCTATCCATCTAGTTTAATCTCAAATTCATATGCCAGATTCCTCTATCACTACACTTTGTTGTTTTATAACTTATTTTTATGGTTATGTTATGGGTTTTTCAAATATCATAATATAGTTTGGTGTATTTGAATAATTAACCTAGATACACATTCACATCATCAAATTTAGTCACTTATCAACAATCAATAAATCCGTAAATGGAAGAACCAAAACCCTGATCAACCACTCTTGCTCTTTCATAGCGATTAGTATCTAAGTTGGTGTTTGTGATCATATTTGGTTCCTTCCAATATGATGTAGGATAAAGTGTGATTTAGACCCTAGATACCTTTTTCCCACATCAAAAGTTTATATATGTTTCATAATTTAGATGAATATTTTAAAGATATGTGTAAGGCTCCTTATGCTAGTTTCATTAGTAGTTTGATGTATGCAATTATTTTCACTAGACCGGATCTTGCTCAATGAGTAGGCATTTTGAGAAGATTTATTTCTAACCATAGTAAAGAGAATTGAATTTTTATTAGAAGAGTGATTAGATATTTGCAAAGAACTTATTACTATTTTGTTTTTCATAATACTAATGATATGTTTAAGTCATTAAACATATATGGTTTTGTTACTAGTAATTGGGCAGGTTTAACTTGGATAGTCGAAGGTCAACTAGTGGCTATGTTTTTTTCAGTTTGGAGGTGCAATGAGTTGGATGAGTGAAAGAAGAACTAATATTATTTTTTCCACCATGGAAACAAAGTATATGGATACTACACATACCTCTAAGGAGGTAGTATCATTACAAAGAATCGGTACATGTATTAGTTGTTGAAGATGGCTTATTGGCAACATGAGAATGATGATGTATAGTGTGGGGATATTGTTGAAGATTGATGAGCATGATAGTGTATGGTGTTGTCATTGATGGCAACCCATTATAGAGATATAGTAGTTTTGGTCCAGAGAATACCAACTATTTTGTATATTTTCGTAAGCCCCAGTGTACATTTTTCAATGTTCAATGAACCAATTTTTTGGTCCGTATCGCTCCGCTATGAAGAATATGGTAATGCTATTTTGAGGTGATGTAGACATGTCAAATTTACATTATGCATATTCATCCGCTCAATAAATAAATCAAATGCATCACATCCATTCACCTAGTAAATCAAGTTCTTATCATCAAAAGCTCAATCATAGTTTAATTAAATAAATCAAGCTTTATTTAATTAAAATCTCAAACATGCATCTTCCATCCTTTTCTGATTTAAATAAAACAAATATTTAAGTCTTAAAAGTCAAAATCATCTAACCAGCATTAAATCAGCATAATCATCATTTATTTAATCTAACCCTGATTAAATAATAATCTCACCCACTTGCATTCTCTAGATTTGGCCACTTGCACATGAAATTGCATTTAATTGATTTATCAAAATCTTTATTTTCAACTTGGCATAAAGGGAGAATATTCTCCAAGTTTGAAATCTCCCCCCAAGTGGACATGTACACCCAACAGAGGATTTATGAGGCCTTACATGTCTCTTACATGTCCCCTTCCAAAGTCAAACTCAGCTTTCATTGCAAATTTGAATTCAAATTCTCCCTCTCATGGGCACTCTTCCCAAATCTTGCACAACCATTGACCACTCACCACTTGACAAGTGTCCTTTCATTGGTCCAATCTTAGTCCCACATTGATCTCTCTTCAACACTTAGCATTTTGAAAATCTATAAAATACAAGCTTCATCTTTGAGCAAATCCTCCACAATTTTATGCAAGGTTACTCTCTTGGTTTGAGAAATAATCTTTTTTTCATCTCCATTGCACTTCATCATCTTGAGCTTTTTATCAAGGATTGGGAAAGGGTCACTAGCACATGTGACACCAATCCACTATGGAATAGGTAATTTGTTGAATGTTTTCATTATGCTTGTGGTTTTCCTTTATCTTTTGTGGCATTTTGGAACATTTGCAAAATATTTCATAGGAGTGTTCTTGAAGGATTTGTAGGTACTAACCCTTGTTTGAGATTAGTGTTTGCAGATTTTGAAAAGCATGCTCACATTTGGCGCTAGAAGGAGGGTCGTCTGAGTATGTGCCTTTGGGAAAATATGCAATTCTGAGCTTGTCCTTTCTTAACAAAAGTCCACTCTTTAGCCCTTTCTTTTTTTCTTTTTTTTGGTCATAGGCTTTTGTTGTAGAAAGGAAACCGCATTTAAAGTTTGGGGAAGTCAGTCCTTATAAGATCAATCCTTTGTGCATTATGCTAGTATTTGCAAATATTTCAACAAATGTAATCAGTGATAGGTGGAGTCATTTTGTTGGTACCAAGCTAAAACATGGTCAATGCCTGTTACTATGACTTCTCTTTACATTGGTGCTTTTTTTTCTTTATGCAGGATGCTTTCCAAACGTAGCAATTGGAATTAATTTCTCTGGATTTCTAAAAATAGTTGATCACTTCTTGCCACGCATTTTCTTTTCACCCATCCACGTACCCTTTATTCATACCATTCCATGAGGCGACCTCTTCTTTTGAAAGATTTTGTCTTTTGAGAGTGCTGCTTCCCCACCGCAAGTCTTGTTTTGTAAAAACCTAGTTTTTGACGTGATATGTATAGAACTGTTATGTAACAAGATAGACAATGTAGTGAAGGGAGAGTATTTGTTTAAATACAAAGCATATAAGAATACGAATATAATACTACTGCTCCACCCGACCACACTATAATTCCAAATTAAAATATACTTGGGTAATTTAAAGTAATGCCATGGCTGAATAATCTGCGTTAGAAGACTTGCTTTGAACAAATAGATGTGCCCAAGGCCATCAGTGGCCAACAACTCATTTGCAAAACGTCCTTGATTATCAATGGCCAAAGGCGTCATGACTATCTGATCAAAATTTATTGCAGATCCAACGACACACAGGAGGTATGAGGATGGAATTCACTGTGTATCCACTCCCTCGGTGGCAAAACTCTAACTGAAACAATAGCATGTAGTTGTCTGTCAAATCATCTTAATGGCAGCTATAAAGATCAGAGTAAATTTGATTAAACCTGTCCTTATCTTGATTTGTGTGGCTTTCATTGTGCGGCTTGCAGGTCAAACTCAGTAAGTAACATATTCATTATCAGGAATTACCTTTTTGACAGATATCATAACATGGAATATGCAAAATATCATTTAAGCAACTCCAACCACTACTTCAAATCCTCTGCCAAGATGTTATGTCAGACAGATGTGTTCATTTTGGGAAGGACCCTTCTGCAAGCATTGATTTGGTGCGACTATAGTACGACGACCTAGGGTTTTGGTGCCCACAGGTTTTTTTGATTTCAATCTAAAAATATCTCTCTATTTATTGTGGCAATGATGGTAGGTCATTTTCATGTTGGAAAGGTATCATTTCTTAGGGAAATATGGCTTTCAATTATTCAAATCGTTTCCTGATATTTTTTGTATCGCTACATAGGAGAATTCTAAACTACTAGGGGAGAGGGCCCAATAGTCGTGCGGGGTCCAATAGTCGTGCACCTAATCATAAATATAATACCCAATAGTTGTTTATATAATGTCCAATAGTTGTGATTTGACTACCCATAATTAAACAAAATGTATGCTTTTGATCTAAAAAGAAACCAATCATGTGATACCACATCGGCACTCAACTACTCATGATGTAATGCATGAGAATTGGTCTCACTATTTTTTGGGGCCTTTTTGGACACCTTGACAAAAATGCATGTTGATGTGGCATCATATTTGATGATGTGGCCCTGAAACCTTAGTTATAAGCAGAGAACTTGCCAAGTAAGCTGCTGTAAAAAATTGGGAGTGATTTGAAATTTTTAAGTAGGATAATTAGAAGCGCGAAGTTAGGGTGGACGACTATTGGGCCCTCTCCCCTAATAATGGCCTTTTTGCAGGAAATATTTTTAACTCATTTATGGCCTTTTTGCAGGAAATCGAGATATAATCATGACAAAGGAATTGATCTTTTTTGTTTTACTTTTCTGCATTTAATCGATGGTCATTTGCATTAACTCACTGCAAAATCTTTACTTGTCTACATTATTTAATGCAGAAATTAGTCTACTATTGGATTGCATTGATCTTTATCATTTATTAGTTTAAAATCATTGAGTTTTTATTATTTATCATTCTTTTGTTTGAAATCAATGATTAAAACAAACTTAGTTAATTTAATTTGATCCTCACATAATTGTTTTTTTTTTTTTTTTCTTTATAGGAAAAGTGAGGAGGGATGTCATTTGCATAAGAAGCTTGCAAGAGGTGATCCTGGAGGAATCTTGGAGATAAAGCGAAATTGGGCATCAAAAATTTGAAATCAACAAAGCATTTTTAAATTCTTAAGGCATTCGTTTATTCCTTCATTTTTTGTTTTAAATCAACTCACACTTATTCTTTGGGCTTTAAAATGAGCTTGTCAAAAGCTTTCAATTATCATTGCAAAGGGGTTAAAATGAACCTTAGATAAACTGACTAGATTTGGTTTAAGGTTAACAAATTGGACAAACAATTTTCATTTGGTGCTTAAAATGAATCACACAATTGCTTTGAAGGCTATAAAACGAACAAGTGTTTGAATTATGTGATTTTGAGTGCGTATCCTCTCCCCTTGCGCTTCGTGCGATCTAGGGTGCAAGAGAAACACTCAAAAAACATTTTATTGCTTTGAAACACTTCGATTTGGGCTTAAAAATTGAACATCTTGTGCGAGTGTGAGTAGGGGCATTTTCTTGTACATTCTCTTTCTTTGTGCCATCAAATATTGATCGAGTTATGGATTGTGTCTTTGCTTTCTTTTGTTTATCTTAAAGGGCCCGCCTTGTGGGAAAAAGTAATCACCCAAGGGAACGGCTCAACCGGTAACACTCTAAAGCCAAGATTATTTCCAACCGGGATATAAATGTGGATATTGGAAGAAACACCAATATCACGCAGTTGAATCCGAAAAGATGGATCTCAAAGGGGACTCTTGCCACGTTGGGTCAACTCCTACGAACGGAAAGTCCTTACTAGAACCCATGTGCTAGAATTTTCCAAAATCCTTGATCTATTTGTTGGTGCAAGAACGGTCGTTCTGAAGCCACCCCACACTCTTACGGTCTTCTAGTAGAGATGGAAAGCATGCCATGGGAGTTTCATGGGTGTTGATGCTTGGCTGCCCTTATTGACGATAATGAGCCAGTGGGGTCAAGCATCTAACCATCCACTAGAGATAAGAGTAACTAGACTTGTTCAAGTGAGAATCCAACAAATATTGTCTTACACATCCATAGGGCTTGTAATTGTTCTTCATTTGAAAACACAGTGTTGTATTGGAAAACATTTTGCAAACAAACATTCAACATGATTCTCAAAATTTCAAACCCTCTTGAAGACAAATATCATTGACTCAATCCATATGTTACTGCTTTCCCTAGGGATTCACGTCCTTAGAGGTTCCTAAGCATTGGATTATACCTCAATTTGTCTTCTTGAGTAAATAATAGGAAAACCCTTGCCTTAAGTTCATTGAATTTCCACATAAAATATCTTGTGGGGTTTAAAGAAATTAAGACATTGGACATCTTAGTTTGAAACATAATCAAGTGGTTGTTTTTGGTAAAAAGAACTCATTAAGCAAAGATAACGAATTGGACCCCACACATGTGCTTGATATCTCTTGGTCATATTGGTCTTTTGATTGCTCTTAGAGAAAAGTGTGTTCTTCAATACCTTGGCCTAGTAAACAAAGTCTCTCTAAGTCTCTTAGGATCAAATCAAACACTTCATCCATCCAAATGCATATCCAAATCCATCCCACCAAATAACTTTAGAGCTTTGAAAAATGTCATTCTAGACTTGGGTAAATCATCCTAAAAACCAAATCAAAGTCAATTGCTTAGTTAAGTGTGTTTGGATGAATCCTTCCTCACACACTTAATTAAATTACAACTTTCTTGAACAACGTTTATCCTAAAGATAACATCCAACATCTTAGGGTTTACAAGTTCATCATCCAAATCAACCAATCAAAATCAAACCCTAAGTCTAGCATCGATCCAAAGTCCTTAAACGTTCAACACTCATATCATTTACACATTTCATCCTCCATATCATCATTGGTCCTAAGAACCTTAGAGGTTACTTTTGCAACAAGGTCAAAATAAAAGAAGAACATGGAATATAAACTTGATCCATACATCTTGGGTAATCCAAATCAATTGAATCTTCAAAACCTTGCAATGCCTATCAATTATCAAAGTCCATGTATAGGATCATTGCCTTCGACAAATGTCAATGGTACAACAAGTGTGAGTATGCCCAAGTAAAAGTTTGGAACACATTTCCCAATGATAGATCTAAGTCCAAAACTACAAATCCACCAATCGAATAATCAATGCATGAGCCTTGAAACGAACAACGTCATTCCACCAAATCCCTACAAACCCAATGTGGATATACCAAGTGCAAGTTTTCGAAACATGAATCATAACTCAGAAAACTTTGGAAAAATGATTCCCAATACCAACAATGTTCATCCTATCATGCCAAATCTAAACATCATCCCAAATCAGAACATTATCCAAAGTCAATTTTCCCATAATCCCATTCAAAAACTGCAAGTAGGCATCCCAAATCTACTTAAACAAAAGCCAAATCAACTATCTCAAGTGATTCAAGATCAAAATCAAGAACAAATTTGGCGAGATCAAATTGCGGAACTTTCCAAAATAGTTGAGGCATTGTGCCAAGGGAAATCTCCACCACCATTACCTACATCATTCCTTGGTTTAGGGCTTCCCCCTTTACCTAACACCAATCACGCCATCCAAATCAATCCACCTAACGTCAATCAAACCATCACGTCAAATCATTTGAATCTACCATCGACATCACACCAATGGATGGTATCTAGTCAAACAACAACATTGATCCCAAATGAAAATACGGTCTCCCAAGGACCTATCACCTTGGTAATTCCAACCATCACTATCCCTTCAATCATTCCAAACACCACTATCACACCCAGCACATCTCAACCCCTCACTACCATGATCGCTCCGAGCGTATCTCAAACACTTGTCACTACATCCAACATGATTCTAAGTCCACCAGCACCCCCACTACCACCAACTTCCACTACATCAAATCAATACAATGTGACATTACAAGCTGCTTTTCAAAAGGGATTCCAACAATATCTAGCCATGCAACAAGCAACACAAGCTCAACAAGTGCAACAATCCTCTCAAGTTTCCCAAACCTCTCAAGCTACCCAACCAACATGAGCACAAACACAAAAGATGACAACTATTGAAAACAAGGATCAAGATCAATCCATCACTGAGCACACGTTTACTTTATCCAATGATCAAATCGACATATGTCAAGAGTCACTTTTGAATCACGATCAAAATCCACCAACAAAACTTGACAATGAGCCAATTCAAGAAATATCAACATCACTTGACTCTATGGTCGAAGACATTCACAATCTCTCCACCGCAATTGTCGAAAACAATGATCAAAACCTCTCCATCAAGGAGCACATTGAGGATATATCTACACAATCCAATGATCAACTCACCATACATCAAGAGCCACTCTTTAGTGATCTATTTCAAGGAGTGTTAGGACTATTTGATCCAATTGACATAATGCATGATCCGTTGACCAATGATCATATTGAAAATGTCTCTACATCGCCTTATGAGTTAGAGGACATATCTCAAGAAGTTATTCCAAAGCAAGATCAAAATCTTTCACTAAGGTCTAGCAATGGTCATTTTCAAAACATGTTGATCTCCTTTGACCTCATGGTTATAGATGCTGAAGGAACCTTGAACTTGACCATGCCTAATGTCGACATCCAAAAGTCCTTTGTAAGAAATCCATCCTTTGAAGCTGCCCCATGTCAAGAGCTTGATCCAAAGCATGTCGAAGGCAACTCCAAAATTAATCAAGATCAAGAATTTGTATCTTAAAGATACTACAATAATCTAATGAACACTCTCTTATCCATGCAAGATGATCATATCCATGTAGCACATACTCCTCCATCTACCCATGAGATGCTTTCTATAGATGGGCACATAGATGATCTTCATCTAGAACAAGATTTTTCTACACAAAAAGAGCAGATTCTTAACTCCTACAATCAAACGAAGTTGTCAACATCAAGATCAAATATGTCCCAAACTCAGATTGAGGACATCATGAATAAAGATATCCATCATTATCCACTCAAGGAAACAAGTCAGATAGAACATCCAGAGTTAGCAAAGCAGCAAATTGGAACGTCAACTACGGTGGTCATTTGTCAGAGCATGTTTACTAAACAAGACATCTCAGCACAAGTAGAATCAACGCATGAAGGTACTACTTCCACAATACTGGGGGCAACTTCGTCTCAAGCAAGCATCAACATAGGAAGCATGAAGAATCCTTATGATGAAACTGATGTCAATACTACAACCAGTCATGTCATGAATCTTCATCCACCCATCACCCCATCCATGAATTGGGACCAATGTCAAAAGAAAGATCTGAATCAAAGCACAAAAAATGTTATCAAAGAAAAAGAAGCTAAGAAGCATGATGGACTAATCAAATACGCATGGATACCAAAAAATACGAAGAAAGATCATCCCTATCAAACTCCATCAGTCAAAGAAACTGTGGGGAAAACTAAAAGAGGGAAAGGTATCCATCAAAGATTTCCACAAAAGCAAAAGCAAGATTTTCAAGCAACATACAAGGTATATCAAGTAGTTGGTCCTAATTCCACACACATTTTCGTATCCACCCATCATTGCTCATCTTCCCAAGTTTGGAGAGTCAAATATTCCAAACTGTCAACCAATCCATCTCTTATCCCTAAACGCACTCCATCCACACCTCCACGCATGATATCCAATTCTCATATTGACCATGTATTGGTAACGACCCTTCATCATAAGGATTCAGAAGGCACTTTATCGCGATGTACGCATAGAGACAGAGTTAACCCTTTTATCGACGAAGCAGATCAAGAATCCCAAAAGTTGCATTCAAGTGCATGTATCTTAGCAAAGCAGCTCCTTCAGGTAGGATATCAATGGCACATTATGACAGAGGCATCTACGTCAAAACCACCAGGTGGTTCAGCATGAATCTTTCGAAAAAATACAAAAAAATCAAAAAATATGAAAATCCAAAAAAATTAGAAAAAGGATTGAAAACAGTAAAGAGAAAAAATCGTCCTCTAGTGAAAACCGCATGGGCGGTGCTTTGGGCAAGACCATGATGAAAACCTGGAAAACAGGCATCATGAGTAGAATCGAGCATCTACGTGTGCCACTTCAGGTGAAAGCATCTCATCCCATCCGCAATAAATCGAGCCATCCATCCATCTTATCCATAATAAATCCATCCATCCATAAGCCATTTATCCTATCCATCTTTATCCATCTACATCCATCATGCAAGTCATCTTGATCTTGACAAAATTTTGGTGCACACTTTACGCTTGCTTATGGTAAAACATCTTGACATGGGTTGTTTTCATGGGTCCTATCCTATACAGCGTTATCTAAGCCATGAAGCAGTATCCAAATGAGCATTCCTTATCTGAACATTGTATCTTCTCGCAAGATAATCCTTGGCATCCCTTGCATGCTTATCCATATCCATCCATCCACACACCTATCCAAGCATCCATCCATGACATTCCATACATTGCTAGACATTGGGGGCAGATATTTACATCTTGCTTCAAGAATAAAACTTGATCTATATCCTCCAACTTATGTTGTGATCTGAACATTGACAAACGTGAAATCAAATTGGTCAAAGCAGTTGTGATCCGAAATCCAAATCACTAGCCCATGGCATATTTTGATGAACAAACATTCCTTATCAAAACTTCATCAAACATCAAACACCAATCAAAATAATTGATATCAGTTGCATCTAACGTACCCTTCAAATGTCACATCCAATCATTCAAAACAACTTTTGATCCAAATCAAGCTTCATCAATCATGATCAATCAAATCCAATCAAATCATCATCATCAATCCATCATCATCTTGGGATATCCTTCCCAATCATTGTGTTGCTTAACACTATCCTTGCATTGTTGTGCATCCTTAACAATGTTATCATCATCAATCATGATCAATCAAATCCAATCAAATCATCATCATCAATCCATCATCATCTTGGAATATCCTTGTGTTGCTTAACACTATCCTTGCATTGTTGTGCATTCTCAACAATGTTATCATCATCAATCATGATCAATCAAATCCTTGCATTGTTGTGCATCCTCAACAATGTTATCATCATCATCAATCCATCGATTCGATCAGCCAACCTTAGCTTGGTTTTCAACAAAATCCCAAATAGAGCACTGATATCATCACACATGTCCATATCCAAATCGTCAAAATCATGCGAAAAATCCAAAAAAATCCAAAACATATCAAAAATTCAAAAAACACTCAAAAAAGCAAAAAACATCAAAAACATTGAAATTCGAACTACATCGTCTCTGAGCTTAAACGTAGGCAAGGCTAATCTTTGATCAGCCCTCGAGACATCAAAATACAAAAACATTTGAAAAACATCAAAATACAAAAACATTCGAATCACACCAAAAATCCAAAAACATTCCAAAAACATCAAAATCCAAAAACATAAGAAAATCAAAAAATCAAAAACATCGCAAAATCCAAAAACACCAAAAATAGCCTCAAAACATCTCAAAATGTCGAAAACATCCAAATATTTGAAAAATCCATTCATCCCGTTTCACTTTCACTCGAAATAATCAATCATCCATAATAAATTGATCATCACCTTCATCCTTTGGCAACACAAACAGAAACAATCACAACAATCAGCAAAAGCAAGCTTCAATCATAAAACCAAAAGCAAACAACAAAACCGTTAAACACAAAATCAAACTCTTGATCAGTCGCAAACATGCCAGTCGACCTTATATCAAAATCCTATCAATCAACTTGTCAAACCATCATCATCCTGTACAATGCATGTCCTAAGATATATCGTTCCGACAATGGGCATCATTTTGGATATCACTTGGATTCCTATCCTATCAAAACACATCCCTTTGGCTGAAGGTATGAAGAACATTGCCTTGTTTGTGTACTTGATCTTTTCTTTTGATTTATCTTATTGCACTCATTCCAAGAGCCTCTTGATGATATCTAAACGAAGGATTTAGAGAGATAGGAATGGGGCAACGATCATTATTATTTTGTCTGCTGTGCTTGTTGGACGTTCTTGTAAAATAACTTGGCAAATACTTGCTTTGTTAGGTACGCCCTAGCAAGGTTTCCGTATGTCAAGTGTGAACAAGAATACTCCTATCTATTTGTCGAGTCAAAGTCCACCACACTAAGTACAATGCCATCCTGGTCCTTTATACCTTGATGCATCGTGCTTAGGCGTGCTATCAAACATAAAGTAAGTGACCCTTTGAAAATCCCACTCCTTGATAAGAAAATCATCCATCTATCATCATCATTTCTCATCATCATTTCTCATCGTCATTTCTCATCATCATCTCTCATAATGTTGGCTTGTTGGATCCTCTTGTCATCATCTAATTTCTTCATTTTCCGCACTAACATCACAGCATGAATATTTAATCATCATCACCAATGCATCCATCATGCATCCATCATGCATCCATCTTGCATCCATGAAACTATTAGCATACCACATATCATCCATATCATACATAATAGGAAACATCGATCATTTCACATGCATTGCATTTACATCATCAACATCATATAGATCTGTTAGTCTAAGCATCTGCATAAATCATCCATTGCATAATCATAGCATATCCATCTCATCCATCTCATATCATATCATCATTTAAGTTGTTTAGGATAATATAGATTTTTTATTCTAAGCATCTTGAAATCATCTCATTTGCATCATCCTCCATAACCATCCATTTTGAACCTCTTTATCATGAGATCGACCCTCAAATTGAATCTTTTCACTCGATCTCTCGAGGGGGCAATGTACTAGTGTACTTCTTTCCGCTGGGGCATCCGAAAAATCAAAAATTTTTTGATTTTGATCACGACAAGTTTATTCTTTGAACCAACGCAACAAGTACATTGCTTCAAAGAGGGGCAAAATGTAGACACGTCAAATTTGCATTATGCATATTCATCCGCTCAATAAATAAATCAAATGCATCACATCCATTCACCTAGTAAATCGGGTTCTTATCATCAAAAGCTCAATCATAGTTTAATTAAATAAATCAAGCTTTATTTAATTAAAATCTCAAACATGCATCTTCCATCCTTTTTTGATTTAAATAAAACAAATATTTAAGTCTTAAAAGTCAAAATCATCTAATTAGCATTAAATCAGCATAATCATCATTTATTTAATCTAACCCTGATTAAATAATAATCTCACCCACTTGCATTCTCTAGATTTGGACACTTGCACATGAAATTGCATTTAATTGATTTATCAAAATCTTTATTTTCAACTTGGCATAAAGGGAGAATATTCTCCAAGTTTGAAATCTCCCCCCAAGTGGACATGTACACCCAACAGAGCATTTATGAGGCCTTACATGTCACTTACATGTCCCCTTCAAAAGTCAAACTTAGCATTCATTGCAAATTTGAATTCAAATTCTCCCTCTCATGGGCACTCTTCCCAAATCTTGCACAACCATTGAACACTCACCACTTGACAAGTGTCCTTTCATTGGTCCAATCTTAGTCCCACATTGATCTCTCTTCAACACTTAGCATTTTGAAAATCTATAAAATACAAGCTTCATCTTTGAGCAAATCCTCCACAATTTTATGCAAGGTTACACTCTTGGTTTGAGAAATAATCTTGTTTTCATCTCCATTGCACTTCATCATCTTGACCTTTTTATCAAGGATTGGGAAAGGGTCACTAGCACATGTGACACCAATCCACTATGGAATAGGTAATTTGTTGAATGTTTTCATTATGCTTGTGGTTTTCCTTTATCTTTTGTGGCATTTTGGAACATTTGAAAAATATTTCATAGGAGTGTTCTTGAAGGATTTTTAGGTACTAACCCTTGTTTGAGATTAGTGTTTGCAGATTTTGAAAAGCATGCTCACAGGTGATATTGGTGCATGTTAGAGATGTCTAAATCAAAATATTCAAGATTTTATATCTTCTATAGCTGAAGATAATGTTGATAAAATATTGGCTCTGTAATGGAAGTAATACTAGTACAGAGTGTATGTTGGAATGCTTTGCATTCCACTATAGATTAATATTTCTTTATGTGGTTTTGAGGAAGTGTTTTGAAAATTCACTAGTGTGTATGCTCCAAGTGGCAAGTTTTATGGTGGTCCATGTGTCAAGTTGTGAGTGAATAGTAGGCTCATTCTATTGGTACTTCACTAGTTTTGTTATATGGTACCGACCTAAGGGTTTTGGGGTCGTCCAGGGTTGAAGTATGTAAGGATAAGTTTGCAAGATTTGGTGTAGAGAGAAGTGTGAATCATAGTTATGATGCCGTATGAAGTATGTTAAATTATTTTTTTGAGCTTCAGTGGAACTATATCTTCAACATATATCGGATGTATTGTTAGAAGTTCATCATTAGTAGTGAGCCAACATTTCTTCTATCTCTTTCTATTATGGGTAGTGATCCACTGACAGTGAGTCGGTCCTTTTGGGTGGTGAGTCCACCATTCTATATCAAGCATTTGAATTGGTTATAATATATTGTGAGCTAATCCTCACTGTGGTTTTTCCCTTTCTAGGGTTTTCCACATAAATCTAGTGTTGTGTTTTTTATTATGTTGCATTCTTTATATGTTCCTTTCATTTACTACAAGTTAAATATGATGCTTTGAATGGATGTTTGAATTGACAAAGTTAATGATTTTTAAGTGAATACCGATTCACCCCCCCTCTCATTATTTGGGTGTTCAACATTGGTTTTGATTGTGAGATTGCAAGGATTAGATGTGATAGTCAAAGTGACATATGTTTGGCCCAAAATTTTATGCATCATGCTTCTACTAAGAACGTTGATTTTCATTATCACTTTGTGTGGTAAATGGTAGAGAATGATAAGGTCTTGTTAGAGAAATTTAACGCTTTGGATAATGTCACATATTCGCTCACAAAGCTAGTGACCATGAATAAGTTCTCTTGCTACAAGAAGGCCAAGCACCTTGATCATTGTTATTGAATACATTTTTTTTTCCTTATGGATATAATTGAAATATAGTTTTAGGTGGGAGAATGTTGGGATAAGATAACATTAACCTTCTATTCCAAAGTCATTTTTATGTGTTTTCATGATCCTTGAAAGTCGTACAAGTGGACGGCTGGAGACATGTGATGTAAAATATCTAATATTTATTTATCTATGACAAATGGTAATTGCATTCATAGAGGTGGATCTAGTTATAGGTGGTGCTTACAAAACATATTGAGAAAATATTCCTTTTAGGTGTTTGATTTGGAGGTGGGGACCACTTAGTCTTGCATGCCTATGTATCTTGTTGCATGTATATTGCGTGTTATCCTAATTGAAGTGTCAAGGTTTGCATGTTGTGCATGTTAGCCGTCAAAATCATCAGAGAATAATGGAGCACTCGATATTGACAAAATTTATTTGGCTATGGGTTGCGCACCCATGTGAAATCCATGTGATTATTTATAAATTTGTAACTAAGTTTGTAGATTGTCCATGCTGTAGGACATATGGTTTCTGCATGTGGCTTGTCCCTTTTTTTGAAATACCATAGTGGTATTCTCACCCAACTCTTCTCTAGATTGGTGTCTATGGTTAATAGTTATATATCATGTTTTGCAGGTTGAAGAAGTAACAAAGTGCTCCAAAAATTCAAAGAGAAATGTTGTGTTGGTATAAAGTTTTTTGAAACATTAATACAAGCATTGAATTTCTTTAGGTATGAAATTTTTTCGGTATGAAATTTTTTCGGACAATGGTTTCTCCATGTAAATATTGTGTCACTTATGTGTTTATTTTTTCATATTATGATTGTTGAATGTGCTAATCATATAAACATTATGGTGACTAATCTTGAATATCATTTTCAGATTTGCATACACTTTTTAAATTAGCATTGAAGTAGCTTCACCTTAATTTCCAACACTCTATCCTCCACACCTTCATTCACATGCCAAAAATCGTGCCACAAGAAATTAAAGAGAAAAATAAAATATAACAACTGTACAATTTCAGTGCTTGTGGATGCCTCCCTCAAAAGGGAAGAGAAGATCTATGCTTTATTTCCTCTACTTCTCAGTAGTTTGTATCGCATCATTACTTGTATCTGAATATTTCTTTTGTACAATTTATTTGGAGAACAGAAATAAGCCAGTTCTTTTCAATATCTCGGAAGGTCGAGCAACACTACACCCGGTGGTCATCTACAGGGCACAGATTTCGGCGGGTAACGACAGATATTCAATTCATTCCATCTTTCAATGCAAGAGGAAGGGGAACAATGGGAAAAAGAGAAATGCTTTTGGTTTTCATCGATTTTGTGATTCCAGTAACAAGTTTAGAACTCTACTCCCCAAACGATCTGGAATGATGAGTGATTCGAAATAGGGATATAAATGTTCATCAGATCGTACTCAGAAGCATTCAGCATGTGTCTGACAGACTATGTTCGCCAACATTCAATACCCTAATCAAACAAAATTTCATTATCAATTTTTAAATTTTTTTTTGTACAGTTTCATTGTCAGATTATTATATTTTTAGTTATCTTTTTACAGTTTCATTGTCAGATTATCATGGCAATCGCCTGGGTCCCATAGTAATCGAAAATATAGAAGCATATTAAACAACCAGTTGTTACGCCAAAGCACTAAAACCATAGCCAAATTTTATTATGATAAATGTCAAAGGGCACTGAACACAACTGAAAACACCATATGTACTACTTAAAAGAAATTGCAATTATTCAATCTTAGGTATGTAGATATAGTGCTTGATACTCCCCCCAGTATGTTTGTTCATGAATAGGATAAATTAATCAGATTAATAATGACCATACTCCTAATAGATAATAACAGCATATATCTAATAGAGTTAGTGAAGTAGAGTAAATTTTATCAAAGTACCTGTTACTGGCGAACTCATAGAGCCTCCCACTGTTGGAAAAGAGAAAGACAGCCACTTCTGCATCGCACAACACTGAGAGCTCCCAAGCCTTCTTTAACAATCCATTTTTTCTCTTACAGAATGTAACCTGCCTGTTGGTCCTGTTCTCTATCTTTTTCAGTTGAACCTTCCCGCGACCCATGAAGGCTTTCGAACTGTCCTCCTCGACCTAATTAAACCCGAGCTGTTAAACCTCATTAAAGTCCCCCAATGGGAGCCATAATACCAAAAGTAAATATTATAATAAATGCATGGAAGCCATGCTCAGTTAATGCATACGAGAAACATACAATCAGCTAACCTTGATTTGATATGGATGAGTGAACCGGAGATAATTTGATTTGCTTTGGTGTAGAGGATTCTAGGTTACTTTCAGGAATGAGGATAAAGTTTGCAGGGCATTTACTTGTGTGGGAACCTGGAAAAGGTACAATTATGGTGAAAGGAAAAGGAACTGTCTATGAAATGGCAGGTACGACAGCGACAAATTTACCCTGACCCATGTGAAGCCAATAATAGATAAATCAGAGTAACAATTTCTATTCCTCGTCTCCATTCTTATGTGACTTCTATATCAGAACAAATTGTGCAACTACCAATCTAATTTGAGTTAAATGCGGATTAAAATTATGTCTTGTCAAGGTGGAATATAACGTGGGTCGACGAAAGGGAGAGAAGTTAGGACATGCATTCAGATTAAGAATTAAAATATTTTATTAAATGTTAATAAATTATATTAGTTTTCAAGATAATATAAAAAAATATTAAATAATTTAAAAGAATTAATTTCCTTATTTTTTATTATTTATAATTTAAATAATATTTCTAATATCATATTCAATTTTTCATATAAGTTTTCATGGTGTATGTCATATGGCAAGCAAATAAAATATTTAGAGTGGTTGTATAATCGTATCTCTTAAGATTTTATTGTTTGTACTAATAAAAAAATATTTTCAAAAGTAAGTGATATATTTTATAATCTTTATAATTGAATTCTTTCTATAATATATGCCACTAATATATATTATACTTGTATAGAATCATAGATAAGGATATGTTATATGAATACATTTCAAACTATTATAATTATTATTTAACATATTTAATGAGAATAGAATTTAATAATTTAATTAGACAATTCTTCCACCCACTTATCTAACTAATCTTAAACTATTTCATATAAACGACATACTATAAACTAATCGTTAAAATACAATATAATATTAACCACATAAATGACTACTTAATGGATATGATACTTATAACAATAAATGAGAAATCCATTCAAAAAGTGATAATATTTTTTACCTCCCACTCTTGCTCTATGTACCCCCTGCAATTTCAAAATTCCCTTGTTCATGCTTGGTCCACCATAGCATTGCCTAGCGGGGGAACCAACTAGTGCCCCCTTCCAAAATTGCTTCTTTTGTGTTAGCGGTTGATGGTGGGAATCCCAACCCTATAGCATATTTCTCGAGGGTGAAAGTAAAATTCTCCCCATTGTCTTCTAGGGCCTATTCTTGGGATGCTAGAAAAGCTCTGTTTCCCCCCAATTTTGGGGCCGGATCACTTTTATGGAGGAAAATCCAATCTCCTTCATGGATAAGTTGGTCGATGGCCGTCTTTTCTGAAAAAAGTACTCCAAAGATTTTGGAGCCTCTAACAGATGTTGTGCAATGGATAGCCTCAAGGTTGAAGTTCTAGATGAAATCATTGATGAGACTATTGTGGGAATTCAATTATCCCTGGGTGATCCAACAATATGAGTTTACAATTTCTGGGAGATCTTGATTTTTGTTGAAATCACATATTTTTAGAAAATATAATGATTTAAGCCTTGAAAAGTTCCATTTAAAATATTTCAATTGAAGAGGGTTTGATCAAACCACCTTAGATCAAAACCCCTTGGATAGAACCCCTCTAGTTTTAAACCATACCTATAATGGAGTCTCCTTTACACCTATCAAAATGCTAATAAAAACCACTTTTGAGTTACCTTTTGGGGGATCAAATGAATTCATTTAAAATTTATTTTTTGTAAGTATATAGTCCTTATTATAAGCTTCCCAAAAAGAATAATTTAAATAAATTTAATTTAATTATTATATTCATTTTTTATTTCTTGTGAATATAGGTTTTTCACCAAAAATCAAGCTCTATGTTCTACACATGTGAAGTAATTGTAGATTATCATTTAAAAAAAAAAATTATCAATGCACTAGAGATTGAAGTCCTTAATCCAACAAAAAATAATTGAATTTCGATACATACAAAAAAAGTTATGTTGTATATAGTTCGTCTATGTCTGAATTGTAATTGGTTTGACTTCAAAACTTGATTAAAGAAAAAATATTCAATAAAACACCATGAAACCAAATAAAAGTGGTAGATATCATAGTTGCAAATCTAAATTTGAAAAAAATAGAATTTTATCCTTCATAGGAAAAAAGTTATGTTGTATACGGTAAGCATCACTCCTTAAAAATGGTGTTTACTGAAAAAAACTAATTTTCAAAGGACATGGAAAAAAATTGCAATTTGATTCCAAAAATTTTGAAAAAAATATATTTAGAATCTATAGACAAAATATCACAAATCACAAGTTTGAAAAATATTCAAATTTCTCACGGTTTAGCCATTATAGGTGCCCGAAAGTAAAGATTTGGTTAGAAAAAATCAGTTCAGTGTCTTGTTTGGCCAAAAATTGCAAACTAGTATTGTGGGATCAACCCCCTTATAGGTAATTTTTTTTCCTTTATACGAAATATTAGACAAGTGCAAAAATGGATTGGTTCAAATTGGAAACTTAAAGGTGATGTAACTATTAGCACCATGTTTAATGGTTTGTATCTCTTTAGTTTTGTGAATCACAAAGATCTGCTAATGAATCTCACTGGAGTCCCATAGCTTTGGATAAAAAATTGAAGAACTATCTTTCTCTTTGCAAATGGAAGCCTTGTTTTGACCTCTCCGAAGATCTAGGCTCAGTTGCCCCTACCTAGATCCAACTTCCAAGGCTCCCTCTGGAGCTCTAGAACACAAAAAAATTACCAAAGAATTGTTGACTCTTTCAAGAGCCTTTTAGCTATGGATAAATTCCCTGTTAAAAAATCAAGAATATTTTTTTTCTAGGATATGTGTGAATGTTGTAGCTAACAAAGTCTTTTCCTCTTTGATAACCTTGAATTCAAGGTTTGGAATATGTAATTGTGGACAAATAAAAAGTAACACTTCTACTGTTTCTTATTTTGTCCCTCATTGTGCTTATTTGGCTTGATTTCACCTTGATTTAATGTTGCAATGTGGCCCACAAATTCACATTAGGTCTTGAATCTTTATGAATCATTAAGACTTTATGATGTCTTGTAAAGGTTTTGAGAATTTTTGTGACACATTTTCACATGTTTCTAAACTCTTCTTATTATAATTCACCTACATACCTCTTGGAATCAAGCAACCCTAAGAGGGTGGGTTGAATTAGTGTTGTGCAAATTTTAACTTTATTAATTTGATCTTCAAAGTACTTATAACATTCAACCAAAAGAAATATGCATGGATATAATGTAAGCAACCACAACACCATAACACAAGGATTTTTACATGGAAACCCTATTAGGGGAAAAACCATAGTGGATGACCAATCCACAATATAACTTGAGTATACTCAAAAAGATATTTACAAAATGGGAATGCACTTGCATTCAGGCACACTGCCTAGAGCTCACTGCTCAAAATTAGAAAGGCTAACTACTTTACAAAAGTTTGGAATACTTCCAAATATTTGAAATGAGAAAGATAGCATCTACAAATGCTTGATTAGAGCTCAATAATCAAGTTCTGCTCCTTTAGACTGATTCTTCTCCTCTGCTCTATTCTGCGTCAACTTGAAGAAAAAATCCTTAATGCGTAAGTGAAACATTGCTTAATCACTTTCCATATCTTTTGATATTTGCAATGTACATCCACTCACATCAAACACACATCAAAATGGTATAATCGATCACTTATATATATCCGCTACAAAAGATTTGATCGCTCCATGTCGGCTTCAATAAGATAAGAAAATATTCACAAACTATCGGCTTCAAATCATTCATAATATTCAATGTGAATCCACAAGAGACCACAACATAGTGAGGACCCAAAAATAAATGCTCAAATATCTGTGACACACTATATCCACCAAGTCGGCCTTCATACACTAATGAACAAAAAACTAGACAATCAGACCTCTAAATTTATATCCAGATCGATACAAGGCACCAAGATTTGTAGATAACACAGATTATGCATCAAAAAATACTCCCTAAGATCGAAAACAAAAAATAATAACATAAAGTATGCATATGAATTGAAGAACATAGATTTTCCAGGTGCTCTATTCAAGCTTAATAGTTAAACACTGATCTCCAATTTATCTACCGGTATAAGAAAAATGCAACATTCAGATTGAATAACTAACAAGGGTTGCCATCAATAACAACACTGTAAAGCATGTGTAGTGTCTCTTGCCAAAAATCTCCCCCTTTGACATTGATGATAAAACTTAGTGAAAAATAACTAAGTGTCAGATTAGTACCAACAAAAGTACACTATCAACCAAAACTCCAAAAAGATCTCCAAAAGTATAGCTCCCCCTTAGATGAATATACATTTTTCACTGCTCTATTCTCCCCCTTTGATATCAATGGAAAAGATAGGGAATCCACATACAAAGAAAACAAAAAAACTTCAAATTGCATATGTACAAATTTGTTTCAATAATTTACACAAACTTGAAAATATCTACAAAATTGGTTTTCAACAAGTTCAGGCTTGAGTCCCAACACTTCTTAAGACTTTCCAAAATAGTTATGTGACCAAAAATAAAATAAGATTGCATCTCAACTGATTCAAGATTTATAGGGTCACTAACAGCCAAAGCATCTTGTGCTTCCTTCAAAGCACTTAACATAGTTTCCATTTTGGGACCAATTAAACCTCTAAGTTCACAAGCTCTTCACACAACTCTATCATTTTCATGCTCCAGACTCTTTATTTTGTCAAGTAAAGAGATAACTTGATGTTCTTGTACTCCAAAAAAAATAGTTAGAGGATCAAAAGCATTAGAAATAGCAGCTAAAGTCTCTTTCTCATGATCCTTAACCTTCTTCTCATTATCCTCAGTAAGTTTTGATAAAGACAAACATGACTTGTAGACTTTTCCACCTTCAGATAGAGCATTATGAACATTCTTTACAAAAATAGTTAATAGAGATTTATCTTTAGCTATCATCTCTTTTAGACTACTGAACCTTTTGTCATCAAACTCCTTCTATAACTTGACCTTAGCTAACTTCTCAAGTGACTCAAAATGAGTACTTATCGAATTTATGAGCTTCTTTAGCTCACCGGAGGAGGAACCAAATTTATCTTTAACTTGAGTAGGCACGATCTTCCCCAGAATACCAGATGAAAGATTAAATAATTCTTTGTCCTCAATGTGGGACTTCAAAATTTCTTTCCTAGCCTTAGCTTGTACAAATGATGCAACTTTCATTTTCTGAATTGGGGATAAAGTAGACAAATGAATAGGGGCATCTCCCAACTCAAGATCAAATTCTTCTTTTTGCTCATCCAAAAATCTCTTCACTACCTCTACAGTGTCTCTTTCTTCAATTGAAATTTCATTCTTTTCTTCAACCACCTTTTCTTCAACCATAGATTTTTTCTTTTCATTTCGAATTTCAACCTCTTCAACTGACACAACTTTAGGAGCTTTAGTCTCCATGAGTGTTTCTGTATGATTCACATCAGGAGGAATCTGAGTATCCTCAACTGTAACCTCTTGATTTACCAGACCAAATGAAATATCTTTTGCATGCTCTTCTTCATAAACAACATCAATCATGTGCTTTAATAGAACTTCCTTCAAAATTCTCTCAGTTTCTTTTTGCAACTTCTATTGTCCTACCCAACATAAGGTTGTTTATCTGTGACTTTCTCTTGAAATATCTTTTTGCTTCTTTCAAGATTGACTGCATTTCCTCAATTGATATTAATAGACTTAGATTAGCAAGAATTTGTTCTCTCATCTGCTCATCTTTAGTTCTAGCATTGACTCTCCTCATCTCCAAAATTTAATACAATTCCTTAGGAAACTATGCCATTATTTCAACAACAATCATTTTGAAATTGTTCAAATATTTTATTGTAGCCTCCTCAAGGAATCTTTGACCAATAGTTATCAAAAGTACCATACACTTCACATAAAGGCTTGAGATTTCCATCCTTAATAATACCTCTTTCAACTTCCACTATGGACATACTTGGTTTCTTAGGCTTCATCTTCTTCTTTGCTTTCAATTTTTCATCGGAGGGCTTCTCCTTAGTGACTGTTATTGCTTGAGTGCCCATATGCTTTATTTCTCTAACTCCTTCATTAGATTCAACCTCCTCATCTTCTGAGATAGTTGGATACACTCTTGTGCTCTTATCCTTCTTCCTCTTACCAGACTTGAGCTTTTGTAGGGGATGACTTCTTTGCATGACTGGATAGAGGTATAAAGCTCCTTGTTGATCTAGTTCGGGCAAAGGATGCTATCAAACTAGCAGATTCAGTTTTAGTAGGGTCTTTTCCTTTTTCAGCATCTTCTTGATCTCTCTTCCTTCTGGCTTCTCTTACTGCTTCTAAAGATATGCCCATACTTTCTACAAAGACTTCCACTTCTTTCCTTACTCTTCGAACTATCATTGGCTTCTTTAACTACTCATGAACTTGCATGTCCTTTTCTGCATATGTTCCAAACCTTTCTTTTTTTGGATCCACGAGCTTACTTAAGAGATGTTGTGCATATAGTTTGAAGATTCCTTCCTTGACTTCATATCCCATTGGCAATCCAAATGGTTCTAGGATCAACTACTTCCATTAAGCATTGATCAATATCCACCATAAAATAAATTGTGTCCTTATACTTTTCAACAATGGTTCAAGTAGGAATCCTTTCCCTTGCTTGCATTACTTCCTAAAAGTTCTTGAGATATCCCTAGATTGTATTTTTCCTAACTTGACTATCACCAGGGTTGAATAACATGTCTCTAATGTGAACAGCTATAGGCTTATCACCTCTTTTCCAGAACACTTTCCCGACTCCCAAAATTTCATTCATGAAATAAAAGAATAAAAATAGCAACATATTTCCATATTTAAAAGAGTTCTTGTATTTCTTTATCTTGCCAAGATTCTCCATAAGTTGACTTTGAAGCAATTCACACAAGTCATATTCTACATTCTCCCTTACCATCTGATAAGCTACATATATGGTAGTACCAAATATAGAATTTTCTCTATTAGAGTGATATATCTTATAACAAATGACCATCGAGGAAAATTTCACATCCACATTGGTGATGTTATCAATTGTCATTGCTCTTCTATCAAATGTCAAACCAGTCACATTAGTGACTATCTAATTCTTTACAAACTTCAAAATCGACAAACCACCAAAAGAATTTAGACCTATAACAACTCTTACAGCTTCTTTTGTTATCTTGAAAGGCTGATTCAACCACATAAATTCAGCATGGACTCAACTCAAGATGTACCAAACCCATTCATTTTCATCAAACATGGGGAATTTCACAAACTACGTGAGTTTCTTCTCTTCTAGATTTTTGAATTTGGACTTAACAAAAAAATCCTCTCCAACAATGTGTTTGGAATATAAGTTCAGCAATTGTGAGCTTCCTAACTCTTCAATGTTAGCATGAATATATGCGCTAATGTCTTTAATATATAAAACTCCATACAACACAGACGAAAATGTACCTAAGGGCTCGGTCTCAACATACTTGAAAGGGTACTATTTAAATTTTGGATAGGGTCTATCCTTCACTTCAACTACCAATGGAATAGCCATTTCAACAAATTCATAGGTTTATAAGTTTTCTCAAAAAATACCTTTTACTCAAAGTAGGGTTTGAGCTTTGAATCACCTTCACACTTGAATTCTCCCAAATTTTACCAAAGTTTTCTTCAAAGCTCAAAAACTTCTTCTTCTCAAAATGAAAAGTGACAAATGAAAAATAGAAATGACCTTTTTATCACTCGCACACTTAACTTTTCAATGCAATAAATTATTTTTCCCTAACTTGTCCGGATACCCTGTTTTCATACACTGTGAAAGATAACTCTTCTATGGACCTTCAATTTTGCATAAACACTTCATCCAATTTTTCAAAAGCATTTGTAGATCACCAATGTAATCATTGTGTTCATCCACATCTCGGTGTCAATTACCGATAGGGGGTTTGGAAAATTTTCTTGACAATTCCCTCTAGGCTAAGAAGCCTTGATTCAATTCCTAGAGGAATTACCAGAAGTTGATTCTAGTGCTACCTCATTTTCTATAATAGTGGGACTCTTCTTCACCCAAGTTTTCATCTACTTTTTGATTTGATCTATAGGAACTTTCCCTTTTCCTTTTACATCCTTCTACATGTTTCATCTTTGATTTACCAGACCTCTTATGTAGAATCTAGAAATGTGACCATTTTTGTTGCAATTGTAGCACACCACATTTCTTTGTCCAGATCAATTGCTCCACTAATTTTCTCTCGATCTACATTGATTAGCAATATGGAAAAATCTATTGCATGTATAACATCTGGCATCTCTATAAAATTTGTTCATCACACTTCTACATTCACTTGACTTATGACCATACTTGTTACAATTGAAGCATTGACCGAAGAATGATGGACAATTTTAATTCATTCAAATTTTGGATTGAGTTTCCATATGACCAAATTTGTTGCAAGTAAAACGATAACCATTGAACCTCTGAAAATTTGGTTGTCTTACCCGATAGCTTCTAACATTGTTCATCTAATTTCCTTGTTTGATTCTATTTTGTCAAGAATTCCTTTGTCCAAAATTCCTTTGTCCATATCCATAACTTTCTCCTTCCTCATATCCAATACCTCGCTTGTCACCATCATTCCACCAAATTTTAATTAGTTCATCAAGCTTGACCGAGCTAACCTTAAACTTCTCCTTGTATTCATTTGCAATAGCAAGTTCATCTCTAAGATCAACAATGTGATTTTCAAGCTCTTCCTCATTGTGTTTGGTTTGTTCTAACTCATGTTCAAATTGAATAAATCCATTAGTAATTTGGCTGCATTCTTCAAATTTCTCTTTTAGGGATTGGGCAAGATTTTCTTCATTCTTCTTTCTATCTTCAATCTCCTTACTCATCCTCATCATAATAGATTTCATCTCATGCTTCAGAATTGTATTCTCTCTGGAAAACTTTTCACATTCTTCTATCTTTTCCTTCAGGGCTTGACTTAGTTGTTTATCTTCAATACATTTACTGTCATCTTGTTTGATCTAATCAAATAGCTCCCTTCTCTTCTCCCTAGACTTATTGATTTTACCATTCAATGACTCAATGAATCTCTTAGCATTCAAAAGATTTTCTTTCAATTCTTAGACATTAGATTTAGACTGATCAAGATCACCTAGAACCACCATAAGTTGTTGAAGACTGCTTTAATCCATTGAAACACTTTCCAAGATCTTCCCCAAGCAATTAAACTCCTTTTGTGGAACTAAGCTCTGATATCAATTGTTGGAATCAAGCAACATTGAGAGGGGGGTAAATCAGTTTTGTGCAATTTTTAACTTTATTAATCTAATCTTCAAAGTACTTATAACATTCAACCAAAAGAAATATGCATGAACATAATGTAAGCAACCACAACACCATAACACAAGGATTTTTACATGGAAAACCTATTAAGGGAAAAAAGATTGTGGATGGCCAATCGACAATATAATCTGAGTATACTCAAAAAGATGTTTACAAAATGGGAATGCACTTGCATTCAAGCACATTGCCTACAACTCACTACTCAAAATCAAAAAGGAAAATTTCCTTACAAAAGTTTGGAATACTTCCCAAGATTTGAAATAAGAAAGATAGCTTCTACAAATTCTTGATTACAGTTTCAGTTAGGCTCAACAATCAAGTTCTACTCCTTCAAATTGATTATGCTCTTCTACTCTATTCTACATCAACGCGCAACAAAAATACTTAATGTGCAAGTGAAACTGTGCTTAATCACTTTCCAGATCTTTTGATATTCGCAACATACATCCACTCACATCGAACACACATCAAAATGATATAATCAATCACTTCTATATCTGCTACAAGAGATTTGATCACTCTTTGTCAGCTTCAAATCATTCATAATATTCAATGTGAATCCACAAAAGCTAGCCACAGCATAGTGAGGACCCAAAACTAAATTCTCAAACACAAAAACACTTAAACAATAACTCCTCAAATATCTATGACACACTATATCCACCAAGTTGGCCTTCATACATTGATGAACAAAAAATTAGACAACTGGACCTCTTAATTTACATCTAGATCGATACAAGGCACCAATATTTGTAGATAACATAGATTATGCATCAAACAATACTCCCTAAGATCCACAACACAAAATGATAACAAATATTCTTCATGAATTAAAGAACACAAATTTACTAGATGCTCTATTCAAGCTTAACAGTTAAACACTGATCTTTAATCTATCTACCAGTATGAGAAATATACAACATGTGGATGGACTAGCTGACAAGGTTTGTCATCAATGACAACACCATAAAGTATGTGTAGTTTCTCTTGCCAACAATACCCTCTTTTTTATCATTTACCAAGTCTCATTTTAAAGTGTTCAGAAGTCTTGTAACAAAATTCCACACTTTGCTAGACTTGTCATCAACAAATACACCTTTCTTATGCTTTATTTGACCCATTTATGCACTTACAAGCCTTAATAAAGTGTACTTTTGAATATAAACCCAACAAACATAATTTAAGGAAACTTAATTTCCAACTCCCATTCACCACTAGGGGAGAATGAGTCCCTCTTGGAACAAAAATCAAAATAAATTCAAATTACTCATGGGTTTTTATTCCTTAAGACCTAAGGTTAGCTTGTGATGTTGTATTTTTGTGAAATTAAAGCATAATTGTGTATAAATACATGATTTTATATTCATCGTAACTGCCATCATCCCAATCAACATAATTCATTTATGCATCATAACATTCAAGCACTCTAGCATTATCATCATTCAATCAAGTGTTCAAGCATCTTGGAGTAGCACATCTTTAGATTTCAACACCAAGGGTTTGGTGAGTTTATGACATTGCATGTTATTTTTTCATCATTCCTTCTTTATTTCATTTGATTATTAATTGTTTGGTTACCTAATTGGGGTTTGGCTAAGGAAAACCCCTATACTCTAACCCTTAACCCTTTTTCCCTTGTTTTCATGTGTGTTTGCAAGTATTGTAAGAAAAATTTTAAAAAGAGAAAGGTGTCAAAAAGGTGTTGCAAAGTCGTCAAAGTCAACATAACCCTATTTGAAGCTTGGAGAACACTTTCTTGTTAGATTTTCCAAATTTAGATCTGGTAAGCTATCAGACATAAAAGTGTAGACCAAGACCCACAAAGTTGACCCTTGACTTTTCAGAAATTTGCAAGTGGACTAATTCACCATGTTTGGTGAATGACTCCCATTGCTAGGCTTAAAAAAGTGTTTTCTGAAGTTCTGTGTTCCTGGCATCCTGAAACCTATTCCGATAGATTTTTGTAGAAACAAGACTAATTCACCATCTGTGGTGAATGAGTCCTAGTGGGCTTGAACAATGATCTCTATAGCATTCCAAAACCTTTCAACATCAACTTTCAAGCACTAGGCATACCTCATTTAGTCTCATCAAGTTATGTTCTTGTTTTTTCATACTTTTAGTTCATGTTTGCATACAACACTGTGTTTTTAAACACTTTGCATTTCTTAGCTTTGCATACATAATCAATAGGTTTTATCAGTTATTTGCATTTATTCCATCTCATATAGGAATATTCCATTCATATCACATTAACTCTTGAAATTTTACATTGAATTTTGGCCCATCTTCCCCCTTTTAGGTGAAAAGCCCTAGAAGGGCTAGAAAGACTTTCAAGTGCAAAAATATTTATTTACATCTTGATGAACCTAAATTTAGAAAATTTTCTCTTCTAATTTCAAGTGCATTTACATCCTAGGGCTACCTTGCATCAACATTGCAATAGGTTTTGCATTGTTTTGCATCATAGGGTTTTCAAAATTGCATTAATGAAAAGATCCTATATTTTTCATTTTTGTATTTCCAATCATTTAAAATCACTAAAATTCTACATTTGCATCATAGTTTTGCATCGAACAATTTGAACCCTGGACTCATTCGCTACCCTGGGAAAATTAGTCTAATTGCATATTTTTCATTAAAAATTTTATCATATTCAACACATTTTTTGCATTTCTATTTTTTATTATTGCATCTCTAATACAATTTCTATAATTTTTGTTATTAGAATTTTATTTCTCCTAGTTTGCATTTCATTTGCATCCACCCTGCCTTTAGTAGCCCTTGTATGATTTTTTGGTGCCCTATTGATAATACTTTAGTGAGAAGAAGTTCATGACTCATGGAATCCCACGATAATAAACTTATTCTGGACCTTGGGTTGTCCCGAGCTACTACTCCTAGTATTGAAAATAGTGCATTAGGCATGGACACCACCTTTAGCAATGCTTTTCCTTCCAATAAAATACACTTTGAGACACCAAATGATCACATTCCACAAGTCAAGATCATTAACATTCATGAGGACTTAGCACATCTACAACAAAACATGTGTCTTGAAAACATTTCAACCACTACAATCCCTGCTATAGACATCAATCATTTGCTTGAATGTAACAAAGTATTAGATGTTATGAAACAAATTGTTGAGATATACCATAAACATATTCCTTCCACCTATAGTGCATGTCAACCAGCAAACATTGTGATTAGCCAAGGAGGACCTCACATTCCTCCCCCTTCAATCATAGCATCCATACCTACCTACACCACTCCCCAAGTTGCAACATTCATACAATCTATTAGTAATGTCACTCCTTCCTTTAGTATTCCTACTAGCACTCCTAGTTCCTTTGTGGCATTGAATGTTCTTTCCTCTTCCACCATACCATCTATTAGCATTCCATTCACTTGTCCTACCACTACATACACTCCATCAACACTTTCCCTTCCACCTCATACCACTTACACTGACCCTCTCATCATGCAACTTTTCCAAATTGTCTCCTCCATGCAAAAAAAAATATCCACCATAAGTCAAATTCAAAATGCCCCACCCACCTATTATGTTTGTAGCAACCCATTACCTTTGGAAATATTAAGAACATTGATGCCACAAGGAATTGAGATACCTAGATTTGAGAAGTATGGAGGGAAGGGTGACCCTACTAATCATGTTAATGCCTATACTTCCTTATGTAGAGATTTTGTCCATGACGATAAAATTTTGGCTAAATTGTTTCCTAGGGCCTTAAAGGACACTTGGAGTGGTTTTCATCCTTACCAAACAATTCAATGTATTCATTCAATGAACTAGTTGATTCATTTATAAATCATTTTCAAGTGCATATGACTCCCAAAAAGACATTGGCTGATCTAATGAGAATTAAAAAAAATGTGGATGAAAAAGTAACTGATTTCATCACATGCTATCAGTCACTCTATGCCCAAATCGATGTCAAGGTTCTTGATCCACACCTCCAAAATATGCTCATTGAAAATTTACAAAGTTAAATCCAAGATAGATTGACTATGATGAAATTTCCCTCTTTCATGCATCTATGTACAACTCTTTGTGACTATGAAAATTCGGTTAGTAGTCGTGATGCCAAGTCCAATACTAGCTGAGTTGAGAAATCTAAACATGTCAACCCAAACAATTGACAATCATTTTGAAAACTAAACAAAGAATTTTTACAATTTAACCCGGTCCCTCCTCAATAACCACCTCAACCTATCAATAACCAAGTAATCGGTATTAAAGTTGCAATATCTTATAGTTATGGAGATCTAAAATGGTAGTTTACACCTTTACCAGAAACTCTTCATAACATAATGTCCCAACTATTGTAGCAACAGATGGTTACTTTACCTATTGTTAAACCACTGGATTCTAAAAAACCTTTTCCTCCAACCTTTCAACCTAACGCTTATTTCCATTATCATATACAAAATGGACATGACATAGAATAGTGTAAGCATCTTAGACACATAGTGCAAGACCTCATTGAGTTTTTCCATCTATTTGTTTCCAATGTTAATGTTAAAGGAAATACATATATTCCCCCACGCAATCAAAATTTGTAAACTTTTACCAATCCAATTCCCAAACATAATGTGTCATTCGTCAAAGCTAGTCAAACTCAAAATAATGATGTGATGAATGTCCATAGAACTATTGAACATCCTAATCCTATTCCACATACCACTACTATTGATCCTATACATGAAATGATAAGTGCGATAGATGTTATCCCTCGTAAGGGCCAAGCTAAGAAATCTCTTGATATTACTTTCTCTTCTGAGGATATCCTTTTGAATCTTCCCGATGGTCCTCTTTACATAGTCAGTCATATTTATGATAAGCCCACTAATGGGATACTCATAGATCCCACCTATGGAGATAATGTGATCACTAATGAATTTTTGGTATTGCATGATCTTTATCAAGATCATTATGACAAACCAAGAGCATGGATCAAAAGACACAATGGTTTTGATTTACCTACGATAGGATTGATCATCCTTACATTACAAATAGGACCTAACACAGTGGATGTAACATTCTCCATCATCCTCCAGTTAGATTAGTTTCATTTGTGGCTAGGCCATCCATGGTTTTTCTCAATGAAAGTTGTCCCTTTGGTCTTACACAAATGTTTTAAAATTTTGCTTGACAATGACATATTCACCATTCACCATAGTGGCTTTAAACCATTTTCTTGTAAAGGAAATTTCTCCTTAGAAGCCTTTTGTACTAAGCCAATGGAATCCATAACACCCTGCAAAGACTTCTTTTTCATTGCCTATCAAAAATTCAAAGCCAAACGAATAGAAAAATTGTCTCTTTGCAACATATCCCCATCTCCATCTGACATTCCCATCCTAGATGAGACAATGCTTCAACCTAGACCTCAACCAATAACTAGAGATCAACCAAAAATAAACATTTCACCTTCATCATCCAAATGCCCAAGAGATAATGAAGCCAACCCCATCATGCCCCCTCGCATAAAACAAGTTTATAAAGTAAAAGAGGAAGTGATTAACCCACCTCCTATGGTTCCTTCTATTCCTCTCCTTAGGGAAGAAAAGGATCCTATGATGGATCAACCCACTCTTACACCCACACAAATTCAAAATATAATCAAAAGAAACTGAGGTGCTAGGGAGCATAGGCGTCGATGTCATCTCCTTGCTCATCAATTACAAATTGAAGAAAAAAAATAAAATGAAAATTCGCATTTGATAGAAGCAATGCATGATGAGACTCCTCCCCAATGACAACAAAATGAACCAATACAAAAAACAAAACTAATAATAAACTCTTCATTGTACATTACCATTCGTCCTCCTATCGTGATTAATCTGGATGATGATGATGAGATCACTAAAATAGATGAAGAGGTACATAATGATATGAATACATTATTTTCCTCTTCTATGAGATTAAATTAAAAATCTCCTACAACAAGTGTAGAAATTGGTACTTCCCCTAGTTTGGCCCTTGCTCTTGTCCCTCTAGCCAGTTGTCCACCTTTTGAACATGATTAAGAGGCAGATTACTATTGGGAAAATAAGGACAAAAAACTAAGAAGGGGGGGCGAATTAGTTGTCACATAAATTTAATTTTTTTCAAACTTAACTTATCCTTAATTTGATAACATATGAATGAAAAATTAACCATATGTAGTTAACACATCATAGAGACAAGAAACACCAATTTATTTTTTTTACGTGGAAACCCTATTAGGGGAAAAACCATGGTGGATGTTAGTACACAAGATTATTCCTTGCTAAAAGTATAATGAAGAACAATAAGAGGAATGCACATGCATTCACTGCCTCAAGCTCACTACTCAATTACAAAAGGCGCTCTCTGCCCAACAAAATTGGATTAAATTTTGAGGGTATGAATTAAGAAAATAGATTTTTTTACAATTCCAATTAAGCCTCAGAAATGATTCACAATTCAAAGCAACTGATAAGCTCCAACTAACCTTCTTCACACTTCACACAATATTCATGTTCACGAAAAACTCTGATCTTCGAGAAATGGACATATTAAACTAGAGACATTTGATACGCACACTGAGGAGGCACACATAGAAGCACACTATTTCACACATGCGGATCACACAATACTCAACTCATATATCCACTACAAGAGATTCAGCAAAGTTCCACTAGGAACACATAACACTTCCTTTTACAATTTTCTCAATATCCTTGACATATATAACAATTGATACACCAAATGCTAATAGTGTTGACATCAATGAAAACCACATATCAGAAACACATCCACAACATCCAACAATCTCCCAACAATCTCCCCCTTTGGTATTGATGGCAATACATGATGTGAAAATTACCATCAACCCAATCTTCATTTCTAAAAGGATTTGTCATGTAGCACTTCTCCCCCTAAGATGTTTTTCACATAACTCTTCTCCCCTTTTTACATCAATGGAAAAGGTATCTATGAGCTTTCCATATACACTTTGAACCACATATCTGCACATCTGACTACTCCCCCTAAGTAGTAGCCACATAAACATCAATCTGGATCATGATATAGCAACAAGGCTCACAGATTGATGCAAGAAAATGCATATTTTAGTTCTTAAATTAGGAGGGGTGATTACCCATAGCATTCCTTTGAGATACTCAAAAGTATCATTTGGCAATGGTTTACTAAAGATATCTGCAATATGTTCTTTGGGAGGCACATACTCGAGTTTGACTTCTTTCTCATTCAATTTCTCCCTCAAGAAATGAAACTTGATTGATATATGTTTAGTCTTAGAATGCAACACTAGATTCCTTGAGATATTTATTGCACTTGAATTCTCACAATATATGGCAATAGGTTCTTCATATACCACCTTGATATCTCTCAACATCTATTTCATCCATAATACTTGAGTACAATTATCGGCAGCAACAATATATTTTGCTTCAGCAGTAGATAGAGAAGTTGAGTTTTTCTTTTTACTTAACCAGGATACTAGCTTCTTCCCTAAGAAGAAAGCACCACCACTAGTACTTTTTCTATCATCCACATCACCAGCCTAATCAGGATCAGTGTATGCACACAAAGTGAGAACATCATCCTTTGGATACCAAAATCCAAAGCCAACTATTCCTTTCAAATATCTAAAGATTCTTTTAACAACAGTCACATGGGATTCTTTTGGATTAGCTTGAAATCTAGTGATCATCCATACATCATTCATAATATTTGGTCTAGTCTGAGTCAAGTAGAGAAATCCACCAATCATTGATTTGTACCAAGTTTGATTTGCTTTAGGAGAGTCATCATTTTGAGTCAACTTACATCTAGTTATCATGAGGATACCAACAGGTTTGGAGTCTTCCATACCAAACTCCTTGAGCAACTTTTTCATATATTTGGACTAAGATATGAAAATCCCTTGGTCTAACTATGTAATTTGCAATCCCAGAAAGAACTTCATTTCACCAATCATACTCATCTCAAATTCACTGAGATTTATCTCATCAACAAACTTCATACATAGATTATCATTTCCACCAAAAATGATGTCATCAAAAAAGACTTCTATGATTAACTCCTTGTCATGATCTAACTTGAAGTATAAGTTACTATCAACAACACCTTTACTGAATCCAAGCTTCAATAGATATTTGTCCAATCTAGTGTACCAAGCTCTGGGGGCTTGTTTGAGTCCATATAGAGCTTTCTTCAATCTACAAACCATGTCTTCCTTATTTGTTAGCTGAAATCCATCAGGTTGTTCAATGTACGTTTCTTCTTCTAGTTCCTCATTCAGAAATGGAGACTTTACATCCATTTGATAGAATTTATAGTTCTTATAAGCAACATAAGCAAGAAATAATCTTACTACTTCAATTCTAGCAATAGGGGAAAAGTTTTCTTCGAAATCAATACCTTCCATTTGAGAGTACCCTTTACATACCAGTCTTGCCTTATTACATACCACTTCACCTTCCTCATTCAGCTTGTTTCTAAATACCCACTTAGTACCAATCACATTCTTTTCTTTGGGTCTAGGAACTAGTGTCCATGTGTCATTCTTTTCAATCTGTGTCAATTCTTCTTTCATGGCTTCTAGCCAGTGTTCATCTTGACTGGATTTAGTGACACTCTTAGGTTCAATCTTGGAAATCAGACAATATTCTTCTGTAATTTTTCTTCTATTTTTCACTCCTTTACTCTTCTCTCCTATTATTTGAATTTTAGAGTGATTCAACTTTGCATAACTTGGAGTCTTGGGACTTTCTCAGACTTCCGTTTCTTCTGAAATTTCTTCTACACTTGCACTTGTCTGTGATTCTTGACTGACTTGATTTTCCAAAACAACTTGGGTTGCTTTACCCAAACATATGGAATAGTTTGAAGTAGATTTTTTGTTTGAGTGTTCTGCCCTTGATTTGTGATTTCTTCATCTGAATCATAGTTGCATTGTCTAGATGATTTGACAAAGTCCTCATCAACTCTGTCATTTGCACTGTCAACAATCTTTCTCATTATTTTTTATATCATCAGTATTCCTCTCTCTTTGTGGAGTAACCTAGGAAGATCCCTTCATCGCTTCAAGCATCAAACTTTCCTATATGATCATCTATCCTAATATAACATTTTCTTCCAAAGATCTTGAAATACTTAAAAGTACGCTTGTAACCGAACCATAAATCATAAGGGGTCTTACCATAATTACCATTCAAATTTACCCAAATCAAAGTATATACAACAGTGCTTACCGCTTCACTCCAGTACATCTAAGACACATTCCCTTCCATCATCATTATTTTGGAAGCATCCATAATTGTTCTATTATTTCTTTTTGCAACTCCATTTTGTTGAGGGGTTCGAGGAGCAGATAACTGTCTTTTAATTCTATGTTCTTCACAATAAGAATTGAACTCTTTTGAAATGAATCCACCACCTCTATCAGATCTCAAGCATTTGATTTTCAAACCTTTTTCATTTTTTCCATGACCTTGAAACTTTCAAATTTTTCCAATGCTTCACACTTTTCTCTTAAGAAGGAAACCCAAATCATTCTAGAGTAATCATCAATGACTAGCATAAAATACCTTTCTCCATGAATACTTCTAACTCTAGAGGGACCACAAAGATTAGTATGTAGTAATTCTAGCACATTATTTGAATGAAATTGTTTGCTCTGGAAGGAGACTCTAGTTTGTTTACCCATCTGACAGTCTTGACAAATTATATTAGCAGGCTTCACTAACGTAGGAAAATCTCTCACTGCTTGAGTAGAACTTATCTTGATAATATTTTCAAAGTTTACATGACACAATATCCTATGCCACAACCAAATTTCACCTACTTGAGAAATCAAGCAACTTTCACTAGCAGTATTCAAGTGAAAAATATTACCTTTAGTTTGCACAACAGTAGCAATCATGTTTCTGGAACTCCCACAAATCTTTCATTTACCATTCCTGAATTGCAGATCATATCCATTGTGTACCATTTGTCCAACACTTAACAAGTTATGCTTAAGGCCTTCAACATAGAGAACATCATCAGTGTTTTCCTTACCACCAAGGCTAATAGAACCTCTTCCAAAAATCACACAAGCATTGTTATCTCCAAATCTTACAACCCCACCATCATACTTCTCTAGACTCACAAACTTGCTTTTATCACCGGTCATATGATGTGAGAATCCACTATCAATGACCCACTCATCTTTCTCCTCAACTCGGGCTACAAGAGCTTTCTTATCTTCAATAGATTCAGTAGGCACAGGTTTATTTTCAATGGTAGCAATGAAAGCGCAATCATCTTCATTTCCATTATCTTTATCAGACTCATCATCAATTATTGCTTCTTCAACAAAGTAACATTTCTTTTGAAATCTAGGTTTTCTAGGCTTAGTCCTAGGAACTCTTTCAAGACATCTTGAAGCAAAATGACCTATCTTACTGCATGTAAAAAACATTTAATAGGAAATACATCTTCATACTTACCTTTTCCTCTTCCTTCTTTCTTTGCAATTAGTGCTTCTAGTTCTTGTACTTCTCTTTCTTTTTCTTCAAGTTGTTTCAGTTCTTCATCATATTTAGATATCTTTCTAGAGCTCTCTCCTAGATTGTATTTTTTCCTATAGCTTCCAGATACAATAGCTTTGAATGCAGATTTATTTTTTGGTGTAGATTCACCAAATTCACTTATTTCAAAAGTAGAAACCTTCCTTATCAGTGTATCTCTTTTCATCTTGTTTCCATACATAAATTCCTCAATAACATGAACCTTCATTTTGTAAGGAGGCATGGATCTGAGTAACTTAGCCACAATTTCATCCGCACTCACTGAACCACTGAAAAATTTAATACTTAGCACTATTTCATTTACTCTCTACATAAAAGAAGTAATATTTTCATCTTCACCCATCTTCAAATTCTCATACTTTCCTTTTAAGCTCTATAGCATAGCCATCTTCACCTATGTATCTCCTTCATGCAAAGTTTCTAACTTCGTCTAGATCTCATGAGCTGTCTATAGACCTATCACATTATCCATCTCTGAATCTATTAGAGCGCTCACCAATGCTTCCATAGCTCTGGTATTGCTTTCAACATCTTTGATCTCATCAATAGAGGAGGGACAATTCTGAGGAATAATATATTGCTCTCTTGTAATCTTCCAATAAGCATCACCAATGCACTGCAGATGAAATTGCATCTCGACTTTCCATAGTGAGTAGTTGGAGCCATCAAATCTAGGAGTGTCCTTCTTGAATGTTGATGTGGCCATCCTAGATAACCTCAAGTTGTTAAACTTCTTTAGAGGAACTAGCTCAGATACCTATTGTTGGAAAAACAAGGATAGACAACTGAGAGGGGGGGTGAATCAGTTGTCACATAAATTTAATTTTTTTCTAACTTAACTTATCCTTAATCTCATAACAAACGAATGGAAAATTCACCATAAGCAATTAACACATTAGAGAGACAAAGAACACCAATTTTTTTTTTACGTGGAAACCCTGTTAGGGGAAAAACCATGGTTGATGTTAGTCCACAAGATTATACCCTGCTAAAAGTATAATGAATAACAATAAGAGGAATGCACATGCATTCAGGCACACTTCCTAGAGCTCACTGCTCAATTACAAAAGGGGCTCACTTCCCAAGAAAATTGGATTAAAAATTTGGAGGGTATGATTTGAGAAAATAGCTTTTTCTGAAGCCTAATTACAGTTCCAATTAAGCTCAACACTTCTTCACACTTCACACAATCTTCTTCACACTTTTCTTAGTAATGATATTTGCACATACACATATAGGATCACACAAAGCATCCTTTCCACTGATCACACAATAACTCTTATATATCCACTACATGAGATTCCACACTACTTCGTTGGCCAAGAAAATAAAATATATTTGTAATGTCAGCCCAATTTTACAAAAAATAAATTAATGTGTATCCCCCAAGGTCAGCCACAACATATTGGAGACCCAAATTAAAATCTCCAATACAAAAAAACTTTAATTAATTTCACCTCGAAGATCCACAACACACTATTACCAACATGTCGGCTAGAAACATGAAAAACAAAACATGCGCACAAAGATCTTCAACCACGAGCTCACCGATTAATGTGGACATACCACAAAGATAGAGAAGAAACTAGAGATGTCTGAGAACACCAAGAAACAACAGAGAAGCATCCGTAATGATTGAGATAACCACAATCACATAATCTTCATTTAGGAACACTGACAGAGACCAACAAAACACTTGCAGACCTCTGAAACGTCTGGTATATAATCTAGTCACACTCAAAAGTAAACCCTTTAATCCACATCAACTAATCTTCAACGTAAATAAGAGGATTCCATCATGACTTCCATAGTTCCACTGGGAACATGAAACACTTCCTTTTACAATTTTTGCAATATCCTCAACATATAAAACAATTGATACACCAAATGCTAATAGTGTTGACATCAATTACAACCACATATTAGCAACAATCTCCCAACAATTACTTGTTAGATGGTTGAATTGCATTCACCTTGCTAGCCTTTTCCATTCTTTTCTTTTGTCTTTGTGTGTGCGTAATGTGATTCCCTATGACGTGACATTTGATGTTCTCTCTTTGTTTGTACAAATCCTCTATTTGTCCCTCCATTCTTCTATATTTCATACATTTCTATCAATTTTTCTTTTTCATTTTTGTTTTGTTTTTTCCTTTTGGAGATGATACAAAGTGTTGAGATGCCCTATGTCTCTTCCATGTTGACCCAAAAGGTCTCTCTATTTTTCTTTTTCAGTTTTGTTTTGTGTTTTCCTTTTTGGGATGATGCAAAGCATTGAGACACCCTCTGTCTCTTCCATATTGACCCAAAAGTTCTTTTTATCTTAGTTTTTTTTTTTGTCTTCCTTTTGGGCATGATGCAAGGCATTGAGACTGCAATGTCTCTTTCATGTTGACCCAAAAGATTTTTCCATTTTTGTTCTCATTTTAACTTTCATTTTCTTGTATTTTCTTTTTGGGGAGAATGCAAGGCATCAAAACATCCTATGTCTCTTCCATGTTGACCCAAATGGAATTTATTTTTCTTTTTTTTCACTCTCTTTGTGTCATTCTTCCATTTTTATGTGTATTTGGGGAATGATGATAGTTATGAGCTCTTTAATCAAAAAATTGCAAGAATGAACATAGTGACCCCAAATCCATGGATCCCTTATCTTTTTGGTGTGTTCCTCTTTGGGGGACACCCCTCTCTCTTTTGTTCCTTTTTCATTTTCATGATACAACCTTACTCAAAAATGTATGACTTGGCACAGGGGCTTTCCAAGTTGGCTCTCATGTATTGTTTCTTTATTTTTCTTTTCTTTTTCCCATTTTCATTCACTGATTTAAAGTAATTTCCCACAGAGTAGTGTGTAGCAATTCCTTTAAAGTGAGGGAATACATTTATATTATTCATTTCCAATTTTTTTTTGGTTCTTAGTGTAGCCTTCTTGTTCCATACGGTGTGTTTGTTGTTTTCTGGATGACATTGGGTATAGTGTCCTTCATGAGTGTGATCTCTCTTAGCATATTACATTCCTCTTAGTGGCCTAATGTGATACATTGCATCCTCTAAGTTGTGAATATTCTATCCTTTTATTGGTCCTCTCTTGAAGACATTAGACACAATGTTCCCTGAGTTAAATACCTCACATGAACTGATAAAGACTCCTTTGAACATATTTTTCATGTTGCATTTTGCATTTGCATGGCCACCTTGCATAACACAACTTGCATGCCTATGGTGGCATTAAATTTTTTCATGAGTTCTAATCATACAAAGCTTTGCTTGTCTCATGAAGCAAGAAACAACATTGTCCTTTGTGGCACCGTATTAAAGTTATTAGGAGGTACAACTTTAGTATGGTTGAGTGGGAATCCCATTTTGAGGTAAGACTTTTCCCTATAGTCACCTATGTGTTTGTGAGTATATACCAGTTGTGAGTGTATGTTTCTCACCTTTTGGGCCTTCTCACCCAGCCAACAACCATGAGTTTCATCACCCCAGAGTAAGTATGCATTTTCTTTCCAAAAAAATAGCCTATATCTAATCCATAATGAGTTGGACAAACCATTGAAGCCTGATCCAACTTCTTTTCCTTTCTTTCAACTTCTCGCTTTCATTCTTTTTCATCATTTTCATTTGTGTTCCTTTGTGCTTATGTTTTGTTTTCCATGGGATCTTGATCTTGGGGGTTTGATCATCCCTATTTATTGTTGTTTTCTCATCTCACCAAGCATTAGTACATTCATACCCCTCTTGATTGCATGTTTGGCTACTTTAGTGTGATTTTGAATCAAGTTCATCCTCTCACTAAAGTGGGGGCTAACTATGGACAAAAAAAATGTAACTCTTCCACTTTTTCTTGTTTTGTCCCTCCTTGTACTTATTTGACTTGATTTCACCTTGATTTAATGTTGCAATGTGGCCCACACATTCACATTAGGTCTTGAATCTTTATGAATCATTAAGACTTTATGATGTCTTGCGACACATTTTCACACTTTTCTAGACTCTTCTTATAATAATTCACCTACATACCCTCTTTTTATAACTTACCAAGTCTTATTTTAAATTTTTGTAAAGTATTGTAACAAAATTTCATGCTTTTCTAGACTTGTCATCAATAGATACACATTTCTTATGCTTTATTTAGCCCCTTTATGCACTTACAAGCCATAATAAAGTGTATTTTTGAATATAAAACCAACAAACATCATTTAAAACAACTTAATTTTTGAAACCCATTCACATTCCTTGAGTGGGAGCCATTCGCCACTAGGGGTGAATGAGTCCCTCTTGGCACAAAAATGAAAATAAATTCAAGTTAGTGGCAGTGTTTTATTCCTTAAGACCTAAGGTCGGCCTATGATGTATGTTTGGGAAATTAGGGCATAATTGTGTATAAATACATGATTTTCTATTCATTTTAACCCCCAATCATCCCAATCAACATAATTCATTCATGCATCATCAAATTTAGTCATTCTAGCTTTCTCATCATTCCATCAAGCATTCAAGCATCTTGGAGCAGCACATCTTTAGACTTCAACATCAAGGGTTTGGTGAGCTTATGAAATTTCATATTATTTGTTCATCATTCCTTCTTTATTTCATTTCATTATCAAGGGTTTGACCAAGGAAAATCCCTATACTCTAACCTTTAACCCTTTTTCCCCTCTTTGCATGTGTGTTTGCAAGTCTTGTAGGAATATTTGTCAAGGAGAAAGGTGTCAAAAAGGTGTTGCAAACTCATTAAAGTCATCAAAATCAACATAAACCTATTTGAAGCTTTGAGAAAAATTTCCCGTCAAATTTTTGAGATTTAGATCCGACAAGTTATACGACAAAAAAGTGCAGACCAGGACCCATAGGGTTAACCCTTAACTTTTCAAAAAATTGTAGGTGGAATAATGCGCCATTTATGGCGAATGAGTCTGATTTCCACGCTAGAAATTCTTTTTTCTAAAGTTGTGCACGTTCCCAACATCCTGAAACTTGTTTTGGCATATTTTACCAGAAACATGACTAATTCACCATCTATGGTGAATGAGTCCTACTAGGCTTCAAAACTTATCTCTACAACATTCGAGAACCTTTCAACATCAACTTTCAAGCTCTAGGTGCACCTCATTTAGTCTCATCAAGTTTTGTTCTTGTTTGTTTATACTTTTAGTTCATGTTTGCATTCAACACTATGTTTTCAAACACTTTTCATTTCTTAGCTTTGCATACATAGTCAATAGTTTTTATCAGTTATTTGGATTTAGTCCATCTCATCTAGGTATACTTCATCCATATCACATTAATTATTGAATTTTTACATTGCATTTTGTCCCATCTTTCCCCTTTTAGGTGAAAAACCCTAGAAGGGATAAAAGGACTTTTAGGTGCCAAAATATTTGTTTACAGTAATCAATCTATAAAGTATGAAAATGTGGGTATTTTCTATCAACTTTATAGTAATTTTGGTCATCCTAGTAACTCCTACAAAAACCAACCAAACCAAGAAAATAAATCTATTTTAGATACTATTATCCCTCCTCTTATGGTGATGGACCACTATGTGAATTGGAATATGGAGTCAAGGTTACCCAAAGCTTGGCCCTCATTTGTGTTAGAAAAGAAGATACAACATGATGCCATTAGTGGAGAATATAACATAGGAAAGGAACCACTTGCTACCTCTAAGGAGTGGCTACCTCCAACCCAGCACAATGAAGTGAATTATGAAGAAACCATTAACAATATTTTGGACCTACATCCCTCCCGCACAAAATTCATAGAGACAAACATTTTTAAGATTTGTTTGTTTTGTTGGGTGAGGAATTTTTTTAACATCAACAGAACCACAAAAAGAGTATGTGTGATTCACTTTCTTTGTTGGGGTTCAGGGATATGTCATCTTCTCTTTCCTTACAATTCTCTTTGAAGGAGGACATGGAAGAAGAATGGACTTACGTAAATGGAAAATAAAAAAATAAAAAAGAAAGTGAATGTGGGAAGTGAAGAAAATAAAGGAAGACCTTCTCAGAGGGATACCAGATCTAGAGAGGCTACTTGAGAAGTAGCTTCAACAAAATAGAGGACCCTAGAGGGTCTCTCAAGCCAAAAATAAAAATAAAACTAGTTTTAAGGAGCCTAGTCCTCCACCAGTCAGAATCTAGTGGGTACTAACTTGTCTATTTCTCAATGAAGATTATGTCCTGGAATGTGTAAGGACTAAATAGCCCACTAAAACAACATATTGTTAAATTTTTAGTATGGATATAAACATTTATGTTCTCCTTATCCAAGAAACCAAAATACAATATGAAACTTTTGAAAATATTATTAAAAACATATCTCCTATGGTAGAGTTTTGTATAAGCAATATAGAGGGTGCCTTTGGTGGCCTTACTACCCTTTGGAACCCTAAAATAGTTAAAGGAAATAAAGGATACTATAGTATAAACTTCATGGAAACCATTATGGAAGATGGAAGGAATGTGGTTAAGGGTATGTGCAGGATCATCATGGAAAAAATAGGCCCTTAAGTGGCAAAAAATTCAGAAAAATCAGTGTTAGGCAACTTGACGTAAATTTTGAATAAGTTATCTATATTATTTTAAAAATATGTAAGAATAGAATCTGTAGAAAATTGAATTTAGTTTCTAAACTACTAGGTTTATTTAAAAATAAATAAAATCTATTTGGTGAAAATTTGAAATTTCAATGGAATAGTACTTAAATTTCAGGGAAAAAATAAGAAGTAGGTGTCTGTCTGACCACCCTAACCATAATAAAATGATAATATTTTTTTATAAGATTTTATATATAAATAGAGGACTCATGTTTGGATGTGATGTATATTTTTTTGTAATTTTTTTCCAAGTAAATAATTAATTAGAAATTATTTATTACAACTTTAAAAAAATATTAAAACTCGTCTGTCTGACCACCTTAACTTGGTCAAAACTTCATGAAATTATTTTTTTATTTTTTTAATCCTATAGTATGTGAAGCATAGAATGTGACAAATATTTCATATTCAAAAAATGTGATACCATTTGAAAGTTATAGATGTTTTTCAATCAGCCTATTGATTAGGACTTTAGTCGTAATTCTAATAGAAAATGAATAATAATTATTTATTAAATTCAAATTAAAGAATAATTTATATTGGTAGAAAGTTGAGAATCTCCTCTAAAAACCCTTTTTGTTTCATCAAATTTGGGTTAAAAAAAAAGTCGTCAGCCACATACCCTACAAATACCCATAATATTGCCACTTTTTGGCCCATCATGATCCTGCACATACCCTTAAGTTAAATCTTCTCATTCTCTACACCCCTAACTCTAGATTTTCTAGAGTTCATCTCTGGAACTCCTTATCTATGCTAATGTCAAATAACTAAAAGATACATAGGATGCGAGCTAGATATTTTAACACCCATTTATATCCTTTTAACAAACATGGCTTATAAGACTTTTCAAATAGTATGTTTGATTTTTCTAATTTTATCTATAATCAAGGCCTTTTGGACATGGATATCACAATATCTAGATTTACCTGGTCTAATAGATGTGAAAATAACCACATCCAAGTTAACCTAGACATGTTTTGATCTTGGGTAACTAGGACATTCTCTCTAAGTTACATCTTTCAGTCCTTCTAAGATATACTTTATACCATAGTGCTCTTCTTTTGAGGTGGGAGGAGCAAAGGCCTATATGCCCCTTTCCATTCATATTTGAGATTATGTTGAACTTGCATCCTGATATTAAGGATCTTATTTAGTACTGGTGGAATCTTCCCTACTAGGGTATGCCTATGTTTCACCTAGCTCAAAAACTAAAATGGATCTAAGATAATGTGAAAGAATGGAATAAAATTTTCTTTGGTAATATCTTCCACACTAAAAAATCCATCCTTTCTAGTCTAAAAGATATTCAAGCCAATATGGAGAATGGATTTATTGATGATGATACCTAAAGGAGAGAAAGAGAGCTTAGGGAGGAATGGTTTGAAAAGTTACTAATAAGGAAGAAATTTTCTAGAAACATAAATATCAAATATAGTGGTTACAAGAAGGAGATAGGAACACTAAGTTCTTCCACAAATTGAATTTGAAGAATTGGAAAAGAAACAAAATTAGCTCTTTAGTAAATGCTAATGGAGTTGCTCTAAAAAGTGATGAGGAACTGGCTAGTGAGGCTGTTTCCTTATTCCAAAATAATGGCGGAGAACAAGTCCATTCTATTATTGAGATTGAAACTCTTCGCAACGTCATTCCTAAGGTGATTTCGAAGATGGAGATATTTAGGGAGATGGGGAAACCTATCACATTGCCATAAGTCAAGAATGGTATCTTCTCATTTGAATAATTTATAGTGCCTTGCCTTGATGGTATCCCCCAAGTTTTTTTTCAAGGTTTTTGGGATGTCATTTCTTCTCATCTATTAAATATGGCTAGAGAAATCTTTATATGTGTAAGACTGCTAAGACAACTTAATGTGACCTTTATTGTTTTAATTCCTAAGAAAGAGGATGTTACATCACTACAAGAATATAGACCCATAATTCTATGCAAAACTATGTACAAAATATTCTCTTTAAGTATTGTGAACAAGCTAAAAGGGATTTTCGATAAGCTAATCTCTATGAACCAAAAAGGTTTTGTTAAGGGTAGATAAATCCTTGATGCTATCATTGTTTCTCACCTGTATATTCACTCTATTGAACTCTACAAGAAACCAAGAATGGTTTTAAAGTTAGACATTTTGAAGGCCTATGATAGGGTTTCTTGGAGGTTTTATATAGCTTTTTTGGAGAATTTTGGCTTCATTAGAAGGATTTTAAAATTGATAATAGCTTGTGTCACCATGCCAAGTTTCATTATTTTATTGAGTGGTGTTCCCAAAGGGCTCTCCTCTTGTAGTAAAGGTTTAAGGAAAGGAGATCACCTTTATCCTTATCTATTTATAATTGGTGTTGAAATTATAGGGAGAAAGCTTTAGGGAAACCTAGACCAAGAAATCCTTAAAGGGATTAAAGTAGCTTCTTCACTCCATATTTCTTTCCATTAAATTTTGTTGATGATACCATCCTTTTTGGTATTGCTTGAGTTTTTGAAGTTTCCAATGGGAAATCAATTCTATGAGACTATGTTATGGATTTTTGACAACACATCAACTACTCTAAAAGTAAGGTTTACTTCTTCAATTCTAATAAATAGCTAAAAGATAAGGTGTTGCAAATTTTAGGTTGTCAAGAGGCTATTTTACTAGATTCTTATCTTGGCATTCATCTAGGAACTAAGAAATCTCCTAGGTATCACGTACTTAAATGGCATTATTGAAAGAATCCAAAGAAATTTGGCTCGTTGGAAAAGTAAGCTCTTAAGCAAGGAAGTTAACATCTAGTTCCTCAAATCATCCCTACAAAATATCTTAGTCTACTTCCTTTATCTTTTTAAAATGTCTGCTTTATAATTAGAAAAATTGAGCAAGTTCAAAGAAGCTTTCTTTGGAAAAGAATAGAAGCAAAATCTACCTGATTTCCCTAGTAAGTTGCGAAAATGGTTGTTCTTCGAAGAAATTTGGTGATATGGCGATAAGAAGGTTAAACCTATTCAATAAAGCTCTTCTCTCTAAAAATGATTGGAATTTCCTAGAAGGATCAAAAGATTATGTCAAAATACTAAAAAAGAATACATGGGTTATGTGTGTACATCCTAGTCATAAATTTTATTTTCTTAGGATTGGCCTAAAGGGTCAATAATCTGGAACAACATAATGAAAATAAGAAACACTCTCAAATAAAGTAAATTAGAATGAGGCTAGGTAATGGAAGGAAGATTAGATTCTAGGATGATTTCTAGGGAAAGGGGCCTATGTTTTCCTTTGTCATTCAACTGAACTACATCAAATAGGATAAGATTATAAGACTTAATGAAATCTTCTTATATGATTATGTGGACTGGGGAGAAATGACCCCAAAGTGGAAAAAAATTAAGAATCAGTTGTCTAGGTTAAGGGCTTTAAGGGGTGGCTATTGGCTTGATGGACCCAACCTCTCCCCTCTCTTAGATCCACTTATTGGAGAATACCTTCTCTTCTATCATAATGGTGAGTATGATTGGATTTGTGTGATAACCCTTTAGAGTTTTTCTCTATCAAATCTACCTACTCTGGGTTGGGGATACCTTATGTCTCTCATACCTTTGACTGGAACCAGTTATAGAATGCCAAAATCATCCCAAAGATCAACTACTTTTAGTGGGATATTGTACATGGTTGTATTCTCATAATTGATGTTCGTAATTGAAGAGGATTTCAATTTTTTAATGGCTTCTCTATCTACTTTCAAGGGGCTGAAAGTATCATCCATTTTTTGTTTCATTTTCCTTTTTCTAGAGGGGTATGGAATCATTTCTTACATATATTTCTGACAAATTAGGTGTTTCCCTACTTCGTTAGGGACTTTATTGAACATTGGAACAACTACCATTTTAGACACCCAGTTATTGTGGAGATATGGAAGCTAATTCTTATGTTTTTCTTATGGAACCTATGGAAAAAAATAATAATAGGACTTTTAGATATCAATGGAGAAGAAAAATGGAGGTTTTACTTTGTACAAAACAAAAAATTTAAGATAATATTCACTCAAGAAAGTTTTTTTTTTCTAAACTAATGCCTTACTATAGGAATCTTAGAATTAAATATAACTTGGAGTTTAAAAACATATAACAATAGTTAATTGGGCCAAGATCCTGAGTATAAAAATGACTACCTATACCCCTCTTAGGGAGGGATGGATCAAAGCTAATTTTGATGGTTGTTCAAAGGGTAACCCAGGTACTACTATTACTGATGGCATAATAAGATACCATAGGGACATTTTCATTTAAGGATATGCCAAATGTTTTGGCATTGGTTCTAGTAATGTGGTGGAAGCTACTACTATCTAGTGGGGTTTGAAGATGGTCAAGGAAAGGGGATTTGACAAAGTATTTATAGAAGGTGGCTCGAAACTCATGGGTATGTGCATGATCATGATGGGCCAAAAAGTTGTAATATGATGGGTATGTGTAGGGTATGTGGCTGGTGACTTTTTTTTACCCCAAATTAATGAAATGAAAAGGTTTTTTAAAGGAGTTTCTCAGCTTTCCACCAATATAAATTATGCTTTACTTTGAATTTAATAAATAATTATTATTCATTTTCTATTTGAATTATGACTAAAGTCCTAATTGATAGGCTGATTGAAAAACATCTATAGCTTTCAAACGGTATCACATTTTTTGAATCTAAAACATGCATCATATTCTATGCTTCATACTATAGGATTAAAAAAATGAATTTCATGAAATTTTGACCAAGTTAAGGTGGTCGACATACGAGTTTTATATTTTTTAAAGTTGTAATTAAAATTCATAATTAATTATTTACTTGAAAAAAATTACAAAAAATATGCATCACATCCGGACTTGAGTCCTCTACTTATATCTAAAATCTTATTAAAAATATTATAATTTTATTGTGGTTAGGTTGGTTGTACACCTACTTCTTATTTTTCCTAAAATTTAAGTACTACTACATTGAAATTTCAAAATTTCACCAAATAGATTTAAAAAAAAAAACCTAGTAGTTTAGAAACTAGATTCAATTTGCTACAGATTCTACTCTTACATATTTTTTAAATAATATAGATAAGTTATTCAAATTTTTACGTCAAGTTGCCTAACTTTGATTTTTTTGAATTTTTTCCACTTAAGGGCCTATTTTTTCCATGATGATCCTACACATACCCTCATAATTGATATTCTTAAAGGTGATATTGATGCCCTATGGAAGACACTAAGAGGATGTTTGGAGAGTCTTGATTAACTTACCCTATTGCAATTCTACAGAGAAGGGAATAAAGTAGTGGATGTTGCTTTTAATATTGGGCTCTCCTGATTACAGTGATAGAGTTGGAACTATGAGGATGCTCCTCAAATAATTAAAGATTTTTTTTTTGAAGAGAATGTGAGATTAAATCAAACAAGGTTTAATGATTATATGACTCATGATGGTTTTAATAGTTGTAGTTAGTATTTCTATATGTTGGATCCTTGCCTTGGATTGTGGGTATCTATAAGAAATATGGATTTAGGTTCTAAAGATTTTATGAAAAGGAAAGGGGCTAGGTTTGTTATCCAAATGGTTGGTTTTTTCCTACGTAATCAAATGAAATTATTAAAGAACATGTCTTATTTTATTTGAAGTCCCTACTCACGATACAACTCTAAAGCTAGTGGGGGTTATTTTATGGTGAAGGACAAAAGGCATATCATCAATTTAAATGACATGAGAATATTAAATCTTAGGCCTTCAAAGCTTTATCTAGACTAGTAAATGGGAGGCCCACCTAATGATTAAAAATACCTTGTTAGGTTGTCACATTATCACTCCATGCCTCAATGAAATTTTTAATAAAAGAACTTTTATAATTTTACATGGAGAGCTTAAGGATCACACAAGCCTTGGGTCTAATCCATGGATTATAATAATCTTGAAGAAGATTCAACTCATATGGTATATTTAGGCTCTCATCATTAGAGACAAGTGGAGAGATTTCCCCAAATGATGTTTAAACAGTCTGGCTCATTCTCTAAAATACATTTTATCTTATCTTTATCACATAATTACCAAATTAAGCTCTAGTTGTATTCCCTTTCTAACCACTATTTGTTGTTGTGGTATGGTTGTTGTGTCTCAAAACCCCCTATGAAGGAGGTGGAAGGGATGTTGTTTGAATATGGGTGGACTGAGGAATCATTCTAAACCATTATCTTGCATGCCCCTCAAACAAAACATTGAGCTTTAGAAGTTATTTAAGGAATCTGAAATGATGCCCTTCTTTCAAGCCATGAAGGGCTTCAATGATGATCTTACATCAAAAATATTTAATTCATGGAGGGAGGGTAAGATGTCTATTGGAAATATCGGCTTCAAGGTAACCCCCAAACTAATTGATAGGGAGGTTGGATGAAACAATCATTGTTTCATGCTCTGGGTCTTCCTTGGAAGACTCCTAGGGTGTGTTCACTCCACCACTTCAACCTATAGGACCCTCTAGCACTAGGATCCCTTGGTATTGCTATGTCAACCCCAACTATCAACACAAATTCCTTCTACCAAGTCAAATCTTGGTGCCAACTTGCAACTCTAACCTTAGCCCTTAATCCACCCTAAAGGCTACAAACCTCCAAATTAAAGAATTAAACTTTGTAGGAGTGTGGAGGTGCTTCAAAAGACTTCAATCCATCCTGATGTCATTCTTGAAGGTCCACCTGACTCCATTTTTTGGTCGTTTTCACCAAATCCTCATTAGGGTCTTAAAAAGGCTACTAGCCCTAGGAGCCCCAATTAGGCCTCCTGCTCTGATAAAATAGGTTGATTCTCTAAATCTTCCCAAAGAACCTCTAATATTTCTTTGACATTCCTGGTTCATGTGGAGACCTCTCACATATTTTTGAGGTCTTAGGTCTTAATTACCCGTACAAAGCCTTAGCTTGAAAATGGGCAAATACTAGGGTTTCTTAAGACATTTTCTAGTTGCCCTAAAACTGTCAAGTCTCTCACCGACCAAATGAGTTGGAGGAGTTTCCTCCTGATTACCAAACCTTGGAAAGACTCCCACCTACCTTCTCCAAAATAAAGTTAGTCAAGAATTTGTCACCCTTGCAAATTATGTGCTCTGCACTTAAGTCTTCCTAGTTGGGCACTTCCTTGGCTCGCCTAGGGCAAGACTTCCACAGTGGCTCATGTGCTCCACAAACCATAAATCCTACCATATTTACACACATGGAGTCTAGTCACTAATCCCAAAGGGCCGTACAATTTGTACGGTGGGAAAATGAGCTAATACTCCATTTTCTCAAAACTGTTTGGGTCAAACCAGTAGCTGTGTGAAAACAAACTATTTACAAATAGTAATTGAAATTGAATAAAGAAGACTAATAAATGGAACAAAATTCTTGATAAATCACTACACTATGTCCTACACAAAATACAGTGCCATGGTTAATCCAATAAAATCTCACTTCAAAGCAAAAATTAGAAAAGTCACTCAAAACACACTATTTTTCTTCAATTCACAAACTTCAAAAAAATACAAAATGCTTCCAACTTTTCTCTCAGGTTGAGGCACCCCTAAATAGGTCAAAAAATTTAGTTATTCCTCCCCTTGGTCGGACATGTCAATTACATTGTGGCAAAGTTGCAAAATGCACCATTTTGCCACTTTTGCCAATTTCTAGTAAACTAAGTAAGATGATTTTCTAAACTCATCCACCCTTCCTCAATTTCTATCCTAGAGATCAAACATATCCCTAAGCTATCTCCTCTACTCAATGGTCAACATGGCCTTAATGTTAACACATCAAAAACAAAAATTCATCCTAGATTTCCTAATTGCCTAGTGTAACTGCCTAGTGTTTCCTAGGTGCTCTTGCACCACTAATTTTTGAGATTATGAGTTTGGAATGCAAGGGAATAAAAATTATAAAGGAAATCAATAATAACTATCAACATTTTATGGATAGTTTCCTCAAGAAGGATGAGAAGCGAAGGAGATTTCAAAAATTTTGTGATAGAGAGAAATTTTTGGCTCCCTATGGTTTGGTGAGTGTTTATATCATGAAATATTTTACTCTTGAAGGTAGATCTATACTACTATTCTTTGCTATCATTTTTTTTCCTTCACCATATGATGAAAAATTAAAAAAATCAATATTCCCTTCTTTATTCTATCCTCTTTGCATCAATGTAGCGAAAAAAGGGCCTCCCCCTCGCTACATTAGGGCCTAATTCAAAGACTTTATAATCCTCTTTTTTCCTTAACCCCTCTATCATTCTTGGTGAAAAATGTTAAACCCTTGCAAATTAAGCATTCCTTTAAAGGAAAATCCCTATTTGTTTCAACATAACCCTAACCCTAGCAAAAAGCCAAATTCTACTACCCAAAATAGTGATATTTCTCAAAACCCTCTTGTTAAGGAAGTGGTCTACCCCTCCCTCTCAAAAAAAAAATCCTTGGCACACCCTACTTGCTCAAAATGAAAGCTAAGAAAAATATGATGGCAAATAATATTATTATTGAAATACTAGATGAGGGTGAGGAGGGTCATTTGGGTGATTTAGGTAGTGGGAAAGGTGAAAGATCAGCTAGATTGACCAAAGTGGTGAAACAAAACAAAAGCTAGAATATTAATGGGAAAACATTGGCTTTCAAAGAGGAAGATGATGGGTCTTAATATGAAGAGTATTTCCTAATGCTTGAAGAGGAGGACCTTTATACTAGTGAAAAGGAATTAGAAGTGGTGATTGGGAATGAATTTGAAGATGGTAATACAAGTGTGGAAGAGGAGGAAAAAGAGGGAAAAAAATAAAGAAGAAGAGGAAAAGGATAATGATAGGAACAAAATTAATATTGAAATTAAGGATGAAGAGAAAGGTACAGAACCAGAACAAGAGGAAGATAACGAAAAGGTTACAATGAGCTTGGAGGAGGAGGAGGAGGATCTAGGAAGCGATAGTCTCCAATATTATAAGAATCAGATTAACAACCTATAGGGGAAGGTTTTGCATCTCGATAGTGAATTGATCTGCATCATATCTATCATTCATGGAATCGTGACCTAAGTCATATTTGGAACTATTATTGGGCAATATCAATTTAGAAAAATGAAATGTAGGAAGGAGAATAAATAGAAAGATCAAGCTCCAAAGGAAGATACTAATGAAGGGTACTCCCCTTACAATCTAAAACTCACAAAAATAATAGATAATGGGACAAAAAAAATGCAAGAAAAGCAAATATTTTCTATTATCATTGAAATGAAAAATGAAATTACAACATTATATTTTCCATCACATGGGATTTCTAATTACATAAATCTACAAATATACAAATCAGAGCCACGATATACACTACTCTCTTCTCTCTTCTATATTCCCCCTTTACATCCTTTATTTAGAAGGTGTAACCAACCTAGAATCTTGTAGAAAGTGTAACTTCTTCAATAAGATATTTTGAAATTTTACTAATTTTGGCAGTACAATTTCGTGGGGTCATAACTTTTGATTCGATCGTCATATTTTCTATTATAATGCCTTTTCAGAAAGCTCTTGATAAATATTTTTCCTAAAAATTTAGCCTAAAGGTTAGCTACTTTTATTTTCCTCTAATTTTTAGGTTCATCCGGAGCCTCTAAGTTCCTAAAAATTGACCACAAATATTTTAGTAGGATTTTCAAAAATTAAAATTTTAATCTCTCAAATGAAAAATGGTATTGAAGCGATTTCTTCACCATTGGCTTCAATTTACCATTATGGAGTTCTATGTAATATTTCATGTCCAACTATGCATAAATGAAAACTTACTAAATTTAACCCTTATTGAAAAGAAACAACATTTTTTTTTAGTGATGCAAGATTGCTCTTACAGCCTGTATGCTCCTGCATCAGATACTAATGGTGATGTTGAGGAAAATTGGAAGAATAAATTGGAGATACTCAAGAAAGAATATAATCTAATTAATAGTCCTATGGAGTATTTTTTAGTTTCTTTTTCTTTTTTTCGGGTTCATTGGGGCCTATGTTCCTATCTTTCTGAGGCCCACGTTCCATTTTGGTTTTAGCTCTGGATGACTATTTTTCTTGGTGTTGTTTCTTGGTAGGCATGTTGGCCTTTTTCTCTACTTGAGCTAGTGGGAATGTCAATCATGTTCTTTTGTTTCTATTTTATGTGGGATCAAGGCCCTTTCCCTACTTTTTCAATAAAAACAATGCACTAATGAATTTGTATGACAATGGAGTGATTAATTAATATATTTAAAATGAACTCAATTCTCTACTAAATAGAGGTGTTTCTTTCCAACATGAATATGTTCTTTCTTAAAGTTTTACATAATGGCATCTCTGTAATAAATCAATATCCTCACTAATTTTATGCCTAAAACCAAATGATCATTCCTCCCAATTACCTTTTGAAGTTCAACATGATTATGTTTCTTCCTTCCATATAAATGTTTAGGAAAAGTAAAATTTCTCAAATTATCATGAAATATTTTTCATTTTTTCTCTTTCTTCAATGATTAAATGTATTTTGAATCATTTTTAATATATGGTCTTTATGAGGAACAACACTTCAAAAAATCTAGATTTTAGAACTACTTTTTATTAACAATATTAATATTATCATTCTCTAGTAGAATATAAATTTATTAATCGAAGAATCATTTTTAAAAAATAGTATATATATTATAAAAATATAATTCTAATTTTAATATTTTATTTCTTACAAGTCCAAATAATTGTGTATGAGGCTATTAATTGTATTTAAGGGAAATATTATACTCAATTTATTATACCACTATCTTTCTATTTATTTTAATATCCATTCTTATCCAATATTATGTTAATGTAATTTTTCATTGTTTTAAATACACCTAATGAAATGTCCTAAAATATCGTCTTATTGAGATGTATCTCTTACATTCTCAATGATGGTAACACAATATAGCATACACCCATAGATCAATATGAGACAACTTTAAGTAGACATTGATAAAATATAAGCAACATAATTCTCTTTTATTATTTATTTTATTAAGATATTATTAAGGTCGAGATTGAAATATGTAATATATCTCTTAAATTTATACACATGATAACATGTATAATCTAGATATATTAGTTATAATTAATGATGTTTGTTAAGATGAATTTATGTCTTCCATCATATTTTTAACACTTAGAACAATCTAACACTATATAATATCAAACATAGACATGTGCATAATCAATGATAAGAGATATTTATAACGATAAATTTTTAAATACACTTATTATAAAATAAGAGAATAATTTTATAAGTAAAATAGTTATTTCATCTTTGTAATAGTTTGAAACTTTTTTACAATGACTATATGAATTATTAGCAACTATCAAGCAACATATAATATTATCTCGTCAAGTAAATAATGAATTTAAACTCATGTATAAGATCATTAAATTAAATTGAATTAAATTTTCTATTGAATAAATAACTTATATATTTGAAATTAACTAAATCATCTTTTATATATTGGATGCCTCATTTATATTTAATTAAGCATCATCTCCCAAAGCCACTTATTTTTGTGTCTTTATCTTCATTAATGTTTATTTCTAAAAGTTAATGATAATCACCTATAATTACCTTTGTATATGTAAAATCTCCACCTTTTCCACTATATATATTTTTTAAAATTAATTCAAATACCCATATCAAATATAATGGATTGAGAATCTTCCATGTAGCTTAGAATTGCTAACTTCAAAACTTCTACATTCACACTACTGGCATCAACTTGACTTCACCACTCATATGTTTTCAAATAGGAGTGGTAAGGTCGAGTTGATGCCACCAAGATGCATGGATAATATTTGAAGTTAACACTTCTAAGCTACATGGAAGATGCTTAGTCCATTATGCTTTCATATAGGTATCTGAATTGAATTTAGAAATAATAAATTGTGTGGGCCAAGATAGGGATTTTACATTGGTATTAAAGAAACTAGGTTTAAACACTAGATCTATGAAGCTCACTTGACATAGGACAAATGGATATTACCTACCACTACCAACTGACTATAACAAAGTTGATCACTTTATATGTATGTTGTTGTTTTCAATATCTTAAATGGACTTTCAAGATTGTGAGAATGCATGGATAGTCCTAATCAAATGAACCAAAATGGGTGAAAAGGGAATTTGGATATACAAATTGTACCTAAAAATTAGAGTGCATACTAGAAGGATAAGGTATTTGACGATTGTTATTTCCCCTAACTCACTAGTTGGATTTGATTTTACCCCTTGTTATGAGGAAAATTCCATTCCATATTTAAGAGTATTAAGAATCTTTCTCATGGTGTGAACATGAATTGATAGGAACATAAAATGCAAAAATGGTGAAATGTAGTTTTTGATACATGGTGCTTTAGTACTTTGTATGGGTTATCTAGTAAATGTGAGTACCTAATAGTATACTATTGGCCTTTCTTAAGAAAAATAAACCCATAAAGTTATAATGAAGGATTGTATTAAGAGATGATGCTTACTTGATGGTATATTTGATTATACACCCTCTTAAATATTATAAAAAAAATTCCAAATTGGTTAATTTAAGGAAAAAGGGAACCATTTGAGAGGGATAATTAGGCATTCAAAATATATTAACTTTGCTAGTAACCCAAAATTATGGAGAAATTAACAAACCCTTCTAATAAGTTGAGACAACTTATCCTATGGAGGGAAGGATGTCACATCCCACATGCTAGCCTCTTCCATGGTGGTTGACTATGGGATAAGTAAATCAAAATAAATATGGAAGATAATTACGAAGGGAGACAACCTACATTAAAGGGGAGAGGTAATGGTTATGCAGGTGAATGTGGTCAAGAGAGGGGTTCCCATGTCATTAGGAGGCATAAAATATCTATCCCAAAAGCCTTCTAGATGATAGGATGAATGCGAAAATGGTGTAGAGGGGAAAATTTAAACTATCACTGATCTCTTACCTACTCATTAAAGTTTTGTTGGAAGGAAAATAATGCACATAACAACACAAAGAAGAGATGGGGAAGAAAATAGAGTGTGTAGAGAAGAAAAATGTGAGAAGTAGAGGAAGAAACTATAGATGAAGAGAATGGACAAAATGCGAGAAAAATGTGGTGTAATACAATGCATAGATTAGAGGATAAGAAAGAAATGGATTTTTTTGAAGAAGTTTGATTCTTTTTTAGGAATAATCAATTATTTAATGGAAAGATAAATTACATAACCATTTCCAAAATAGTCCTTGCCTATGTAGCAAATAGAGTAGCAAACAAATTATGAATGCCTATCAATGCATGAAGTATAAATGTAGTTTTGACAAAATTTATCTATTAGTCAAAGCCATGTGCAAAGAAGAAAAAGGGAAAGGAAAAAAACTAAGGAATGGGAGTGATGGTAGGAGAAGAAGAAGAAAATACATATGAGAGAAGGAAGGTGGTAAAGATAAATTCAAAACCCTTTTCGGCCGATTTCTTGTGATTCAAGGGTGTGGAAACCACGTGAGAAGGGGTAAATTTAGATAGAGCCAACAAAGTAGATTTTAGTATTTGAATCAAAGATATCTTAAAATCCATTGATAAAGCTAAGTATAAAAATATTTCAAATAGTATGGGTTTCAAATATCTACTCTTCTAGCTATCATGCAAAGATTTAGGTGAGACTATGGTAGAAAAATAAATAATAAATAATAGTTCCATGAAATGATCTTGTATTTTTAAACCTAATTTAAAATATGTGCTATTTAAATTGTCATATATTATGAAGTGAAAAAAGCATCATAGTTCATTCAAATTTGAGAAAAAAAATAGGGGTGATAAGACACTAGTTAACCGATAACCTTGTCAGTGAAATTTTGGTCAAAATATCCATGATTTATATTGTAGTTTCTAATTCTAAAATTTATATTAACTATAATTAAGAAATATTATAAACCATTTTTATTTATAAATAGTTAGTTATATGAATAGTGAAGCTATGTTTACTTGAGATCTATTTGAGAATATATAAGAGTGTATTAACTTCTTAAATATTGTATTTTTTCCTTCTGGTGCACAAGTTTAATCTATTTTGAATCTAATATTTTGGTGACTTCACCTCAAGAAAACCTTTATAAACATGTGACTGTCCAATGCTAGAGAAAATTAAATATTATAGCTAGTAGTGGTAGAAGATGTTCCTATAATCATTATGCTAAGAAAGCATCTTGTACCATAACCTCTATCTTGAATTTAGATTGCCATAGTGTGTAGAGTTCCTAGTATGTTTTTGTTGGACACAAGGAACACTAAGAGGGGGGGTGAATTAGTGTTCAAAAATATTTAAATTCCAATCTAGATCTTAAACCATTTACAACATTTAAACAAAAGTAAAGATACAAGCACATGAAGGAAACAATCAAAACACCATAACACCAATATTTTTATGTGGAAACCATATTAGGGGAAAAATTGTAGTGGAGGTTAATCCACAATTTATACTGTGTTAAAAGTATGAAGAAAAAGAGGAATGCACATGCATTTAGGCACACTACCTAGAGCTCACTACTCAAAATTAGGAAGGCTCACTTCCTTTCAACATATTTGGATTACAATAAAAAGTTGAATTGAGAAAGTAGCATCTACAAATGACTGGTTTCAGTTCTAATGAGGCTCATAGATCAAATTCTAGACCTTCTTTATGATTTTGCACTTTACTCTGCTCTGCCTTAATTCGCTTCACAACAATCCTCTTCTGCACAAGTGAAATTATGCCAAATCACTCAACAACCCTTTTGACATTTGCAATATACTTCGCACACTCACCTTCATTCTTTTATAATGAATTAACTGATCTCTTATATATATCCACTATCAAAGATTTAGTCGCTTCATGTCGACTTCAACAAAATAAAAATATTTTCCAATAGTCAATTCAATCCACATTTAATATTCGATGTGTACCCATCAAAGTCGTCCATGGAATAGCTAGGACCCAAAAAAAATTTCAAGGATAGGATACCTTAATTAATTATACCTTGAATATCTATGACATGCCATATTCACTAAGTCGCCCACTGTGAGCTAATAAATAGAAAATCATCCTGTCAGATCTCCTAACTTATACACCAATTAATGCAGCATCACAAAACTTAACAATATGATAATATAGATACTTAATAACCTTCCCAAATATCCACAACTCAAAATGATAATCTGGTGAAGCATATAGATCGACATACTAACCGGATACCCTGTTCTTCATTCTCTCTTCCAGTAATACTTTGTTCTTTACTTTGCCTACTAGTATGAACAAATCATGATCTGTAGACCAAAATAATGACTTAGGTTACCATCAATGACAACACTAGGAGCCATATGTCAACAATCTCCCCCTTTGGAATTGATGGAAATGCTTAGTGAAAAATGACTAAGTGTTAGAATGAATATGATTATGCTACCAGAGTTCAAAATTTCAAAACACAACTCCCCCTTAGAATGATAAGGTATTTTTCACTGCTCTCTCTCCCCCTTTGACATCAATGAAAAACATATTTTGGATCTCCCCCATTCCTAATTCAAAAATTGGATCAAAATTTGAAGGAATACAACTGCTACTCGAGTCAAAATTTATCTTGTACTTATCTTTCATTTCTAAAAGAAATTTCCTCCTAGCTTCTATTGAAATCCGAATGATTAAGATCAAGCTATTTTTCTCAGATGTTTGGTTGATAATCTTGATGAGAGATTCTAGAATTGTGATTTCCTCTTCTAATTTCTCTCCTTTCCTCAGAACCTCAATTAACTGCTCTAGTTTGCATTCAATTAAATCCTTCACTTTCCAAAAGGTGTCCACAAGGTTGTTTCTAGTGAAATGAAATTTTGTATGCTCAAACTTCAACTCTTGAATCATTTTCTTGACTGCACCATCCTGATCCTAAAACATGCTATAATCCTAACTAATCTTGTTAAGCTCAAGTTGAATTTTCTCCAGCTTATCTTTGTATCTCCCATCTACATGAGGCCAATGAAGACAATAGTTGTATATGTTATTTGTTATATTTATGCATTGCCTCAACACATTCGTTTTCCTTTTTAGTTTGGTAAGAGATAGCTTGAACTAATCCTTCAGATGTAGAACTATTTCTCCCTCTTTCTTGTCCTGGGACTCAGAGACCATGGCTTCCTTAATGCATTCAATCATCTCTTTAGGAAACACATTATGTAAACTGTCTAATCCAATGTTATTGTGCATAAAATAAGTACTTAGTGTGCTCTTGATCAGTTCTCGCTCATATGAGAGTCTATCTGACCAATGTCAAAAAAATTCGCATCCATCCTTCTCTGAACAAGTTGCAGTATCTTTACTTTGGATAAAATACTTTCTTCTTCACTTCCTTCTACCATTACTACATCTGGTTCAACTGATTCCAGTTCTTCCCTTGGAGTGTACTCATTAAATTCCTCATTTGATATGTCCAGAATCACTCGTTCTTTACCTTTTCCTTCAATTTTTGGAGCCTTGTGTGCCAGAGGATTGTAATCAGCAATCTCTTGTGCTCTTTTCTCCTTCCTTTCCATCTCACCAGAAGAGGATCCAACTTTAGGTGCTCTTATCATAATGGAAATTCTAATTGCTCTGAGATTCCCTAGCAATTCTTTAAAGAATTTTGAACTCTTGCTTACAATTTTCCAAAGTATTAGAATGTTCAAAAATCTGTTTACAAACCAGTTCATTCTCTTTCCATACAACATTATTGATTGGTGGCAAGCAATTCAGAAAATACATCACAAGACATATGACCGAGGTACTAAATCTAAAGGGGTAATTTTCCTCCTTTGTTAGTAGCAAATTTTTGATCAATTGATCTTTTAGCAATCCACATAGGTCAAAATCTTGATCCTCCACTATCATTTTTTGAGAGATGTAAACTGCACCTACTGAAGTTGTGCCTTCCCTATTTCTAAAAAATATTTTGCATGAGATTCCATGCACAATGTACCTTGTTATTAGATCTTTGATCATTGAAATTGTGTACCTTGTAATTTTACCCTACTCTAATGTGCAAAATAACTAAAAATACGTATGATAAAAGACTAAGGACACTTCAAGATTAGCCTAAAGAGTGATAAAACAAGAAGGAAAATAGATGAAACGAGATGCAAATGATTATACCTTCCTTGCTATTGAAGACTCCTTGATTGGCCCTTGATTGGGATGATTTTGTGTGCTCCTTAGATGGCTTCTTGAGTGGCTAAATGAAAGATCAACTTATGCAAAATGATTAAAATGGATGGCTAGATGATAGTAAATGATTGAGAATGCAAATTGGCAGCATAAGGTTGCTCAAATCCAAAGTGTTGAAAATGCCCTTGAGGAGGGGGTATTTATAGAAGAATTTGAGTTCTCTAGAGAATTCAACGGTTGAGATTCATCCAACAAGGTCAAGATAAAGGGCTATGGTGGGTTGAGAACTCACAAGCCCTCACATCTTGACATGTGGATGGTGAAGTGGCTAAGATGAGATGAGGTGTAAGTGAGGTGGCCAAAAGGTACATGAGGTGGAGGAAGGACACATACCTTCCAAGTACATTGGGAGATGGGAAGAATCTTGGGTGAATAAAAGTGAATTTTAAATTCACAATGATTGGAAGAATCTAGTGGATAAGACAAGGTTCTCAAAAGGTGGGAATTTGTCACATGTGACTTGATGTGACAAGTCAAAGGTTCTAGAAGATGCATGGGAAAAGGGGATTCTTGGAGGAATAAAAAGGAATTAATTCTTGGAGGAATAAAAAGGAATTAAAAATTCCTTGGGGGATGGAGAGAGTTGACCAAGGTACTAATTAAGATTAATTAATCAGTAATTATAAGATAAATGAGGATTAGAAGCCAACTTGCAAAAGTTGGAGGATGTGACACATCCTAATCAAGGATTAGGCATGTGCACATCCCTAATGAAGAAACTAGGAGATGGATTAGGATTAGATGAAAATGACATGTGAGGAATTAAATAAATGTCATTTGATGAAAAGGGGATTAAAGAGGGTAAGGTATTTAATTAATAAATACCTTAGGGATTTGGCAGAATTAAGGATATTAATTAAATAATAGTAATATTACTTAATTCACTTGGATAAGAGGATGTTTAGACGAAAAGTGATAAATTTGTATAAATTAAGTGTCCAAATTTGGATGTCTACAAAAATTATCAAAGCCCTTTGATCTCCAGTTACTCTGGTTAGGGTTTTGACTTATTTGTTCTGAATCAACTTCTTTTTTCGGTATATCCCCAACATTACATAATCTAGTTAGATTCCTAATCACCTCTTTTGAAATATGATAGGGTTTATCCAGAGTTAGAATGTCATCATTCAATTTTTTCAGGATAAACCTAATGAATTCCTCATTATCAAAATAGGGAAATTCACTCCAAATGTCCAAACTTTTGTGTTTTACACCTTCAAGCCATTTCAATTCATTGGCCAAAAAGATATTTATCACATCCCTAATCTTCTCAATGCTATATTCTTCTAAATTCACCATTCCTTTGATTTGCTTCATTTTCCTTTTCGTAGTAAACAAGTTTCTATCGAGCACCAAATTAAGTGAGAATTTTATAAGCAATTGAAATACCTAATGAATTCACCACCGAATTGACTTTACTCCTTTGAAATTCTACTACAGAGGCTCTCCTTCTATTCTTCTTCAATGTAAGGTGACAAATGAGGGTTCCAAATACCCTTTTATAACTCGCACACCTAATCTTTTTACTGCATTAAAATTTTTTCCCTAGGTGTTCTGGATATTCTATTTTCTTAGACAACAAAAGAAGGATTCATCTACGGACCTTCTACTTCTCAAAGTTTTGCAAAAGTGATCATCGATACATTTGTAAACTATTAGCACAACTACTGACAATTTCCTCCATTTCGGTGCTGACTACCATCAGTGGGACAAAGGATTTTCTTGAAAATCTCCCCCTAGGCCAATGGCCTAAGGTCAATTTCTAGAGGAATTACTAGAAGAAAATTTTGGTGTGGGCTTGTTTTCTTCATCAGACTCACTCTTCCTTAACCATGCTTTCTTCATCTGATCTCTTATTTCTTCCATAGTCACTTTCCCTTTTCCTTTATCATCTTTCTATGAAATTATGCCTTTGTATACCAGACCTCTTCTATCCATGTTTTTGTTCCTGTAGAATCTTGCCATGTGACCAAATCTATTGCAATTGTAACACATAGGATATCTTTGTCTAGACCATTAATTGCATTGATTTCCTCTTGATATTCATTGATTACCAATATGCCCAAATCTTCCACAGGTGTAGCATTTAACATTCCTTACACTAAAAAACATACTTTTGCATTCAATTGACTAATGACCAAACTTATTACAACTAAAACACTGACCAAGAAATGATGGAATACTTATATTTATTTTAATTCTACACTGACAAGCCATATGACCAAATTTATTACAAGAAAGGTAGTGACCATTAAAATTTTGAGCATTGGGTTGTCTTACTGGATACCTTTTTCCTTTGTCCATCTGATTTCTTTGTCTGGAATCGTTATGTTCAAATCCAGAGCTTTCTCCCTTCTCATATCCAAGACCCCGCTTGTCATTTAAATCCTTTTGTCCTTTAGCTAGCTCATCAAGATTAGAAGAACTGATCCTAAACTTCTCCTTGTATTCATTTGCAGTAGTGAGTTCATCTCTGAGAATAACTATTTGTCTTTCAAGCTCTTGTTCATTATTTCTAGATTGTTGCAGTTCAATCTCCAGCTGAATGAATCCACTATCAACTCTATTGCATTCTTTAGATCTTTCTTTTAAGGACTGGGCCAGATTCTCTGCATTCTTCTTCCTTTCTTCAATCTCCTTAGTTAGCTTCATCACCATAGATTTCATCTCAAGCTTTAGAGTAGCATTGTCTCTAGCAAGATTTTCACATTCTTTAATAATTTCTTTTAGGGTTTGATTCAAGTGAAAATCTTCCAAAAATTTACTTTCTTTCTACTTCAGCTAGTCACATAGTTCCATCCTCTTCCCTCTTGACTCGTTGATTTTATCCTTCAATGATTGAATAAATTTTTCAGCATCCTCAAGATTTTCTTTTAATTCCAAGAATTCTACTTTAGACTAATCAAGATCATCAAGTGCCACCAAAATCTATTGTTGAAGACCACCAGAGTCCATTGCATTCCAAGATCCACCTCAAGTTGTTAAAATTTTGCAGAGGAACCTTGCTTTGAAACCAATTGTTGGACTCAAGGAACACTAAGAGGGTGGGGGTGAATCAGTGTTCAACAATATTTAAATTACAATCTAGATCTTAAACCATTTACAACATTTGAACAAAAGTAAGGATGCAAGAACATGAAGGAAACAATAAAAAAACATAATACCAAGATTTTTATGTGGAAACCTTGTTAGGGAAAAAACCATGGTGGAGGTTAATCCACAATTTATACTCTGTTAAAAGTATGAAGAAAAAGGGGAATGCACATGCATTTAGGCACACTTCCTAGAGGTCACTGCTCAAAATTAGGAAGGCTCACTTTCTTACAACATATTTGGATTACAATAAAGAGTTGAACTGAGAAAGTAGCATCTAAAAATGACTGGTTTTAGTTCTAATGAGGCTCATAGATCAAATTCTAGACCTTCTTTATGATTTTTCACTTTGCTCTGCTCTGCCTTAATTCGCTTCACAACAATCCTCTTTTGCACAAGTGAAATTGTGCCAAATCACTCAACAGCCCTTTTGACATTTGCAATATACTTCGCACACTCACCCTCATTCTCTTATAATGAATTAACTGATCTCTTATATATATCCACTATCAAAGATTTAGTCGCTTCATGTCGGCTTCAACAAAATAAAAATATTTTCCAATAGTCAATTCAATCCACATTTAATATTTGATGTGTACCCATGAAATTCAGCTACGACATAGCTAGGACCCAAAAAAAAATCTTCAAGCATAGGATACCTTAATTAATTATACCTTGAATATTCGTGACATGCCATATTCACTAAGTTGGCCATTGTGAGCTAATAAACAAAAAATCATCCTATTGGATCTCCTAACTTATACACTGATTAATGCAACATCACAAAACTTAACAATAAGATAATATAGATACTTAACAACCTTCCTCAAGATCCATAACTCAAAATGGTAATCCCGTGAAGCATATAGATTGACATACTAACCAGATACCCTGTTCTTCATTCTCTCTTCTGGTAATAATCTATTCTTTACTCTACCTATCTATATGAACAAATCCTAATCTGCGGACCAGAATAATGACTTAGGCTACCATTAATGACAACACTAGAAACCATATGCCAACATTTTGATCATAAGTGAAATAATATTTAGGATTATGAGTCCATTATCTTGTAAATAATATCAACGCCAGTAGCTATTATTCATCTTTACTAAGGTAAATATCATATGTCCTTTAATTTATTAAAACTACGAGGCTTTAGATAATTATGATACTGGAAATAGTAAATGTAGATTTATATTGAGAAGATATAAACATGCATGTTATGATGTCACCATTTGGGAATTTGTATTGTAAGTGAAATAGGCATAATAAGTTCCTTTAATTTCATTTTATCCTCCTTGACTAATGCAATAATAGGACATGTTATAACGTGATCCCACAATATAGGTTTACAATTTTTGGCCAAACTAGACATTGAATTGATTTTTTCTAACTAAATCTTCACTTTTGGGCACCTATAGTGGCTAAACCATGAGGAATTTGAAGATGACGCAAACTAGTGATTTGTGACATTTTGTTAGCAGATTCTAAATATTTTTTTTTCAATTTTTTTGGAATTAGATTACACTTATTTTTCTCTCCTTTGAAAACTATTTTTTCAATAAACACCATTTTTAAGGAGTGATGCTCACTGTATACAACATAATTTTTTTTCCATGAAGGATAAAATTCTTTTTTTTTTCAAATTTAGATTTGTAACTTCTTGATGCCAAAAATTGGCAAGGTAACATCCTTTATGGGCAACTCCGTTAATGGGGGGACCAATTGCACTAAACTGAGTAACCTTCGGGTTTTTAAAGAAGACAACTTCTTTTGTGATTGGGGTTTTTAATAGGAAAAGGAAGCAAATATATAAAATCAAAAGTATAAGGTTATGTGCCAAGGGGTAGATATAGGCATCGTAAATCTATCTTTGAGGATTCAATTTAAGGGTCTAATTAGTAAATTGTTATGTTCCAAAATCACAAAAATCAAAGATAAAGATTTGAACAATTCATTTAATGACATAAAATGATTATCACATACATTCACTGAAAAGAGGAGTCAAGACATGATCTAAATGGGAAATTTGTACTTAAAATCATAGAGGTTCTTGCAAATGAACAATTCAAACAATAATGGCATAGTATTAATGTCTTATCAAATAACATAAGAAAAATAGAAAGGTCAAAAAATGGCATAGTCTCAAAGTTTCATATAATAATATAAAACAATATTAAAGGCCTAGTGTCTCTCTCTAATTTTTCTGCATCTTCCGAACCCATTTTCCAAAACAAGAAGCAGTATATATATCCAACAATCCATTGCCTGGTGAGCTTGTAACAAAAAAGATTTGGTATCTTGAGCATTGATGGTTGCAGCAATGATTCCCCTTGGCCATTGTAACAAAAAATATTTAGGCCATAGCATGTAGTTGTTCCCTAGCTAGATGCATCCCCTGCGAATGATGGCACTAGTCTAGAAGAATCCCATGCAAACAAGTGTCACTTCCCAATGGAAGCAATTAGAACACGTGACAACATGTCACATCCTGCTATTTGCTCCATTCTTCCCTTTGATAGAACTCCCACCCAAGGGACATGTGGTGACAATTCATAGCTTGTGGTTCATTCTCCATTCCCTTAGGTGAAATATTTTGTTGGGAAGACACATGGTAGCCTTTATTACTATCATCACCAACTTTGGGGTTTGCCAAAATTTTATGTGAATAGAAGCTACATGGCATACAGATAGGGCCTAATGAAAAAGTGAAGGGAAGTAGCTCCAAATAGCCTATGGTATAGAAACGTGGCAGTATGGCAGGAGCCGGTAGAAGAGCAAAGGAAGGAATTACTACAAGGAGCAATGGGAGGACACATGGAAGTAGCCAACAGAGTATAGCAAAGAGAATCCTGATGAAAAGTTAAGGGTAGCATGTTGAACATATGAGGTAGGGGCTAGCACTTAGCAAAATAAAAACACCCAAAGGGAGCTTGAGGAATTTGATATTCACAACTTTTGGTGACTACCAAGGGTGTCTCACCTATGTAACAAGGAAGCCAAAATTTTCTCTAGCTTGCATACAAAGCCCCCATCCATAGGGTGACAGAGTCAAATCTTAGAAAGAGTTTCCTGTAGAGGTAGCCACCTGGCCTAGGATGGTCTCGATATGTCATGTAGATTATTGTGCGCTCCGCTCAGGTCAAGAATTTATTTATAAGGTAGCACTATAGGTAAACTGACTCTAGACTCAAATTGGAAGAGTAGTCGTGCAATCAGATGAATGGAACCTTCAATATCTATCATGGTAGGAGGTTGTCTGAAACTCTGAAAAGTAGTTGTGTCCTCCTTCTCTTCATTTTTTTCCACAATTTGTTCTACCATGGTGACCAACTTATCTACGAGAAACAAGGAAGGAAGACCCATCTTAGTCAACCAGAAGAAATTTTCCCACATGCTATCCATAGTCTGGTTCAAAGTAGCTACACATGCATTGGCATGAAGGATAGTTTAGTGGCAGTGGATAATTTTTTTGTCATCTTCACAACAACTTTCTTATCCTCAATCCCTACCTTTGTGAAGCCCTCATCCGAGACTAGGTATAACTTACTTAGCAAACTTTTTGCTTTAGGAACCCTCTCCTCAATCAACTACAGGAACTGCTCAATTGCTTCATGAACCTCCCTACTCAATTTTGTCACCTTTGACATATATTGGACCGTTGGCTGTAGGGTCAGGCAGAAGGCCTTGACCTTTTCACATTATGAAATATATAGTTGGTAAGGCAAAGAAACAAGGGATACGCCAAAGCTTAGTTTGTCAACTGGCAGGAGAACTCATCAATTGTTGCGGTGGTTGTGGGCTCATGGAAAAATCCAATTGCTAGGTGAATTGAGTTGTGCTCAATATAATCGTAGCAGGAGGGGTGTCAATAGCAGTCACACTTGAGGAAAGAGAGGCAAGAGTAGATTGGGTAGTGGCAGAAGGTGTAAGGGTCTACGAAGGCATTAAGAGAAATGGTATCGCATGGGAGAACTGGGAGAAACCTCCTGTGACCATTGTGGAAGAGACAAAAAAGGAAGGGCCAACACCTAGTTTGATGGATGTCGCAGAGACAACAGGAGCTACTAAAGATTCTAAAGAAAGAGAAGAAGGAGAAAATTTTTACCTACTGACTGAATGATTGTGCTTCCTATCTCACCACGGCCTCCTAGCTTCTTGTGGGTGCTTGCAAACTTTCCCTAGCAATTGCTTCTATGTGCCTCCATTTGGTGGGTGGGGTGTCTTCCACCTTTATGGTTTTTGACTATTGCTAATTCATTCTTGTTCTTGTGGCAGTCTAGGTGAGTGTTCATGAAGCTACTGATATGTTCACTTATACATTTGAAACAACCCAGCTAGCCTCCTCCATTTCCTTTCTCTTTTTCTAAGTGGAGGCCGATGGCACTTCTGATTCTTGCTCCTTTCCTTTCCCTGTATGCTCTTTGGACTCCTCATCAGAGTCATCATCCTTATACACACTCACATCAGAATCTATGTGCCTCATTCCATAATCTATCAAACTACTCATCCAACACCACACTTCCATAAGGGGCCTTGGGCTAGTTGGTCTCTTAGCGGTATACCCGAAAATATCTAATTTTATCATCTTCCCTTCCTTCTATTCTTAACAAATTATTCTAAAGGATGGTTCCTATTTTTCACTTCTCATCATACACCACTATGGGGAAGTAGAAGTTATGCCATGGCAGCCTACTATCCTTAGTAGGAATGTGGATCAAATAAACTAGTAGATCATCTACATCTTTTAGCGGGTTCTGCCTCTTTTCCTAACTTAAGGCTGTGCGATGTGTGTTACTTTGAAAAATTCATTTGACACATCATTTTCATTGTTATAATCCCAGTTATTGTAAACCATTACCAACCCTAGATGAGCCATCTTATCTTCTAGCAACTTTTTCATCTGTTTCTTGTTCATGACCACCATTTTGAAGCTTTGCGGGTAGCCAAAGAATCCCCTCTTTTTAGCCTTCCCTCTGCAAAATTTATAGTTAATAAGCGATACTTGTCAAAACATTTCGAGGGCTAGCACCTAATTTGTGACACATGTTGGAAGGAAAAATGGTTCTCCGGTGAAACAGGGTGATCCCATAATAGTGGTTTACAATTTTGGCCAACCGACACTAAAATTTATTTATTTTTAAACCTCATATTCACTTCCGTAGCTGGCTGGAATTTGAAGATGGTGCAAACTAGAGTCTCATCAAATTTTTGTGCGTCATTCTAAAATATTTTTTTCAAAATTTTTGGAATCAAATTACACTTCCTTTTCCATCTCCCACGAAAATAGATTTTTTTAAAAACAACATTTTAAAAAATTGACACACAGATATAGCATAACTTTTTTCCATGAAGGATAAAATTCTAATTCTTTCAAATTTAGATTTGTAACTCTGATATCTAGTGCTTCCACTTGGTTAGTTTTTATTGAATATATTTTTTCCTTAATCAAGTTTCAAATTCAAACAAATTACAATTGAGACAATGCTCAGTATAGCGTAACTTTTTTGTAGATGTCAAAATTTAATTTAATTTTTTTGTTGGATCAAGGACTTCAATATCTGGTGCACTCATATTTTTCATTTTTTTATAATCTTCTATTTTTCCACATGTGAAGAACAAAGAAATTCATTTTCGATGAAAAACATATGTTTAATAAAACTTAAAAAACAAATACATAACAAAAAAAAACATATTAAAATTATATTCATTCGATAGCTTGTTCTGAGGAATACCATATTCATTTGAAATAAATTTTAAATGAGTTCATTTCATCCCCCAAATCTAAATCAAAAATTATTTTTTATCAATATTTTGTTAGGTGTAAAGGAGACGCATTTATAGGTATGGTTTAAAACTAGTGAGGTTCTATCCAAGGGGGTTTGATCTCAGGTGATTTGATCAAACCCTCTTGAATTGGAATCCTTAAAATGGAACTTTTAAAGGCTTAAATCATTATATTTTCTAAAAATATGTGATTTCAGCAAAAAATTGTTCCTCTTAGGAATTGTAAACCACTATTATGACAGCATCGAACACATCTGAATAATGTGAAATCCACTCTAAGAAACTAGTCACATTTGGGAGTGAAGTTCTACATATATGTAGTCTCTTCCTTGGTGAGTTGGTCGAAACCATCATCCCCTTTCAAATCTTGCAAAATAGGAGTCAAGAAATAATCTAAAAATGCATAATAGTCATATGTAGAGGAGGGGAGAAGAGTCCATTCAAAAGCTATCATTTTTTTCCCCGATTTGTCAATAATAGACAATCTTACATGCTTCTTAAAGAAATCAAGTTTCTAGTGAAAAAAAATATGAGCAAGGAAGGAAGGAAACCTGAAATTCTGTTGCATTTGGTAGTCCCTGATTTTCCCTATCATCTCATCAACAAGGAATTGTGCAAAATCATACTAGAAAAAGGAATGTTTCTTGTAGAACTGAAAATCTGAACCCAATTGAAATTCATGCACATCCTTATCCTTGTCGGTGTCTACGCCACAAAAAAATCCTAATATTGAGAATGCATCCTACATGTCTAGTGGGAAGGCGATGTACGACACAAGAATATTTGGTGGATTTTTATGATCTTCCTTAGGACTTCTAGTGTCTTTGTTATAAAATTCTAGAGCCTTTTTCATGCCTCTCCATATTGCCTCTCCCATCAGTGGGTTGAATGTCTCTACCTCTTCTAGTCTAGAATCGGGGTTAGGGATGCATAGCATATTCAAGATAGCTTCTAAGAAGATATTGACCCTTAAGCTCTGGCCCTTGATGGTGCTAGTGCTCAAGTTGAAATTTTTAATGGGTACATCAACTAGTTTTGGGAAATAGTGAACAAATGATACCATGTATTGTGGGAGCCTGTTGTACCATAGATTCTATGACAATGACTCTAGGTCAGTGAATTTCTTCATTCTTTCACAAACCACTTCCCTCAAATTCTCAGGGTTTTCTACAAGGATGGGATCATGAATATTATCCCATTCCTCCTTGATTTGGCTTTGATCCATAAATTTTTTGGCTTCTTCAGGACCCACCTATTTACCCATTCTGGCTTCTCTAGTATACCAAGCGAAGTGTAAGAAACATTTTAAAAGACATAGATGGTTGATGCTTTACACATATCATCAAACAAGCTTTGTGTTTATTCTTTCTGGGCCTCTACTCATGCCTTTGTCTAAGAATTCTCTGCCATTTCCTTTTGCTAGAGATTTTTTCCTAGCTCAAATTTTCTGCAACTTACCTCGGCTTTGGTTTTGCTTAAAATTTATTTTTCTCTCGGTTGCGTCTTTTGAAAGGCATTCACAAGACAAACCTTTTGCATGCAATACTTAGCTATTTCCTTCTTGGGGTGGCCAACAATATTCACCTACTTGCATTAAATTTGTCATGTACCTCCAATTATTTTCTAGTGCGAAGTGAATTACTTGCCATTTTAAAATGACAAGAATTCATAATGACCATTGGCAATGATGTATCCAGCGTGATTTTCTTAGAACTTGAGCCAATGATTTGAAGGTAGTTTAGGCATTTGTACGTTGTGGAAATTAATATATTGAACAAAATGATTAGGCCCAAATATGCAATAAGTACATGAAAAGATTTGTGTTTCTTTTTGGAGTTTGAGAAGCGCTTGCAGAACGAAACCTCAACATTCAGCTGTATGAACTACCACCGAAGGCTACCACTAGCATACCTAGCAGACACAATTAGGTGGGATAATCGAGCAAACCTTGATACAATTTTTGAGATAGTACTTGATTAACCTCATGCTTATGGTATGAAAATTACCACACTTATCCTGGCCATTTCTATAAATAAGCACTTAGGCAAATAGTGAAATCATACTTAGCAATTTTTAGCAGAATAGGTAATAGGTGATTGGCTTAGCATTTGATGTTTGCAGTTGTGTAAAATTTGCATAGATATTAGACTTAGGAGATTTGCATAGAGCTTTTATCTGATAGTTGTATAGAGCTTGTCACCATGAACACCAATTAGGTTATTCTACAAAAAATCACAGTCAACTTTTCTTAGCAAAATTTCAACTAGGTGCCTTAAGTGGATGACCAAGAATAAGCATTCACTGGCCATTATAGTGATGAAATGGGCTCTGGGGAGGGATTTCCTTGTCTATGAGGATAGGTATAGAGTTAACATTGATGTGTGTTCTCATTTTGTGGTGCCCATGCTTGACATTATGGTTCCCAAGCCATTGTTTTTGCACCTTGAAATATTGCCAAGGAAATATCTGGGTGGCCTCGGAGAGGTGGTGGCCAATGTTGCATTTGGAATAGGCTTTCAAACAAAAATCAACCTTCGAAAATACATTGAGGAAGAAGAAGTCCTGCCATGGGTGTCATTCCTGAGCAACTTCTCTATTCAGCTGCAAGAAGAACATAGCCAAAGGGTCACCCATGCATGCCATTTCATGTTCTACTTGTACAATGTGGTGCCATTTTATGACATCGATTGGTACATGGACCTTAGGAACCTAGTGTTCCCTTCGCCACTTTCCATTGCTCTTGCAAACACTACTGTTGTTGATGAAGATGTTGCCCCTACTAATGAAGATATTCTAGATGTTGCATTCAATGCCTCCATTGCTACTACTCACACCCATGACTGAAAATTTTCTTTTATATTCTTTTAAAACTAATACCTGTCAGTCTTTTTTTTGTATATATGCTTGAAAAGGCTTTATAGTAGCCAAATAAAGAAGATACAAGGGTATGTTTAGGATCATGATGGGCTAAAAAGTGGTGATATGATGGGTATGTGGCTAACTTTTTTTTACCCAAAATTGATGAAACAAAAAGGGTTTTTAAAGGAGATTCTCAACTTTCCACCAATATAAATTATGCTTTACTTTGAATTTAATGAATAATTATAATTTATTTTCTATTTCAATTATGACTAAAGTCCTGATTGATAGGTTGATTGGAAAACATCTATAGATTTAACAATCGCTTTTTTTTTAATTTCAAACATGTGTCACATTCTATGCTTCACATACTATAAGATTAGAAAAAAAAGGTTAATTTCATGAATTTTTGACCAAGTTAAGGTGGTCAAACATATGAGTTTTTATATTTTTTAAAAGTTGTAATAAAAAATTCATAATTAATTATTTACTTGGAAAAAAATTACAAGAAAATATGCATCACATTGGGACATGATTCCTCTACTTATATCTAAAATATACAAAAAAAATATTATCATTTTATTGTGGTTACGGTGGTCAGACAGACAGTTACTTCTTATTTTTCCCTAAAATTTAAGTACTACTACATTGAAATTTCAAATTTTCACCAAATAGATTTTTTTTAAATAAACCTAGTAGTTTAGAAACTATATTCAAATTGCTACACATTCTATTCTTACATATTTTTGAAATAATATATATAACTTATTCAAATTTTTACGTCAAGATGCCTAATTCTAATTTTTCTAAATTTTTCACCTCTTAAGGGCTTATTTTTTCCATTATGATCCTACACATACCCACAAAAGATATATAGATATATACTCTAAAAGCATGACCTCTAAGCCATTTTGATACTGTATTTAGCAAAGTATATAAATATAATGAAAGTATAGCTTATGTTAAAATATTATGTCTCATTTTCCTGTTGTTCTGCAATGTGGGTTTGATTTTCTTTTTCTGCATATGTGTGCTCACTTCAATTCCATTTATGGGTTTCATTTTACTCCACTTCATGGGTTCTTTTATCTTTCTCTACACTTTGAAATAGTGGGTTCCACTTGCTTCTTCTTTCTCACACTTGTATGATTAATTATTGAAAGATCGACTAACCAAAAACACAAGGAAAAATAATTACATTATTCACATATTTACATTGGTAGAATAGTTTTGAAGTTAATTGAATAATTTAAAATGAATCACGTTGACCAGAATTCCCAATGGTTCATGCTCCATGGTTTCCAATTCAAATGTGTTATGCTCTTTGCACTGAATTATTTTGAATGGGCCTTCCCAGAGACTATCAAACTTCCCATGTTGGTTGGGCTTTGCAACCCTTTCATTAAAATTTAGCACTAGGTCCCAACACTTTAGGCCTTGGTCTAAAGTTTTCTTATTGAACCATATCTTAACCACCTATTGGTAGTTGAACATGGCTATAGGGCCTTTTCTCTTTTCTCCTGCACTTCAAGCAACTCGGCCATCTGAACCTCCATGGCTCCATTTTTCTCTATCTCAAGAGATTTGATCAATTGCAATGTTGGAATCTCCATGGAGATAGGAAATAGCACTTCTTTTCGATATACTAACTCATACAACAAAGTATTGAGGACTTGCTTAGGAGTTATGTGATCTGCCCAAAGTGCTACCCAAAGATTTTTATGCCATTCATGTTGGTGCTCTGAACTAATTCTTTTGATGAGTTAGACTAAATTCTTGCTAGTCGACTCTGTCAGACCATTACCTAATAGGTAGTAATTTGACCATGTTTTTAAGAATATGTCATGCATGAGTGCAAATTGAAAAACCTTATAGCTTAGGAAAGCATTGGCATTTTCAGAGATGATGGTTTTAGGAGGGCTGAATCTCGTCATGAGTTCTTCAAGGAAGTATACCATCTCAAACATTGTTGTATTATATAGGGGCATGGCTTCGATCCACCTTGTGAATTAGTTCATTTCCATTCGGATCCATTTATGTCTGGTGCTAGAGGCAGGATTAATCATCCCGATGAAATCAAGGCCCCATTGCGCAAATGGCTCATCAACTACTATTAGGTTGAGGGGCATTGCAGAATTTGTTCTTCTTCCTATGAAGAATTAGTATTCCTTGCAAGCTTTTACCAAGGAATATGAGTCATTAAATAGCATAGACCAAAAGTACCTAGCGCACATAATTTTGAGGGTAGTGGTATTTACAAAGAAATTCCCACCCATGGGACTACTATGGAAAGTGTTGAGAATCCTCTTAGCTTGCTCTCTAGTGACACACCACAACAAAACACCATTAAAGTTCCTTTTGAAAATGACCCCTTCAATAAGTGTGTATCTGGTATTTTGTAATCAATAGAATCTTCTCTTTTGAGAAGGAAGGTCAGGAAGATATTTTCTTGTGTGCATGAATCTCACCCTGTCCACTAGCTAGTAGCCTTCAGACTCGAACTCATTCATTAGAATCAGCTCCGACTATTCTTTGGCTATCATTTTTTCATCGTGTACTAGATATATTTGCATAGTCCTCTTCTTTGGACGATCTTCGTAGGCTTGACCTCAATGTCATATTCAAGGATCTTGATGATCCAATTAGCCCTTTTTTTGGCGATTTCTCCTTCCATGATGTATTTGCACACACTAGAATGCACGACATAAACAACCACCTTGTTGCAAGATATTAGGTGTTGGAAATTCTTGAGTCCCCTAACTATTGAAAAATATTTCATCTTGATGAAGCTGTAGTTTTTCTCATATTCTTTTAGGGTCCGAGAGTGGAATGCTATCAGATGTTCTCCCTTTCCTTCATCATCTTTCTACATTAAGATAGTAGCAATGCTTGACTTACTGCTAAATACATACATTATGAAGTCCTTCAATAGGTCTAGATTAACCAGCATAGGAGTTGAGGAAATAGAATTCTTAACCTTTTTTAAGGCTTCTCTTGGTTCTTTAGTCCATTTGAATACTTGATCCTTTTCCAGCATCAGGGTGATTGGTCTAATTATCCCTGTAAAATCTAAAATGAACTTGCTCACAAAATTTACCTTCCCCAAGAAGGATTGGACACCCTTTTTGTTGACCAGTAGGGGAAGCTCTTTGATTTCTTTCACCTGCTTAGGATCAATTCCAATTCCTTCTTTGGACACCACGTGTCCCAATAGCTTTCCTTATGCCACTCCAAAAAAAACATTTTTTCAGGTTCAAGGAGACCCCGAACTCCTAGAAATTTTTGAAAACCATCTCAAGGTGATCAAAATGATCATCCTTATGTTTGGAGAAAATAGTAAGATCATCCAAATAGATCTACATTTGAAAGTTCAAAAGGAATTTTAGCATGTGTGAATGTTCCCCACTTTGTAGTGAATGCCATCTTGTGTTGGTCGTCTTCTTTATCCCATATCTAATTGTAGTGGGAGAAGCCATCTAGTAGCGAAAAAAATTTTGAACCTACCATTGTTTACAAAAATTGTCTCCATAGAAGGCAGTGGGTAATGGTCCTTTAGGGATGCTCTATTCAGGTCTCAAAAGTCAACACACAAGCGAATGTCTCCATTCTTCTTTCAGATTGGCACCAAGTTGGATACCAATGTTTTGTACTTGATCGAGAAGACCATCTGAGACTAAATTAGCTTTTTTAGCTCTTGTGCCATCATGGCCTCAATCTTTGGATTAACTGGCCTCTATTTCTAGCAAACTGGTTTGGCACCTTCTGTCAGCTCTATTGTATGCTAGATGATGTTAGGATTGTATCCCTTAAGGTCATCATATGACCAAGCAACTACTCCTTTGTACCTCTCAAAGAATTTGATGAGCCTTTCTTTATCATGATGTGGGACATCTTTTTCGACTTTGAGCTTTCATCCATCTCTGATATGAAGGTGTGCATAGTCACTGTTTTCCACTAGAAACATAACATATAATAATCTTATCAAATAACATAATAAAAACAAAAAAGCTGAATAATGGCATAGTCTAAAAGTTTCATATAATAATCTAAAACAATATTAAAGTCCTGGTGTCTATCTCTAATTTTTCTACATCTTCTAAACCCATTTTCTAAAGTAAGAAGTAGTATATGTAGCCAAAAATCCACCACATGGTGAGCTTGTAATAGAAAATATTTTGTATCTTGAGCAATGATGGCTATAGCAATGATTCCCCTTGGCTGTTGTAATAAAAAATATTTGGGCCATAGCATGTAGTCATTCCCCAACTAGATGCATCCCCTATGAATGATGGCAGTAGTCAAGAAGAATTTTGTGAAGACAAGTGTCACTTCCCAATGGAAGCAGTTAGAACAAGCGACAACATGTTGCATCCCGCTACTTGCTCCATTCTTCTGTTTGATAGAACCCCTACCGAAGGGATGGATGGTGGTAGTCCATAGCTCATGGTTCATTCTCCCTTCCTTTAGGTGAAAGCTTGTGTTGGGAAGACATGTGGAAGCCTTTATTACTATTGGTGTTGACTGTGGGGTCTGCCAAAATTTAATGCGAACAAAAGCTACTTGGAACATAGATGGGATTTGATGAAAAAGTGAAGGGAAGTAGCTCCAAATAGCATGTGGTGTAGAAACATGGTAGTATGGTAGGAGCCAGTACAAGAGCAAAGGGAGGAATTATTGTGAGGACCGCTGGGAGGACATGTGGAAGCATCTGATAGCATATAGCAAAAAGAAGCCCAATGAAAAGCTAAGGGCAACATGTTCAACATATGAGGTAGGGGCCAACACTTAGCAAAATAAAAACACCCAAAGGGAGCTTGAGGAATTTTCTATTCACATAACTACAATATCTAGCGCTTTCATTTGGTTTCATAATGTTTTATTGAATATTTTTTCCTTAATCAAGTTTCCAAGTCAAACCAATTACAATTCAAACATAGGCAAACTGTATACAACATAACTTTTTTTGTATGTATCAAAACTAAAAAAAAAATGTTGGATCAAGGACTTCAATATCTACTGCACTGATATTTTTATAATCTACTATTTTTCTACATGTGCAAAAAAAAGAGCTTGATTTTTAGTGAAAAAACTATATTCACAAGAAATAAACAATAAATATAATAATAAAATTAAATTTATTTAAAATTATAATTTTTGGGAAGCTTATAATAAGGCTACATACTTACAAAAAATAAATAAAAATGAATTCATTTGATCCCTAAAAAGGTAAATCAAAAGTGGTATTTTATCAGCATTTTGATAGGTGTAAAGGAGACTTCGTTATAGGTATGGTTTAAAACTAGCAATGTTCTATCCAATGGGGTTTGATCTAAGGGGGTTTGATCAAATCCCCTTCAATTGGAATCCTTTAAATGGAACTTTTCAAGGCTTAAATCATTATATTTTCTAAAAATATGTGAATTCAGCAAAAAATAGGATCTCCCAGAAATTGTAAACCAATTTTGTGGGATCACACTATATAGATCTACAATGGTATTTGGGTATTGTAGTAAAGGCCTTATATGATTAAAAAAATATTTACTGACCCCTTGAGTATAAGAACCTCGATATTGAATCCATCAACTAGATTTCTAATGGAAGTGCTTTCCTATAGGTTTGTTGTATTGGGAATCACTTTGTCTTTCCTAGTATATTGTTAAGAATCATTAATAGTTGAGAATAAATAATAGGAATCATATTGGTGATAAGGAAACTTGATTTTTATTTGATAATATTGGATATGAAGTGGGTGTTAAGGTAAGATGGTTTGAAAATAATTGTAACCCTTTACCTTATTGGCCTCAATGTATGATTATACTATAATTATTATACGTGTGGGAAATAATAAGTACAACATTTCATCCCTTATGGGAGACTTTAAATCATTCTATACTCCTATGTTGGAGAATATATGATGAGTAAACTTTTCAAGTTGATAAATTAGTAGACATAATAGTGTTGGTCAACTAAGAATGATAAATTTAGTATATGTCCTTAAGACTATTATATCCTCCTTGACCCTTAACTAGAAATCTTGATATCATAAGCAGGTAATAAGGTTCATAGATTTTTATATATACATATATGTGTGTGTGTGTGTGTGTGAAACTCAAGACTTATTAATGTTGTCATAGTGTGATAAGATAATAAACATTTATGTTGATATCATAAATATTAGCATCGTATTTTCTTGGAAAATATATAATTAGCATGTAATAAAGTAGTCTAACTCTTTTTTAACTTAATGGGTTTGTATGAACCAAGGTAATTTTAGGAAGAGTAATTATCCTATCCCTTATAGATTGATAAGATATACCTTGGCATGTTCAAATAGGTTATGAATAAAAATAGTAGGTGGATTTTGTTTCAAGGCCTTGATATACTTAAGGGGGAGTATTATCTAAAACTTGATTATGGGAAACTTGTGTGTAGGAATCCTTTGAGAGACCTTGTAAGGAGAACCACATGTGACTTTGATCCATTTGGAAGCAACTACAGAGGAAGTCCTTGGGAAAAGGATGTCCTTGTTACCTCATTTTTGTAGGGGGAACTATGGGGGATAACTCCAAGGGTTGGGGTTGCTCATAATTGATTTGATATTTCCTCCTCCATAAGCTTTAGATTGAGGCTGAAATGGGTACTAGATGGATATGAATGAGTTACAAAAACCTAATAACCTATATTTAATACATATATGCTTCTATATAGTAATCAAAATGAAGAAAGAGATTGAATACCTTATAGTTGGCATTTGATTATATGTACATGTTGAGTGTAAGCCATCTTGTGTTGGTTCTCTATGATTGTTATGTGTTTGTGTAATTTAGCTACGAACCTAGAGGTCTCTATGTATAGGTTCTTGGATATGTTGATTGATATTTACTTTTATAATTCACTTGACCAATATTGTGAATGATTTTATGTATGATGTACCCAACTGTTAATCTCCAATGTATTTGAGTATTGATAGACAGTCATTAAACCATTCCAATGATTGATTTCTAGGCTACTATTAGGGATTATTTATCATTCACCTAGTTCATGGAGGTTGAAGTAGTGGGATAACCTAGTTATGATATGGTAATAGTTAGAAAGTTGTCATTAGATCATACCAATGGAATATTCCTAGAGCTACTATTATATCTTTTAGATTATCCAACATTCACTTGGTTCATGAAGGTGGATTTCTAGGGTTTATTTAAGATTTGATATAGTAATGGTTCCATGGCGGTTACCCTACCATGCAAGTAATGGTAACTAGAGCTAACCATTATGTTAGGAGGGTTCACTGGTAGTCACCTATAGCATGAGCATGATTGTTTCCAAGTGTTACCCGATATTGTGAAGAAGATAGCTAAAAATATCACTAAGGTCACAAGGTGGTATATTTTGAAAGCTACTTCTTTTTTGGTGGATAGACTTGTTAGTGATGGCCTATAGGTGATTGAAGTTGGAATCCACCATGATAGATAGTTTAACTACTTATGGAAAGCTTTTGGATGGAGGATGGACCCATAGTGTAGTACGTGATGCACTAAATCCCCTTCCTAGTTATTAGATAGAATACTTGGACTTTTTTGAGTTGAGGGTGGATCCTTGGTGTAGTATGGTATACACCAAATCGTCTTCCCATTTATTTTATAGTTAATAAGATCGAGGAAAATGATGGGAACCACACTATAGTGTAGAATGCACTAATATTCCTTTTCTATAATGAGATACATTAAGGGAATATGTTAGTTCACCATTGTGGATGTGCCAGCTAGTCACTATGTGTATGCGATGTATGTTGGAGCTAGTCGCTTTATATATGTGATGTATGTTGGAGCTAGTCACTATGTACTTGTGATGTATTTTAGAGCTATTCACTACATATATGTGAGATATGTTGAATCTAATCACTTTTTTACTTGTGATGTACATGTGAGATAGTCACTATGTATATGTGATGAATGCTCGAGTTAATCACTATTGTACATGTGATGTATGTATGAGTTAGTCAGTATTATGCTTGTGATGTGTGTATGAGAGTCATTGTTTTACTTTTGATGGGTATGAGCTAGTCACCTTGCGTATATGTGATGTATGCTCTTGATAGTCATTGTGTATGTATGATTGTGATAGTCATTATGCATGATTTTTATTTTATGGTATGATATGAACCCTATGTATTTGTGCATGTTTGTACACTAAGGACTGGTGATGTTTGGTATGGACCGAAAACTTGATGGAAGATTATTATCATCATATTATTAATGACTAAGTGCTAACTTATACTAATGAATAGACTTGGGTTAAATGTGAGATCATAGATCTCATCCACGAGGAGAGAATGAACTCCCTTTAATATGTTTGGTAAAAATATTAAGCCTCTGATTTCCTATGAGGGCATAAATAGCCAAGGTCATCATGAACCCTTAAGGCATATGTTGTAGGTCTAGGAATGACCTTAACCTTGGGACCATACAAATCTTATCTACAAGCATATAAGTGGAAAAGTGGAGTTGATGCTACCATGGTGAATGGATAATCTTTGAAGTTAGTGCTTGTAAGCTGCATGGAAGATTATCATTCAATTAAGTTTGGTATGGGTGTCTTAATTGAATTCAAGAAAAGAAAATTGTAGTGCCTAAACCCAAGGAAATAGGGTTCCACCTTTTTAGGAGATGGAATTAAGGGTTATGACCTATTTCACTCTTAGTTCATTAGGAAACCCTATAGATCCCTCAACCAAGTGACTCAATTGAGGGAAGAAGCACTAGGAGGTTTCCTTAGGTGTGATTAAGAAGGGGGTTCACCACTAAAAAAACTTCTTAGAAAGAAAGACATGAAAGTAATATGCAAATCTATGTGACCTAGAAAATGAAACTTAAATCAAAATAATAATAAAAGGATAAGTAGGGGAGTACCTAGAGAAATGAAGATGACAAAGCAAGGCTTGAAAACTCTAAAATTAATTGTTCTTGAAGCACACTAGGACTCATATGCCAGACTAGAGGAAATTTAGTCCTATTTAGGGTTTATAAGGTAAATATGGAATCTACTACTAACAAACTAGGATCTATTAAATTTTTTGAAAAGGGGTATACTTGGACTCATACACCCAAGGTGGTGATCTAGTCCCATTCAGCCTGTCCATAAAAGTAAGATCTAAAACTATTCTCTTATCTCTGCACTTCCTTCCTATGTCTTCCAAACTTTACTTCCAGGTCTGAACCTATTAAAAATCTATGAAAAAATTGTTGTGTTGATTTCCTTATGGGGGGTTTTCCTAGTTCAAACCCATAATTGGTAATCCAAATTTGATAGAAAGAATAGACCTAAAATGGAAATGTATGTGAAGATCATAATATTAAATGTGCCTAAGTTTAAGAGATCTAGAATGCAATAAAACCCTACTCTAATGTGTTATAATAGGATGAATAAATGAAACATGATAATGATGATGGCTCACTTTGGGAGATCTCTAATCACCATAATAAGCCATAAGAATGTATGCACCTTTCTTTAGGTAGAAATTAGAAAGAAAATGGAACATGTCTAATCACTTAGGTAACAAGTCATTAGGCTTCGTTCAATGGCTAGTTGCATCTCCCCGACATAGAAACCATCATCAATCTTTGAAAATGTTATATCTTGAAAAGAAAGTGAGCTTGAAGACTTGAAAAAATACTATAATGCTACTCCAAGACTTCAAATTTTCTTGCTCCTTGCTCTTGAATGCTTTAAAATATCTCTTGAAAGTTCTAAATCTAGGTGAGACTCTTCTTGCTTGAAAATTCTAGATGAAATAATAATTTTGAAAGCCTTAGTTTTATAGGCCTCCTATATAATTTACCATTTATTAGATCCAAAATTCCAACATTTACCAAAAATTTGAATTAAAAAACCTTAATTTCTCGCTCAAACTCTAAAAAGTGGCCAAACGGGACTCATACGCCCAACGTGGTGTATGAGTCCCACCCTAGTTTTTCAGGCTAAGGAAATGTTAGAGTGTTAGAAAACTAAATATATATATTTAATTTCTTAGGATTTCAATCGAAATAAGCCATGGGATATGTAATAAAGGGTATTAGGTGCTTGTTAATGATGATTTAAAGGGTAGGAATGCAAGGGTACTCAAATAGGTTTAAACTAAGTGTGAAATTGTACTATCTCCAAGAAGGGAGTGCAATTTTTGACATTGCATTTAGCACCCACTTTAGATATGACTCTACATGTATATGCAAGCTAAAGGAATTCAAACTATAAACTTTATAAAAATGATACTCATATGGATTCATTTGCAAACATGGGAGAATGAAGACCCCTTTATAGTCATCTAAAAAACCACAATGTTAGGGACTACATCCTGCTAAAGCACTTCATTATTCGATAAAAATCCTCTTATCTAATTTCTTCAAAAATAAAATTTGAGGGTAGATGTATGGCCCCCCTTGATTTCAATTTTTTTATGGAGGTGGAATCGAGGTAACAGTCTAATGGAATCAAACTACATAAGTTGTATCATAGGGTATTTCCAAGTACCATATCACATTGTGAAAAACATTTGATGAGACTGGGAGAAAATTTACAAATCCAATGCAACAAATGACGTTGAAAATGGAGTTCTCTAGCCCCCACTATGCTAATTTGAAATTAAAAAGAATTTACCTTAGAATGTAAATGATCTAATTTGGAAGTATAGAAGAGTAAAATGTTAAGTATTTTGTGATCATTTTTTATTTTACCTTTTTGTAGTTTGATTCTGATGGAGAGTGATTAACGATGCCAAGAATATGACCATATGTTATTTTGAGACTCAAGAGCCTACACAACAAGGTGGTGTGGGGTGATCTTCAACATACGATGAGTAGATTCTTCTTGACCTTAGCTTTGGTTGTATGCATTTATTCTATGTTTTTACATATTTCTCTAGACAGACTTAGGACCCTAGAAAAAGAAGTAGCAAAGCATCCCTTTTTTTTGCAAAGTGTCCCACTTTTTTTTGCAAAGTGTCCCACTTTTTTCGCAAAGTGTCCCAAAAAAAGAATAAAGTTTCTAGGAACCTTAGAAAAAGTACCCTAGAGCAACTTTAGCACACTTTTTGACTGTTGATGTATACTTTAGGCTTTTAGAATGCTTATATGTGATATTTTTTTCTTTTTTGTTAGGTTCCTCCTTGATCGTAACAACATCTTAGCAATAGGTTGTTCTATCACCTACGAGACCGAGTTACAACACTTTCAAAGAAGGACAAAAAAACATTATAGGAAATAGGTATATACTAGATGTATCACATTCCTACCATGAGATACCATGATTCCATGTTGATGACACTAGTAAAGAGATAGGATGTGTATACTTGAACCTTTCATCTACCCACCGAGGAGATGATTATCACTTTGGAGGATGTGCATCACATTCTTTAGGTTCTTTTCTAAGGTGAGACTATACATTTTGTAGAGGATTGATCCTATCGGGAGATGAGAGTGGATATTTAATATTTCCTTGGAGGTCTGATTCAGGAGATGAGCATGGAGCCATGTGTTGAGCTAAAGTGGGTACTATATGCATGATCACCACTCCTTAGACAAATCATGATATTTACCATAGCATTAGTACTAGTCCCATATGGTTTGGGAGCACACCTAGATGGAAGATTAGTGCACATGATATGCAAGATGGAGCAACATAGGATTTTCTATAGCTAGGATTGTAGTATACTAGCATATCTCTATTATGATTTACGATGGTTCACCTATTTGTAGGTGGAAAGTAGGGAGCATTGTACACTACTACAAGTTTGGTGCCTAGAGCATATCACATGTACTAGACCAACATGATTTCCTATTGTAGGCACCATGGGATACTCATGCTCTTTTAGTTATCCACTTAGAAGAGTATGGTAGTATGGATATTTTCTATACTAAAGAGTTAGATTCAACTATATTGATTATGAGGAGATCCTATCAATACCTTACCAACTGATATCTCAGTGGCCAAATGACACCCACTAGTTGACTAGGATACAAAGGGATCGATTTTTACTAGGTAGGTTCGATTACATAGTGAGAGATTTCTACTATGATCATGTCATGAGATAGTTTGGATAGATACAGGTACCCCTAGTAGCACATCCATTTTATAGATGATCATTGCGGAGTGGTTTTAGGACCAGAGATACAAGACAACTCATAGTTGATGATGTTGTATCAAATGATTCAGGCAATGAGGATCTCAACATTCCCCGAGTCTCTAACACTGAGGACATTGGTTATGTAGATGCCTATGAGGAGTGGTGTGCCACAACACAACCAGCTCTAGTATTTCCTATGGATTATCCTATAGGTAATGCATAACCTCTTCCTGATCACAAGGATGATGAGGAGATAGGTGAGGAGATCGAGGCTTCAAACTTATTTATAGATGAGGTAGAGGAGGATTACAATGAGGAGGAATACTTAGACTATGAGGAGGAGGATGATGAGGAGGATGAAGATGAGGAGGAGGAGAGTTAGCTAATGAGAGATGGTAGTGATACAATAGGTGAGGGTCCAGTCGCCCTCAAGTGGACAAATTTAGTTCCTACTTGGGTTTCCTGATCATATTCAACAACTACAATAAATCGTAGAACTTATGAGCATGGGGAGGGTAGCACATCTTCTATACATCCTACACATCATATAGGAGACCTAGGTGACAACACATTATTTATGTTTATGGTTGTGCTTTTATAATTATGCTCATGTTCTTATTTTTTGCTTATATGTATGTCATGATGTGTATTGATTATCCTTATGATTTCCATCTTGCAAGGTTCATGAGAGAGTCACAAGATCTCTATTAATAGGAGGTTGCAAAGATCATTCCTCCTTTTCCCACATATGAGGCTTTTGGCACAAACTACATTCTCCCACCAATCCTAACTTGAAAGACTACATGCTAGTAGAGGTAAAAAGGGAGAAAGAGGCCAATTAAAGAATGAAAACCTACACTTAAGGTCATAACTTGAAAGACTGGGAAGTGGATATAAGGAGTCAATGCAGAAACATAAAAAAAGTGCATGCTTGGTCCCAAGGTTTAAGGTTTATTTTACAAGGGTTTTAGATGGCACAAACTTGTAGAAGAAAAACCTAATTTTATACAATTGAGGAATTTCAAAACTAAAAAACCCTAGAGCATCAAAATAAACATGGATTTCAATAGGATGCACATATAGGATCTCCCTAATTAGGTATAAATGATGTGTATCAAATGGTGACATAAAAAATGGAAAAATTCCTAGCGACATTGTTCATAGGATTTAGTAGCCTTGAAAAATCCATTGGGCACAAAGCCATAACAATATTTGTAGCAACAAGGTTAAACTAAGGGAAAAAATAAAACAAAGCATGTGCACACTGCACTTAGAGGAAAGTAGGAAATTAGAGCATACATTCCCTTAAGGAGAATGCAAGGTATGCAAGAGCAGTTCTTGGAATGTAAACCACAAATAAGATAATATGTACAATAGATAGAGAATAGGGTCTTCTCAAACAAAATCATTGATTGGTTTTCAAAATTAGCTTCCCTTTCTCATTATTTATAGTGCTTCATATGTTCATGAGTGGCCAAGGGTAGATGGACATTAAACAAATTTTCAACCAATGGTAGGGTAAGCGCACCAAGATGGTTCCCAAAAAGGGGGCTTAAGTGGCCACTTTTTTCTAAAATTAGGAAATGTTGACCTTGGACATGAAATTGAGGATAGTTACACTCAAAATTTTGAGATGGAACAAAAAAAAGGATCAAAGTTCTTTCAGTCTACTTTCTAAACTACTAATTTATTTTGAAAATGGTTGAGATTAAGGGGTTCAAAAGAGGGATGTACACAAATTGGTGTTGTTTTTGTCAGAAAAACATAACATAGCAACTCTTGTACGACCAGCATGGTGAACTTTTTTGTATTATTTTTTGAAATCTATGGTCGAAGTTAGCTAACAACATCTAGTTGATGCACAATTTTTTGATAATTTTTAATGAATATTTGATTTTTACTAATTTTCTAAGTGGGCATTGAAAAGTAAAATTTTTGCTCCACCCACAAATTTTGAAAATAATTGAATTTTTTCCTTTTTAATTTTTTTTAGAATGGAGTCTAGTTTCTAAAAATGAAATTTATTTGAAATTTTGACGAACGGTTAATTTATAAAAAAAAAACACCAAACACTACTTTTTGGCAAAAAATGGACATACAAACAAAGAAATTATAGATGAAAGGCTTAACATTGTCAAAAAGTGAAAAAAATTACATCGTTGGATAGCTAAGAGAGAACCTAACATTACCCATGTTTTTTATTTTGTCGATATTGAACTAGATGCAATCTTGATGGTGAGCATGAACTCGATTATGTGAAAAAATGTAGAATTTGCAAAAAAACATCTCTAGCCTTGTTGGGAATGGCCTCCAAGCCTTTGGGTTGGTATTCCAAGGAAAATACTTTCAATTTTTTCTTTGTTTTTAACATGAAATAACATGAGCACGTTTTGTAAAACTTTTTTCAAAAGTGGCCAAAAAATTGGTACACAACTTCATGCACCTGCTCAGTAGTTATATCTCATAGAGAAGGAAAGTAAAACCACCTACCTCTTCAATTTGTTCATGTACACTTCTTTGGAGTGGATAAGTAGGTCAAATACTTTCTTCCTTAGTTGCAACTTCATGCTTAAGGGAAAGTATGGATGGTGGTAATTTGGTGGCCTCCATCCAAGAAAAATGTATGATAGGACATCCTCTTGAAAGGAAAAACTTTGAGCTCTCCTTGTTGGTTTCTTGATTGTGCATCGCTTCTTCCTAAAAATTTTGTCCTACGAAAAACCCCTCTTGTGACTATTTTGGTAAAACCAAGGAGGATTTTTCCTTATGTTCCTATACCTCATGATTTTTCTCTTCTGGAGGTGCTAAATTGACATCCAAGCTTGAACAAAATGTCTCTAAGTAATCCCAAAACAATACTTCTCTAGCCTCTTCCTTGCTTAATTCTATAAGAGGAATAGCTTTTGACATCATAATAGCTTTCCTTGTGCATGTCAACCTCTTCAGTTTACAAAACAAGGATATCATCATTTGTTTCCTCATGGACTAGCCTCCTTTGATACCTATTTTTATCCTCAAATTCCTTCAAAACGTGTAAAGGTATTGAAACCTACATGCTCCCTTATCTTCATCAACAAAATAAGGTATCTCAACAAACATAAAAACTAAGTCTTCATTTACATCACCTCCTCCTTGCTTCCTACCCTACTTTCCCAACCGATTTGTTGATGTAGGAATAGATAACATTTATTCATTTTCAATAAAAAAGGGGAGCTCATCAAATAAATCAATAAGAGCCTCATGCCCAACACCCACTGCTCGTTCTTCGAAATATTTCCCTAGTTGATCATGCTTATCAACACCTAAGTACAAGTCAAAATTTTCCTTTTCTTTGTCATTCTCAACTGTATCAACAAAAAAAGGAATCTCCTATCCCACCCCCAAAAAAATGTCTTCCTCTTGCGTACTAAACTAGCTATCCCAATAAAAAATGGGCCCATCTTTGCAAAGACAGATGATACTAAGAAAAAAAGGTTGATTATAGGATTTTTTTAGGTTTCTTGATCAATAATAGGCTTTCAAGGGTGAACCGTAGAGTTTTGGATAGGGCTTATAGGCTACTCTTGCACTCTTAGGAATATTTCACCTAAAAGGAGAGAGATAAGTCCCACTCAAAAGTCTTGGTGGTTCACTCAAATTATGCAATGTATGATGTTATTTAGACTAAATTGAATGATCTAAGTGAAATTAAACTATGAAATTGGGAGATTATGAATACAAAACCTAAGAATAATGCAATTCTTGAAAACACAATGATGTTTACAAAAATCTTGAAATGATGAATGGAAATGTAAACTAAACTAAAGAGAAAGCTAAATTGTTGACTATGTGCACCTAAGAAGTTGAAGAAGACTGAAAGGAAATATGGAAATATGACAAAACCTGATTTTGGGATGACTGGGACTCATACGGTACCCTGGATGAATCAGTCCCAGGTCAGGGTTTTTCTGCACAAGAACTATTTTCTGCCAACTGGTGGTCAGGATCTACATCTAACTAAAAATGTCACCTCAAGAGGGACTCATTCGCCATGCATGGTGAATCAGTCCACTTTCAATTTTTTGTGATTTCAAACCTCTGTTCTATAGCTTGACATCTATACAACACTTTCTGATGCAAACCTGAATCGAGATCTCATAAAATTCCTACAAAATAGCTAAAAATTGTTTGTCTAATGGGGGGTTTTCCTTGGTCCAACCCCAAGTTGGGTAATCAAACCTTGAATGAATCAAAATCTACATAAAACCCTAGCCTTAGATGTGTCAAAGACTAGTAAAATCTGAAGTATGTCAAAAACCCTATTCTTTGATGCAGTGGGGGGAGGCCTGCAACAAACAAAGACAATTCCAATCTACAAACACAATTTTCAGATCACAATCTCTTCATAACCTCTTCATTCAACAAGATTACTTTGTTTCCTTGTAGCATAGTAATTCCACTAAATCAGGTAATTACTTCACAAATAGGCCCTTTCAATTCATAACTCAAGACTCATCAGGGACCCATTACAGAGCCAATCAACATATCAAATAATCACCAATGGTTGTTTTGTACCAAACTACTCAAATAAGGTTTTCCATGCCTTTTAGGGCTCAAATTAGCCCAATTTTATCAAAGAGACTACTTTGTAAACTTTTTCAAACTCTAAAACTTTGGGACAACAATTCAAATGTTTCAATACCATATATTCCTCAATTAGATCTCAAAAATTTAAACTTCCTAGAGCCAAATCTCAAAACCCTCTTCTTAGGCTTAGAAACCCTAGGGTTTATTGAAAGACGCCTTTCAAACACTCTTGCAAACTTACCAATATCTCCAAAATGGCTTATTTAACCTACACATTCTCAATAAATCTTAAAATAACACTTCCCTTTCAGAAAACTCAATTTGACATACCAAAACCTTCAATTTTCATAGGGAAAACTCAAAATTCACTCTTAGGGCTTCACATCCATTCATTTCCAGACCTCCCCTTCACTAATTTACCATTTCCACACCAATTCCTACTATTTCCTATCCATCCCACTGAGTTACAAGCTTTACCATAGGTGGGATGGAGTTAAGACATGTTGAAACCTCACAAAACTATCGAAAACCCTATTTCAGCCAGTTAGAGAAAACACTCAATAAAATGATCTAGTTTTGATGAGAAGCCTTTAGAACATATTCAAAATAGAGTTAGAACACTATGAAATAAAATTCAAAAAACAAAATGAATCAAGGGAAATATATACAGATGTACAAGTCTGTGTAAGAAGAGAAAACCAAAAAATCAGGTAAAACAATGCTCTTTCCAATTGTTTATTGATTCAAAACTTCAAAAATCAGCCATACATCGATGCTTTCTTCCTTTTTATGATTTTTAATACTCAACCAACCATTATAATTTCTCCTAATTTCCTTTTGAATGCTTGCGACTATTGGTCTCCCAACTCATCCTTTTACAACTTTTTTGAATTTTGCATTTTCCCCATAAAAACAAATTTTCAACCTTTTGCATCTTTTTAATGAACCAAACCTCCTCACACCTAAACATGACTCAAAATTGACTAAATACATCAAAAAATGGTCTTATAGACCTTATTAGCAATAAATTCCTCCAAAATCTATAACCTAGATATAATGGACTTGAATAGACAAACATCTTTAAATGGTGCTCCTACACCATACACCCCAATTTTGAGGTTTTCCAAGTCTCTCGGAAAGAGTAGTGTAACATGTCCTCTTTTGTATTCTTCATTTTTCAATCTTCCATGATTTTCATCAGGTTTGTTGTGTCCTTGAACTTTATTGTCTTCAACCTTCTTGAGCTTTCCTTCACTTGTTCTTTGTTTGAACTTTACATTCTACCTTTTTGGGGTTTTTCTTAGTTTTCCCAACAAAAAATACTAATGTTCCTTCTTCTTTTACATCTGTGCTCACATTCTTATCAGCTGACATCCCTTTACAACTCATTTCTTGTTCTATCCTCTATCCTCTGGTTTCTTTATCTACACCTTCATCACAGTCGCCTGTACTATCTCCTCTATCAGTCCTTTTATCAACTACCACATTGCATTTAAAGGTCTCTATCAGACCTGTACCTACTTTATTCATTGTCCTCTCAAACTTACCAACTACACCAACTATTTCATCAATCCCATCATTCCTTAACTATCCTTCATTTTTGTTCTTTTCTACATCATTATAGACCTCTATATTGTCAACCTTTGATTGCCACTTCACTGTACCAATAGCCTCTGTCATATCAACATCATTCACTATCCTTTAACTTACTGTCCCATCATAAACTTCCATTTTCTTGGTTTTTATCTCACCATCCTCTGTACAAACATCTCTTAACTATCTCTTTGCTACTACAAGACATATAACAATCCCTACAACTATACCATAACTATTTCCTTGCCTTTTTGGTGTAGGAGCACCCAAGTTCTTCAAGGAACACTTCAAGAGACATGAGGATGTAGGAATCATGAAGACCTATCAAGGAACACAAAAAATTAATTATGACATTTTGAAGCCTATAATGGATTTTGAAATGGTTAAAAACATTAAGGGAGTCAAATGTGCTAAGGGTCTTGATAATGACCATAGGACCAAAATGCATTGTAATTGGACAAATAATGTCCTAAGAGTCTAGATAGGTTTTTATTTTTTTAATCATGTTAATTAAGGTTGAATAATTCCATTTAATAGGTTTTAAGGATTTTTAGTTATTAGGAGTTAATAAAATAAAAGTTGGAAAATTCAAATTTTAAACTTCCAACTTTGGGTGGGAAAGTGACTTTTAGGAGTTTTAGCAACTTTAATGTGATCAAACCAATTCCAAATGGTTTGAGCAGTTGTGGGATGGGTCTATCACCCTAAAGGAATCATTTGTATGGAGGTTGGGTTGCTGGTACAAATTTTGTATGGACTGCTACAGGAAAAAGCAAAAAAATGACAATTTCTTACATTTTTCTTGTGTTTTTTTGATGAATATCTGATTGTTATTGATGAAATGAACCATGGAATTATTTATATACTTGTATATACATGTATTTAATCCCTTTCATGTTATCATACACATTTATAATCAGTTCTTTGTATTATATTGCTGACTGTCCTCAAGAAAGTGCAAATTTTTTACTAATTTTGAGGTTTTTCATGGATGATTGATCCATTTCAAGGTAAAATTCTGTTGTGACCTATGAAATGGATCATTCCTAACATGTATCATATATAATTGATGAACTAATGTGCAGGAAAGAGGAATATCAAGGTGTACATCGAGTTGTCAAAGGGAAAAGTGCATGAAAATGGGTGCTAAGGTATAGCAGCAAGAGATATGCCTTAATGAGGGGTGTGTTTTTGAGTTTGTATTGATTTATTATATTTATCTAATGGAGAAAATTCAAAGAGAGGGTTATGGAAGTGCTTGGAAGGTGAGTAACTAAAAAGCCCTAGTTTTGAGGCAATTTATGGAGGGTTTTGTGTTTGAGCATATTAAGGGTGCCATAGAAGACTAAAAGCTTGAAAATCCTTGGTTTGGGGATGTTTTAAGAGACTTTTGAAAGTTTCATGGTCAGGGGTTGAGTTTAGAGAGGGGTTTCTTTGAAAAATAGGGCTAATTTGGCCTAGTTTTTGTGGAAACAACAAGATTTGGGAATTCTGATCCAAGAAAAGTGTCATCAAGGTCTGGGTATGTTGTGTAGGGTCATAAACCACATCTAAAAAAATCATTATTTTGGTAATTCCTTTGGAGAAGTTGTGAGTAAAGTTAAAAAAACCACCGCAGGAGGCCTAGTTGGGCTATAAGCCTAGTCAAGGTGCAAAAAGTGAGTTTGTGTTTAAGTAAGAGTTTTGGGGCTTGAAACCATTCAAGAAAAGTTTTTTTGAGTCTTTTAAAATCTTCCCAAGGGTTTGGGTCCATAAGTGAAGGTTTAAAGTCATAAGTGTAACTTTGAGGCTTATCTCCTGCAGGGTGCCTAGAAGAGGGTTTGAGATTGCTACATTGAAATACTTGAAATCATTATGTGTTTCCAAAAGTCCCATAGCATCTGCATCACTTTCCAAAGGCCCTTCATGCTCACTTTCCACTTTACCAGTTTGAGATACAATTTTTTCCACTTTCTTTTTCCAATCAAATACCTTCTTCTTTCCAACATCTAATTCCAAATCATTATCATGCCTTCTTCTTACTATCCTATCTTCATCATACCTACTATTGGCTACCAAATTAGTATTCTTTCCTTTAATATCTAAATTCACACATTCCTTTCTTCCTAACATAATAACCTCACCATACTCTTCTAGATGCTTAGCCAAGGAGTTAAAACAAACTCTCTCCCATCTTTTTCTATGGTGTATGTGTTTTTTCTACCACTATGCAAGGCCAAACTGTCAAACTTCTAGGGCCTTCCCAACAAAAAATGACAAATAATGGGAAATATATCATAGAGAACTTCATATTTATATGGATCTATTTGAAACTCAATCCTTGTTCACGCACCGTAAAAGACTGATTTTCACTAACCCATGACACCCTATATGGTCTTTTTCTAGGTACTCTTTGAAAATAAATTTTTTCTACCATCTCATGAGACACAATATTATCTGTACAACCTGAATCAACAATGAATTTGCATACCTTGTTTTTGAGTATGTGTAGGATCATGATGGGAAAAAAAGTGGCAATATGATGGGTATGTGGCTAATGACTCTTTTTTTACCCAAAATTGATGAAACAAAATGGGTTTTTAAAGGAGATTCTCAAGTTTCCACCAATATAAATTATTCTTTAATTTTAATTTAATAAGTAATTATTATTCATTTTCTATTTGAATTATGACTAAAGTCATGATTGATAAGCTGAATGAAAAACATTTATAGCTTTCCAATGGTATCACATTTTTTTAATACAAAACATGTGTCACATTCTATGATTCGCATACTATAAGATTTAAAAAAGAAAAAATGAATTTCATGAAGTTTTGACCAAGTTAAGGTGGTTAGACATACAAGTTTTTTATATTTTTTAAAAGTTGTAATAAAAAATTCACAATTAATTATTTACAAAAAAATATGCATCACATCAGTACATGAGTACTCTTCTTATATCTAAAATATTATAAAAAATTATTATCATTTTATTATGGTTAGGGTGGTCAGATAGACACCTACTTCTTATTTTTACCCTGAAATTTAAGTACTACTACATTGAAATTTCACATTTTTCACCAAATAGATTTTTTTTAAAACAAAGCTATTAATTTAGAAACTACATTCAATTTTCTACATATTCTATTCTTACATATTTTTGAGATAATATAGATAGCTTATTCAAATTTTTATGTCAAGTTTCCTAACTTTGATTTTTCTAAATTTTTTGCCACTTAAGGGCCTATTGTTTCCATGATGATCCTACACATACCCTTCTACACTTGTAGGTTGTCCTGAATAAAGCCTTTCTTTGAAGCAAGTACTCCTCCTTTGTGGTCTTCAAAATTTGTTTCTTCATCATTAGCATTTCACCAACCTTAGGCCTTGCAATCAATTTGTTTGAACTTGAACTACTTTCAGCCTCATCTTCTTCAATTATTTGAGCTCTTCGATCCGGTTTTCTTTCTCCTCCACTTGTTGATGAACTAGTCTTCTCAGGGCACTTCCAATTAGGATGTCCATATTATTAACAATGATAACATCTACATACAAAAGTGTTAAGAGATTATTCCACCTCCAAATCTACCCCTTTGCCTCTATATCCACCTCTAAAGTCTACAACTTGTTCATCTCTCTTGCTTGCATTGGAGTAGAAAAAGTTCTCCTTCCTCTTACTGTTTTCTCTTATATTCTCTTTACCTTCTCTTCAACCTTCAATACCATTTTGAAACATTCTTCTACATTTCTAGGATTAGTCAAAGCCAACTCATCCTGTATATTCATTCTTAAACCACCCAAGTACATAGCTAATTTCTCATCTTCATTTTCCTTATGGTTAGACCTCATACTCAATCTATTAAATTCTTCAGTGTATTTCTTTACATCCATTTCCTTTTGTCTCAAATTTTGAAACTTCTTAAACATTTGAATTTAATAATCTGAAGGGAGAAACTTACCTTGTCACTTAGCCATCATCTTGTCCCAATCCACAATCTTAGACTTGCCTTATTTCCTTCTTTCTGACTGTAGATAATCCCACCATATAAGTCCATGACCCTTAAGATTTGTTTTGGCAATCTTCACTCTCTATTATTTAGGAATCTCTTCACATTCAAAATTGTTATCCAAACAAGCTATCCAATCTAACAATTCTTCTTCATTGAAATTACTACCAAACTTTTGCACATCAATTTTTACCTTGTATTTGTCACCTTTTATAGCCTTTATCAACTTGGCCATTCTCTAGTCTTCTAGATCAAGCTCTTCTTCAACATCTTCAAACTCTTCATCATCTTCTTCCTCTAATTCACTGCTCTCAACTACTTCTCTCCTCTTGTTGGTTTCTAGGGCTTCCAATCTCTCTCTCAGTTCTTTGATTTCTTTAATGTACTAATTCTTCAAATCATTCATCTCCTTTTTTTTGTTCTTTCCTTTTGGAGACATCTTTGCAATCTTGCCTCTTCACCTTCCAAGGTTTCTTTCACAATCTGCAATCTTCTTCTACAAGAATCTAGTACCTTTGCTCTGATACCACTTTGATGTAGTGGATGGAGGCCTAGAATACACAAAGACACAATTCCAATCTACAAACACAATTTTCAAATCACAATCTCTTCAAAACTTCTTCATTCAGCAAGATCACTTTGTTTCCTTGTAGCATAGCAATACCACTAAATTGGGTATTACTTCACAAACACACCCTTTCAATTCACAACTCAACACTCATCAGGGACCCATTACAAAGCCTATCAACATATCAAACAATCATCAATGTTTTTTTTGTACCAAACTGCTCAAATCAGGTTTTCCACACCTTTTAGGGATCAAATTAGCCTACTTTTACAAAGAGACTACTCTCTAAACTTTTTCAAACCCTCTAAAACTTTGGAGCAGAAATTCAAATGTCTCAAAACCACAAATTCCTCAATTAGATCTCAAAAATTCAAACATCCTATAGCCAAATCTCAAAACCCTCTTCCTAGGCTTCAAAACCCTAGGGTTTATTGAAAGATGCATTTCCCACACTCTTGAAAACTTACCAACATCTCCAAAAGGGATTATTTAACATACACATGCTTAAAACATCTTAAAATAATGATTTCCTTTCACAAAAATCAATTTGACACACAAAAACTTCTAATTTTCTTTGGGAAAACTCAAAATTCACTCTTAGTGCTTCACATCCAATTCATTTCCATACCTCCCCTTCACTAATTTACCATTTCCACACCAATTAATACTATTTCCTATCCATCCCATTGAGTTACAAGCTTCACAATAGGTGGGATGGAGTTAAAACATGTTGAAACCTCACAAAACTATCAAAAACCCTGTTTCAACCGGTTAGAGAAAACACTCAATAAAATGCTCTAGTTTTGATGAGAAGCCTTTAGAATGTATTCAAAAGAGAGTTACAAAACTATACAATACAATTCCAAAAAAAATGAATCAAGAGAAATTTGTAAGGCCTACAAGTCTGTGTAAGAAGGGAAAAATAGAAAATTAGGTAAAACAACGCTCTTTCGAATTGTTTATTGATTCAAAACATCAAAAATCAGCCATACATCGATGCTTTCTTCCTTTTTATGCTTTTTCCTACTCAACCAACCATTCTAACTTCTCATAAATTCCTTTTGAAGGCTTGTGACCATTGCTCTGCCAACTTAGCCTTTTACAACTTTTACAACATTTTTGAATTTTGCATTTTCCCCATAAAAGCAAATTTTCAACCTTTTGCATCTTTTTGATGACCCAAACCTCCTAACACCTAAACATGACTCAAAATTGACTAAATAAATCACAAAATGGTCTTATAGACCTTATTAGGAAAAAATTCCTCCAAAATCTATAACCTAGACATAATAGATTTGAATAGAAAAACATCTTTAAATGATGCTCCTACACCAAATGAATAAAAATCTGCATAAAACCCTAGCCTTAGATGTGTTAAAGACTAGGAAAATCTAAAGTATGTCAAAAACTATATTCTATTATGCAAGAATAACAAATGAAAATGTGATTTGTGTGATGCAAGATCTCAACCCTAGAAATCTAACAACACATCAAAACTAAAGATAAAATGACATGTAAATGGAATGTAAATGAGATATAAACCTTAATATAAAGATAAAGAAGCAATGGAAGATGGAATTACTTTGAAAATAAGTCTTTAGGTGTGATTTGATGGCTAGTTGCATCTCCTCAACCTATATTTCTCCATGATTCACCATAGGTATCCACCATCAACTCTTTGCAATGTTGAACTTTGATCAAAAAGTGAGCTTCAAGACCTACAAAAAACCCTAGTTTGCTTCCCTAAAACTTCAACTTTGCTAATGAAACTTGTTGTAGAAGACTTGACTTTAGAAATTGCTTTTGAAAAATGACTAAAAGATGTGTAACATGATTAGAAAAGAGTATTTATAATAAAAAACATCTAATTTTCCCATTATTTAGACCTAAGAGGCTAAAATTCACCAAAAAATTAAGTTGAATTAATTGAATTCCCAATTAAAATTGAAATTTCCCTCAAAAGGGACTCATTCACCACCCTTGGTGAATGGGTCCCACTAGAGGGGACTCATTTTCCCAAGGTGGTGAATGGGTCACACTATTGATTTTTGAAGGTGGTTTTTCGGGATATAGAAGAATTGAATGTTATTTGTTGGGATTCAAGTGATTTCTCAGGGAAAACGAGCCTCTAGATCAAAAATAGTGAATCTTAGGGGCGTATAAATGTCATTTTGAAGGATAAATGATGCAAGGGGACTCAAAAGTGGGTCTAACTAGGCGTTAAATTATCTCTTTTCTCAAGAGGGTCCAATTTTCTATGACATAAAAGGATAGAGGAGGAAACTTGTATAGTCAAAGCCTCTCATGATGGATGAAGGTCTCTAAGACTTATAATTTTAAGCTCAAAAGACGTACTTGAAGGCACAGGAGGCTTACCTTGCTTGAAGCTTAGAAAATAATAATTTGTAGGCTCCTCCTTCATAGGCTAGGTAGGAATGCAAGTAGTTTATTTTTCCCCAACTCCTACACGTAGGCAAGCAAGAGCCTCATTTGTTCTTTTTTAGTAATTTAAATTCTTTTTTAATAAAATTATCATATTGCTACATTTGTATCTCCATCTCTCGCTACTACTGGTAAGCTTAATAAACCAACTCTTCATATTGCAAATCAAAATCTTGGTGTCTCTTGATATCATCAAACTACTTATTGAAGTCTATTAGTATGCTCTTGATGTCTACATTAATCCCAATATGGCTAGTATTGTGGGGCTAGCTAGTAAGGTAACAAGGATGGTTTGGCATATCAATGACTTCTTGAGACTGATTAGATGGAAACCAAGAAGATTGAGAAGGGGTGGGTGAGTGGAAAACATGATAAGAATGTTGATGAGCTACTTCTAATGGGTTATTTGGGACAAAACTAGTAGCATGAATTGATTGGTATGACTGATAAGAATGTATATGAGTTGCACTTTCATGAAATGAAGGATGCTAAAACTTATCTTCATGAAATGAATGCATGATGAAGCATTTGAACTAGTTGGAAACTTGTAAAAATGTTCTAAAACTCAAAATTATGAAGACTAGTTTTTTGTAAAAATTGAAGTACATACCAACACAAGTCTTCTTGAAGCTATAATATAAAACTTAGAGTCACCAAGTGTGTGAATATTTGGTCTCCAAAGTGAGATATTACTAAAAAACACACCAAGTATTAGAAATGATAAGAGATGATTTAAACTAAAATCATTCAAACTGTCCCACTGGGCGTGCTAGAAACTATTGTCACTTGGAAATGCACCCAACTGAACATGGGGTTCAACATTCTAGTGATACAATGGAAATAGCCTCAAGGTGTGGGACCCTAGTAATTAAGGTTAGATCTCTGGATAAGGCTAGCTGCCTTTCTAAACCAGATGCAAAAGAGGATTGGTCTAACCCAACCTCAATAAACTCTAAAATAATGGCTTGTAGGGGAAAAGGGAGAAGGATTAAATGCATAAAAAATAATGAAAAGGTGATGCACCAATTTTAGAGTGTTTCTTACTGCTTGTGATGCATAGAGACACAATAAAATTCTAGAAAAGACAACACAAATCTCTATTTCTCCCAATTTATAAGAGTAACTTGGAGGCTAGGGCTTGAAAGATCCTAAAAGGGGTGAAGATTACTCACAATTAATACCTACAATAAATTAGAAAAATTATACAACTTGTAAAAATGATGAAACATTCATACATGCATAGAGCTATCAACTATTACATAGAATGAAAGCATTGAGAAGAGGTGAAAGGGGTAAGAAAATTTTACAATTGTACATTAACATAGAGGAATAAGAAAATTTTACAATTGTAGAATGCTAAAATAACATAAGTCCACTAGAGAAATTCCAAGGAAGAACCGTTCAAAAAGATTCAAGTATTTCCTTTATAGTGTAGACATAACTGAGAAAAGAATTCAAAAACCTAACACTAACCTAACTAGAGTTTATAGGAAAATAAACTCTAATAAAAATTCAAACATCCAAATTTCCCTTAGAACTAAGCAATAACCAAGCCATAAAGGCTCTAACACCTCAAGAACATCCCATAACAATGAGCCTCATGAATGCATGCATGGAGCACCCATGAAACTTACAACAAAATTTGAGCAACCATAACTTGACAACAAAACTTGGCCTCTACAACACACCAAGGATTAATGGCATCATCTAGTAATGAATGCAACATTAGATTGATGTGAATAATAAATCCATAGTGGATTAGATTTGATCAGGTAGATGGGAATGTTGATGAGCCATTACTCTAGGCTTGGCCTACAAAAACCAACATATTTAGACATTGATATTTGAACTCAAGCCATCAGATCAAACATGGATAGCCAAGATCAACCTTTGAGGAATCTTTAAAATGTGACTATTGATCACCATGAGATTCATGATCAATGACTATTGTGTAGCCTTAGTATATCACAACCTCCCCCTAGCAACTGAGGAGCACAAATGCAATAACCTAAGTCCATGCGATACAATAGTTAATCGACATCTAGCCTTTGAATATTCCTGTAGTATATATCCTCCTCAGTTGCACATCACACATAGAACACTACCTTCACAACATGAAGCTATGATGCATAGATCACCCATGATAGCCATATGATCATCATCTTCAAATTTGAGCTATTGACGTCCATATCACAGTACATGTGACCATCACAAATGACCCTATAATGGTGAAATTCACAACTATGATGTGAATTACCCATGTGATGCAACCAGAAAATGAAACCATCTACCTTGGAAACTTTTCACAATATTGCCCCATCACATATCTAAACTTGTACCCACCATCACCTTCATCGCATATCACAAATATGATTCAATCGATTACTTCAAAACATTGATTTGAATCAAGCATGCATTGACCATTATATTGTGTTAGGGTTCAGTTTCCACTATCCGATCTCACCATCACACATTGCAAAGAGGCCTCAATTTGAGCAAGGTAAAGTTGTGATGCACAAAACACCAGCGATGAAAAGAGAAAAGGACACCTATAGATAGAATATTCCCCTGGTATATACTTCCCCATTTCTCATTGTATATCACATTTCTCTTCATGTGTATTTGAACCATAACTATGATTCCTTAAAGTTGAGTGATGAAAGAAGATGCGACCACCTATCCTAATTAGTATTGTTAGCACACATCACACTTTTCTCTAAACACTGAAGAATTAAATTCATAATGTGAAGGAATCACATGTGATAAAAACAACCATCACACATTGCTAAAATCTATATACTCTCAAAAAATAAAAAATTGATACATAGAAACACTACAATGTGAGTGTCATACCTCAACCATCTATCTTGTGCCATTGATCATTGAATATAACACATCACATCTTTACTCCATGACATCAAGAACCAAAATTAAATGCAAAGGTATGGTGTGATAAATGAACAACTGAAGTTAAGAATTTTGCACATGCACACTGAGTTGTTTTAAAGAAGGGGTTATACCTAGGTAATAGAATGGTTTATATTTTAACAAAGGAAAAGGTATAACATGATCAACAAAAGACAAGGTTAGGAAACCTATGTCGGCTCAAACAGAGGTTCTTAGAACTAGCCAAAATACTGATGAGGGGCCAAATGAACTAAAGGGTGCACATTGTCATTAAAGGAAAAGGTTATGATAACCATGTTGATGTCTAAAGTGGTTTTAAGAGCTTACCAAAAGACTAAAAATATTTACACTTAGTGAAATTTTATGAAGGTGCACATGTTCAAGAGGTGAAAGGGTGCCATCGGGATGGTTAAAGAATGACACCCCAAACTTAAGGTCATAACTTGAAAGAATAGGAACCAGATATAAGGAGTCAACACAAAAAAATAACAAAAGTGCATGCTCCAGCCTAGGGTTTAGGGTTTCACGTATAAGGGTTTTATAAGGCACAAAATTTATGAATCAGAAACTCTAATTTGATACAATTAATGAATTTAAAAACCTCAAAAACCCTAGAACATCAAAATAAATATGGATTTAAAAAAAATGCACATATAGGACCTCTTTGATTGGGTATAAATGATGGCATCCAATGGTGATATGAAAAATGGAAACAGTTTCATGAGTCATCCATCTTTATATAGTAAATTTTATTTTTTCCTTCAAGTTTTTGGTGTATTTATAACTTGAAGGGTTATTTCTATTAACCCCTTTGAGATTGGATGATTTTGGAATTGATGTCGAAATGATATTAATCTTGATGCATATTTGGGGAGCATAAGGTTTATGGCTTTGGTTGATATTTGATGACATTTAGATATCAATGTTCTTACTAAGGCAACAAAAATTGATTAAGTTTTGGTCTTATACTTCACTTAGCACTTGGTGCTCTTGAGACTTAGACTGGCACTAAAGGTTTTGATCATTAGGATGTTTTGGTTTTCATGCAAAAATGGAAAAAAATAATCAAAAGGCTCTTGACACAATTATACCCTAAAGTCATTTCGACAAAGTTCAAAGATAGTTTGTTGTGCACATATGATGTCCATGTTAGGGCATAAGAAAGATTGAGGAAAAGACGGTATGATGACTATAGCTTACAAGGAATGCTTCAAGGAAAATTTCATAACTATGGAAAATTTGGAATCAGGTATTAGTTGTTTTCTTTTTAAAAGACTTAAACCCAAGTTTTATTGCTTCTTTCTCAAGCTTCTAAGGTATGCAATCTACGATTATGTTTCTTGAATGCTTGCACCTTGAAGTTGTTTGTGTACTTAGGTTTTTTTTCTTTGAAGCTTGTTCTAAATCTCCACATGGCTTTCTCATACAAAGTATTTAGTGTATACTACTTGTCGACCCTTGTCCCTAGGGAATTTTGACTTAGCAAATATACATGTTTATGCTTTAAGATGTCATAAGTTTTCTATGGTTATCATTTATATGATTGGTTTAAGATATCAAAATAAATCAATGCTTGTCATTTACATGATTGAAGGCTATGATTTGAACTTGTGTAATAACATCTTTCTGATGCCTAACTTTGATAGAAACCTAAAGTTGTTTTCACATAGTTATGAAGCCATATTGATTCTCAATGGTTTTCCAGTTTTGCAATCAATTACAAACACAGGTTTTTGTGATCAACTACCAGGAAATGAAGGTTTTGATGAACTTCAATAAAGTTATTTTGATGAATATAAAAGAGTGACCTAAGCATGGTGTAGAAGGTTGGATGATGATATGATTTATACTCTACAAAGAGTCATTTTTTGTTGGAAACACAAGGGAATACAACTGAGAGGGGGGTGAATCAGTTGTCACAAAAATTTAAAACTTATTAAGCTTATTAACCTTATTTTGAGATGTAATTAATAACCATGAAAGCATAAATCATCAAAACATTAGAAACACACATAACACCAATATTTTTACGTGGAAAACCTGTTAGGGGAAAAACCACAATGGAGGTCATTCCACAAGATTATACCTTGTTAAAAGTATAAAGAATAAAATGGGGAATGCACATGCATTCAAGCACACTGCCTAGAGCTCACTGCTCAATTACAACAATGTTTACTACCCAAAGGAAGAAACATTGTCTTACAAAAACATTCAAATTACATCTGCAGGGATTTCAACTAAGAAAATAGCATTTGCTAAAGCCTGATTACAGTTCCAGTTAAGCAAATGAACACTTCACTCTTCTCCAGTCTTGTTCAATCTTCTTCACACTCTAATCTACCTTTGAAATATTTAGAAAATTATTCATGCAAACCATACCTTCAAATGGTATAAAAAATTGCTTATATATATCCGCAACTAGGAATTACATCACCATATGTCGGCTTCAATAAAATAATAAAATGATAACAAATTGTTGGCCCAAATCTATAACAATTATTAATGTGAATCAACCAAGGTTGGCCACAAAATAGTGAAGACCCAAAATAACATCCTCAAACATGAACCACCTACAAAAATTATGCTACGAAGATCCACAACACGCTACAATCACCTTGTCGGCCATGAACATGAAAAAAAAGAACACACAAGAGAAAATCACCAATAGTGAGCACAATGATCAATGCAAACATGCAACACAGATAGAGCATGATCTAGAAACATCCAAAAACATTATGAATCACCAAAAAATCATCTGCAAGAATTGAAATTACTAGACTCACATCATCTTCATTCAAGAACACAAACTAAAGCAACAAAAAAACTGTCAGAACATAATTGTTGATAACTTGATCAAATCTTCATCCAGATCTCTAAAAGTTGATGTGGATAAAATAGATATACTCGAAAAGAAACCCTTTAGTCCACAACCTTTGATCATCAATGTATTGAGCTAACTAATAGACTGAACTTCACTTCACCACTAACAACCTGCAACTCATTCCATTACAATTTTCTCAATATCCTTGAAATATACAACCTTAAACACATTTATGCCAATAGTGTTGACATCAATGACAACCACATATTAGCGACACAACCAAAAAATCCAACATTTTTTATTTTTTTGTTGAAAGATTTGATGAGCAATCTATTATGAAATACGGAAATCACTTTAAGTGTTGGTTATATTTACATATAGATTCTTGAGTCTCCAATGAAAATGAGACAATCAAAAAATGCTTTGTAATGAAAAAAATATTTCACTCTATCTTTTTATTTTTATAATCATTTTGATGTGAAAAGATTGTTTTCCAGTGAGGCTATAGCAACATTAAATACTAGTGAGTTTGTGTTTTTCTAATGAGGTAATATTTTCCAGTGAGGCATATTTTTGTAGCTAGTGAGGCTTTTCCAATGAGACAGTATTTTCTAGTGAGGCTTTTCCAGTGAGGCACAAATAGTAGCCAATGAGGCTCTGTAATCAATGGGTTTTTATTAAGCCAATAAGGAATTTTACCGAGTGGTTTCTTATCCCAATGAGGTTTTTCCACTCATGAAAAATAATATGTTATGATTCTTTTGTGGTCCTTTGTGATAATCATGTTTCATGTAATTTGGTCTTGCTACTTTCTTTATCTACTAAGTTGCAACATTTGAGTTTTCATGTTGTTTAAGGATTTTCTATTGGTTATCACATTTGGTTACACTCTTGAAATTTAACATTCAATGATTATAAAGAGATTATGCATTTTGAAAAACTATTGAATTAATTTGATTATTGAAACACTGATTCAATTCCCCCCCTTCTTAGTGTTTCCCATTATCCAACAAGTGGTATTAGAGCCATACCCTTGCCAGAAGTTTAACCAATTTCGTGGATTTCTGTTGGAGTACTTGCTATGAAAAATTAGGAAGGTCTTTCTACTCCCAAAGGACCATTATTGGATGATACTAGCTATACTTTTTGGAGATAGAGAATGTAGCATCATATAACTTCTCTAGGCTATGAGGTTTAACATGCAATTGAGACTGAGTACACTACCATTGTAGAACCCTCTACTAGAGATGAGAAAAAAGCATATGAATGTGATGCTAGGGTTGAAAATGCTATTTTTTGTGGACTAACTAATGATGTGCTTGTTAAAATTATGGATTGTAAGTTAAGTGAAAAGTCTATTTGGGATAAACTATCTAGTATTTATGAGGGTGATGAAAAAGTTAAAGAGGCGAAATTACAAAATTTTAGAGCCAAGTTTGAAGGCCTAAAGATGACTGAGGAAGAAAAGGTAGCTGATTACCGTCTAAGAGTCCAAGAAACTATAAACTCAATTTGTGGTCTTGCTGAAGCTTTAGAAGAAAGAGTTGTTGTTGAAAAGGTGTTAAGGTCACTGACACCTAAATATGATCCTAAGATATTTGTTGTAGAAGAGAGACTTAAATAAAATCACTTTAGATGAAATTTATGGTTTCTTTATAGCCTATGAAATGAGAATGTGTACTGATAATCCTAGTACCAAAGAAGTTTCTTTTACATATGTAAAAGGGGAAAATGACATAAATTCTAACTCAAAAATATTAGATAACAGTGAATCCATCCTTGTCAGCAAATTGAGAAAAGGTTTAGGTAGATATAAAGGGAAGCTTCCATTTAAGTGCTTCAATTATGGTAAAAATGGGCATTATGCTACTCAATGCCCTAACAAAGACTCTAAAAGTGATGAAGAAGATAATAGGAGACAAGGAAAGAAAAAATAAAATAACTTTAAAAAGAAAAATGTTTTCAAAAAGAAGAAAAGATTGTTCATCAAATATGTTGATGCAACAGACACTGGTACAAATGCATACATTGAAGAAAGAGAAGAAAACTTATTTATGAAAACCATTAGTCCAAATTAGAATCAAAATGAAAATATTGCATATCAATTTGAACTTGAGGTGGATTTTGAGGGTTAGCTGAGAAGTTCTCTAGGTGAAATTAAGAAACTTAAAAGGGAGGTTGTGATACAACAAAATCAAATTCAAAATGACATTAAAAATTCTAGTAAGGTGAATAACTCTAAAAAAAATGTAGATCTAAAACTCAAAATTGAAATTTTAGAAGTTACCAAAATGCAATTAGAGATCAAAGAAAAATAATGTTGCACTTTAGAGGAAAAAATTATCAACTTATGAAAAGAGCTTGAAATGTGTGATAGTAGTAACAAACTAGCATATCTTTTAGGTAAACAAAGATACCATAAAGATAAAAATGGTCTAGGATTTATAGAAGGCCAATGCTCACATTTTGTTGAATCTCAACATGCCAATGTTACAAATGAAAAGTTTTTGAAACCATCAATTGGAAAAAGGAATATTCCATTAAGGAGTAATTTGCATTTCTTTGGCCATTGCTTCCATTATAATCAATAGAGGCATAAGGAAAGTGAATGTAGGGTTATGTCAAAAATGAGCTCAAGCTATCAGAATGGAGATCTTAGATATATGTTGCAGATCCAACTTTGTTACACAAAAAAAGAAAAATAAAACTCTTTCAATGTAGATAAAACAAAGTTAATTTGGAAGCCAAAGAGGGTTGACAAAGAGATAGAATAAATGCTTGTTCAAATAGATCTACATGCCAAGAAGAAAGAATTGTGGGTGTTAGATAGTGGGTGCTCTCATCACATGACTAGGGATAAAAGAAACTTCATCAAATTTGAAGATTGTGATAGAGGTTCAATGCAGTTTGGAAATGATGATTGTATTTAGATCATAGGGAAAGGTGTTGTTTCTTTGGATGATAACTTACCTTTGCATGATGTGTACTATGTAGAGGGTCTCAAGCATAATCTCTTAAGTGTAACTCATATTTTCGATAATGGTTCTTATGTTCTTTTTTATTCTCTTGGATGTGAGATTAGAAAGGAAATAGGTAAGGTTGTTGCAGTAGGGTTTAGGGCCAATGGAAACATCTATAATCTACAAGACATAAATTGTTTGACAATTTTTGATTGGCTGAGGGAGAGATTGGATGATCTTCCTCTTATTTCTCCTCACTAGATCTTTATATGTGTGTTTTTAGGGGGAGCCTCAAGTGTCACTTTATATCCCATTTTTTGTTGGTTACATTGTTTTTATGGTGATATATTTGTAGTACAGTGTATTAATGGTAGTTAATAGAGATTTGGGACTAAACAATAGCTTGTGATTACACATCTAAGTGGTACATTGGAAATCTTTCAACATGGTGTTGTAGTGTGAAGTCTCTCATGACAGATAAAGGAAAATAAAAGAGCGTAGTATTGTCTTTCCTCGCATAATAAACCTAATGATCTTAGTTAGTGATTGTAAAGGGTGTGATTCTTCACTCTATTTATGGTGCATTTCTTGATGTTGATGCTTCATGATATTGGTGGAAAAGTGTCAAAATTGTGTTCATGATTTTTTCTTTACAGAGTTACTTCAATGCAAATTTTTATTGATGTTTTCCTTAAGAATTTCAAGATCATCTTATTGATGGTTGAAGTACACATGGAGTTTCTTGGTTTACTTTTCTAAGGTTTCTATGTTAGTAACAGTTGATAACATTGTATTTGCTTTCAAATTTTTAATGCATATTGGTAATATTGAAACTTTGTTGTTGGTAATCTATTGGTTGGTCATTTGAAAATTCCTTGGAATGCCTTGACAGTTGCTTGATATCTCAACTCTTGCTTGAGACATTGGTTCTTTGATAGTGATTTGTTGTTGCATGGATTTCACTAAGGATATTGAATGGTGATAAGTGGAGTATGTTTGTCATTGATTAGATTGTTCTTTTCTTCAAATCTAAACAATCTGGAGTATGTAGTGCACATACAGATTATTATCTTAATGTTGGTGTTTGCAGACAGTTCATGGATTGGAATCTTTGTGACAGTGTGTTGAAAGCTTCTAGCATGTGCATAGTTGTAGACAGTTTCACTTTGATGCTTAACTTGATAATTGTTTATTGGATTTGGCGGTGCTTATATGTTTCAATAGTTAGTTTCACTATTGGAAATGGCATATTGCTTGATATTTTGATTACACTAAAGTTTTTGATCATTAACATAGCATTTATTTTGTTTGTGAACATGTTTTTGGCAGTGAACATCATGATGATTGGAGTACTTTAGCACTCTTGTGGAATAGCATTGCTTGCACACATCTTGACAGTATTTTTATGTGCCAGTATGCTTTACTCCAAGGAAATTCATATTTTGAAAGGATCAATAGTTTGATTAGAATTTTTTTTTTGCAAGAACACTTTGTTTGTTGAGCTAGTGTTGATTGAGTCTCTTTCATGAACATGGAAACATGAATATGAAGACACAATGATAGGTGTCTTGAACTAGTAAGACTTTCCTCTCTTTAATAACACAAAACATATATGCATAGTTTCAAGGGGAGTTTCATAGTTGTTGTAATTTCATTTATGGTTTCTATATACAAATCTTAATGTAGTGAAGTATTCATTTAGCCAATTTTGATTCATGATTGACATTTGTGATTTGACATGTATATACAATGAAAATTACACCATTTTTTTGATATGGAAATGATATTCATGGTTGAAATATATGCTTTGATAGGTTTTTTCACTATGGAAATCATTATGATGCATTATGACAGTGCTTTTATTATTGCTTACACATTTTGGGTCTAATAGTGTTTTGGTGTTCACTACGACATCAGTTCATAAGGCTTGTTCAATTGGTATTTTGATACATGACTTCTTTACATAGGTTATCCAGTTGGTATTCATTTCTTTCACAATTTCTTTTGTTTCCCCCTTTTTTTGTTCTTTGGAATTGTTGTCAAAAGGGGAGATTATGGTGGTTGGTTACTTTATTTCAACACATGCATGATAGTGTGATCAGTTGGTTATTGATAGTTGCTTTGGTTATTGGCATATTATTGTTTCGATTTCATGTAGGGAGATGATTTTGACAATCTTGATGATATTGATATTTCATGCTACTTTCATTTCTCATGCATATGGAAGTTTTGATGCTTATATAGGTGACAATATTTTATGGTAGTGATAGGGTTTGACATCAATACGAAAGGGGGAGTTTGTTGACCCCTTTAAAATTGGATGAGTTTGGAATTGATGTCAAAATGACATTAATATTGATGCATATTTGGGGAGCATAAGGTTTATATATTTGGTTGATATTTGATGACATTTGGATATCAATGTTTTTACAAAGGAATCAAAAATTGATTAAGTTTTGGTCTTAGACTTCACGTAGCACTGAGGTGCTCTTAAGACATAGTCTGACACAAAGGTTTTGAGCATTATGATGGTTTGGTTTTCATACAAAAATGGAAAAACATAATGAAAAAGGTCTTGACACAATTATACCCTAAAGTCATTTTGACTAAGTTCAAAGACAATTCATTGAGCACATATGATGGCCATGTTAGGGCATGAGAAAGCTCGAGGAAAAGATGGTATGATGGCTATAGCTTATAAGGCATGCTTCAAAGTAGATTTTAGAACTATGCCAAAGTTTGAATCAAGTACTGGTTGGTATCTTTTTAAAAGACTTGAACCCAAGTTTTATTGCTTCTTTCTCAAGCTCCTAAGGTATGCAAATCTACGATTATATTGCTTGAATGCTTGGGTATGCGTAGGATCATCATGGGCCAAAAAGTGGTGATATGATGAGTATGTATAGGGTATGTGGATGATGACTTTTTTTTTAACCCAAAATTGATGAAATAAAAATGGTTTTTAAAGGAGATTCTTAGCTTTCCACCAATATAAATTATGCTTTAATTTGAATTTAATAAATTATTATTATTCATTTTCTATTTGACTTATGACTAAAGTCCTGATTGATAGGTTGATTGAAAAAAATCTATAGCTTTCAAACGATATCACATTTTTTGAATCCAAAAAATGAGTTACATTCTATGCTTTGCATACTATAGGATTCAAAAAATTGAATTTCATGAAATTTTGACCAAGTTAAGGTGGTTAGACATATGAGTTTTTTATATTTTTTAAAAGTTGAAATAAATAATTCATAATTAATTATTTACTTGGAAAAAATTACAAAAAATATGCATCACATCAAGACATGAGCCCTCTACTTATATCTAAAATATTATGAAAAAATATTATCATTTTACTGTGGTTAGGGTGGTCAGATAGACACCTACTTCTTAATTTTTCCCTAAAATTTAAGTACTACTGCATTGAAATTTCAAATTTTCACCAAATAGATTTAAAAAAAACCTAGTTGTTTAGAAACTACATTCAATTTGCTATAGATTCTATTGTTACATGTTTTTGAAATAGTATAGATAACTTATTCAAATTTTTTTGTCAAGTTTCCTAACTCTATTTTTTTTGAATTTTCTACCACTTAAGGGCTTGTTTTTTCCATGATGATCCTACACATACCTACTTGCACCTTGAAGTTGTTTGTGTGCTTAGGGTTTTGTGCTTCGCAACTCATTTTAAATCTCCACATGGGTTTCTCTTACAAAGGTTTTAGTGTATACTGCTTGTGGACCCTTATCCCTAGGGCATTTCGACTTAGCAAATATACATTCTTATGCTTTAAGATATCAAAAGTTTTCCATGGTTATCATTTATATGATCAATTTAAGATATCAAAAGAAATTAATGCTTGTAATTTACTTCATCAAAAGCTATGATTTGAACTTGTGTAGCAACATCTTCTTGATGGCTGAATTTGATAGAAACCTAAAGTTGTTTTTCAATAGTTATGAAACCATATTGATGGTCGATGGTTTTCCAATTTTGCAATCAGTTACAAACATGGATTTTTGTGATAAACCACCATGAAATGAAGGTTCTGATGAACTTCAATCAAGTTTTTTTGATGGATATAAAAGAATGACCTAAGCACAGTGTAGAAGGTTGGATGATGATGTGATTTATACTCTACAAAAATTCATTTTTTATTTTTGTGTTGAAATCTTTGATGAGAAATCTATTATAAAAGATGGAAAGCACTTTAAGTGTTGGTTGTATTTACATATAGATTCTTGAGTCTCCAATGAAAATGAAACAATAAAGAAATGCTTTATAATGAAACAAAGATTTCACTTTGTCTTTTTTATTTTTAGCATCATTTTGTTGTGAAAAGATCATTTGTTAGTGAGGCAGTTGCTAACTTGAAAATCCAGTGAGGCTATAGCAACATTAAATGCTAGTGAGGCAATATTTGTTAGTGAGGAATATTTTCCAGCTAGTAAGGCTTTTCTAGTGAGTCTGTATTTGCTAGTGAGGCATGTTTTTATAGCCAGCGAGGGTTTTTCAGTGAGGCACATATAGTAGCCATTGAGGCTCTATAATCAGCGGGTTTTATTAAGCCAGTGAGGCATTTTATCAGGTGGTTTTTTATCCCTATGATGGTTTTCCACTCATGAAAAATACTATGTTATGATTCTTTTTGGGTCCATGTGATAATCATGTTTCATGTAATTTGGTCTTGCTGCTTTCTTTATCTACTTTGTAACATTTTAGTTTTCATGTTGTTCAAGGATTTGCTATTGGATATCACATTTGGTTACACTCTTGAAATTGAACATTCAAAGATTACAAAGAGATTATGTGTTTTCAAAAACTATTGAATTGAAGTTGATTATTGAAACACATATTCACCCCCCTCTTAGTGTTTCACGTACCCCAACGAGTGCATCGATATTATTTTCTTCCATTTTTGATAACTATATTTTTAAATAAATATTAAAATATGCATGTATTAAAACACATTTATTCTCATTTGACGTCAACCTTCATTTTAAATATTTATCTAATATACATACATACATATATATATATATATATATATATATATACACACCATCTTGATATAAATTCTTTTATTTATTGCATCATACTTTTTAAATAATTTTTAGTATTTTTCATGACATGGTAATCAACCTAATATTTTGTGTTGATAACCTACTTTTAGTAAAAATAAAAAATAAAATATAAATAATGATTAAACTATTAAAAATATATTTTTGAAAAATACACTTATGACTCTAGAAAATCATACTTTTATATTTTAAAAAATTTATTTACATGAGTAGGACTTATTAACATCAAGTTTTTCAAATGGTTTTATTTTTTTTGTAAATTGGCATCACAATGGTGCTGCATATGTGTAATGTAGAAAAATATATCTTTGGACATTTTCACGCTCATTTGGGTCTTTCTTTTGGATGTCGGCCTAGTTTTTCCTTAATTTAATGTTGTAACATGGTCAACACATTCACATTACTTGTCTTGGAACCTTGTGAATTAACAAGAATTTTATGATGCCTTGCAAAAGTGTTAAGTGTTGTAACACACTTTCACACTTTTCTAGGACCTTATTAATATATTTTACCTAAATAACCTCTTTTTATTACTTACCAAGCCTTATTTCAAAGTGTTGTAAAGTATTATAAAAAAATTTCACACTTTTATAGGCTTGCCATCAATAATTTAACCCTTCCTTATGCTTTAATTAGCCTCATTTTACACTTATAGGACTTACTTAGGTGTATTTTTGAAAATAATCCCAATAAACATCATTTAATACACTTAATTTCTGACACCCACTAAAAATCCCTAAGTGGGACCTATTCATCACTAGTCCCGAATGAGTTCCTTTTGGCTCAAAAATAAAAATAATTTCAAATTTCTAGTGGTTTATTATCTTCTAAGACCCAAGGTCGGCCTATGATATGGTATTTTCAAGAAATTTTGTATAATCAAGAATAAATGGGTATGTGCAGGATCATGATGGGCCAAAAAGTGGCAATATGATGGCTATGTGGCTGACAACATTTTTTAACCCAAAATTCATGAAACGAAAAGGGTTTTTAAAGGATATTCTCAAATTCCCACCAATACAAATTATGCTTTAATTTGAATTTAATAAATAATTATTATTCATTTTCTATTTGAATTATGACTAAAGACCTGATTGATAAGCTAATTGAAAAACATCTATAGATTTCAAACGGTATCACTATTTTTGAATCTGAAACATGCATCACATTCTATGCTTCACATACTATAGGATTAAAAAAAAAATGAATTTCATGAAGTTTTGACCCAGTTAAGGTGGTCAGACATACAAGTTTTTATATTTTTAAAATTTGTAATAAAAATTTCATAATTAATTATTTACTTGGAAAAAAATTACAAAAAAATATGCATCACATCGGGACATCCTCTATATCTAAAATATTATAAAAAATATTATCATTTTATTGTAATAAGGTCAGATACCTACTTCTTATTTTTCCCTAAAATTTAAGTACTATTGCATTGAAATTTCAAATTTTTACCAAATAGATTTTTTTCTTTTTTAAATAAACCTAGTATTTTAGAAGCTACATTCAATTTTCTATAGATTCTATTCTTATATATTTTTGAAATAATATAGATACCCTATTCAAATTTTTACATCAAGTTGCCTAACTCTAATTTTTCTAAATTTTTTGCCACTTAAGGGCCTACTTTTTCCATGATGATCCTTCACATACCCAAATATAGGGTTTTTCCTCTCATTTCACCCCCATTAATTCACTTAATCATTCAAGCAATTATCAACCATTCACTTAAGCATTCTAGGCATTTTCAAAGTCTACATCCATTGGAGTTTCTACTTGCATATTTTCAAATTTCTAATTCAAAGGTTTGGTGAGTTATATCATTGCATGTTGTTCATTCATCATTCCCTTTTCATTTCATTTCATTTTCAAGGGTTTAATTACCAAACAAGGATTTGACCAAGGCAAACCCCTGCTCACTAACCCTCAACAATCTTCCCCCTCTTTGCATTTGTTTTGTAGGTCTAGTGTGCAAATTTGTTAGAGAGCAAGGTGTGAAAAGTTGTCAAAAATTTATCAAAGTCATTCAAAGTTTTCAAAGCCCTAATAGAAGCTTGGAGAACACCTACAGGACAAATTCTACAATTTTGGATCTGGAAACCTGTCAAGAGCTGAAGTGCAGACCAAGAGCTATAGATTACACTTTAGAATTTCTTGAAATTTTAAGGTGGACTAAGTCACCATTAGTGGAGTATGAGTCCCACTACCAGGACTAAAATAGATATTTTTTGTTTCTAATTACCTACTTGTCTCAAACTTGTTCCGACAGAATCTCCCTAAAATTGGACTAAGATGCCCAACTTGGTGTATGAGTCCTAGTTGCCTTCAATAGTGACTTCTTTAGGATTGTAGAGTTCCTCTCGATCACTTTCCAATTTCCAGGTGCACACCATTAATCTCATTAATTTTTGTGACAATTTACTTGCATATTTAGGAAATTTCATCTATCACAGCATGTTTTCAAACATCTTGGATTTCATTAGTTTTGCATTAGTATTTAATCTCTTTTATCAATAAATTTCATCTAGGACATTCCCATTAGACAAATTTCAATCATATTTGCATTGAAATCTTAAGGGAATATTCTTGAGTGATCCATTAAGACTTTTGGATAGCTCTCTCCTTTTAGGTGCAAAACCTTAGAAGTGCAAGATAACCCCATATCCAAAAATATTTAGTTCATTTTGGTGAACCTAATGTGAACCTAGTTCTTGTACAAATACAAAAACCCAACCATTTTATGATAACAAAGTCACAAACACTCCAATCAACCTTGAAGAAACACATGGAAAAGGTTTTAAAATTTTGAACAAATAAGGATGTGACACAACAACTGAACATGGAATTCATCAACTCTTAGAACAAAATACATAAGATGAAAACACAACAGGGTTAGGATATGAAGATCCCCTCATAACAACAAGCCTCCTAGAGAATATTTAAGGCTTCGTGATGATGGCATAGTGATCTTTAACTCCCATCCTAATTTGAATGTCCTCCTTCCTCAAGAGCAACCCTTGAATGATAACAATGACAAGGATGAGAGGCTCCCAATGGGTCCTCCTCCTTCCATTCAAGAGATGGGTGAATCTAGCAAACACAAAAGACCTTACAAATTATAGAAACTAAAGTTTCCTCTTCGTCCACCACCTAAATGTGAAAGGAAATTACAAATAATTAAAAAAAAAGGACTCATACTATTACCACCTATTAATAGGTTGGTGATATATCCTAAGGATGCCAATGTTCCACACTGTGCATATCATGGTGTTCTTGGACATCATAGTAATGATTGTCGTCAATTGAAGGAAATATTGTGCAAGTATCATTTCGATGGTGATAATTGCTATCCACTTAACCCATAAAACACTCTCCAACTCATTGTCATGTCATAGTTGTAGAACATTCACTTCTCACTATCTCATGACCTTTCCCATCACCTACATCAATTCATTCTTTCCTTCCACCCAGTGGAGGAAATAATTTGTTAGCCTTTTTCCTAGTAATGCATTTGTCCTTGTCCCTTAGCTGTGTTATTCACATTTTGCTTATACCAACTGAGCTTGGGAGGTGGATGACTTACTTGATGGTTGACTTGCATTTTATTTACTAGTATTTTACACTTTTATTTTCTTTTTTGGTTTTTCATGTGTGTAATGTGATCCCATGTGATGTTTTGTTTGATGTTCTCTCTCTTTGTGACATTCCTCTATTTGTACCTTCATTCTTCTCTATGTCATGCAACACTTCTTCCTTTTTGTCCTTTGTCTTTTCCTTTTGGGGATGATGCAAGGCATTGAGTCATCAAGGTATCTTTTGTGTTGACCCAAAATACTTTCTTTTTCTTTTCCTTTTCCTTTTTCTTGTGTTTTCCTCTTGGGCATGACACAAGGAATTGAGATATTCATGTCTCTTTCATGTTGACCCAAAAGCTTTTCCTTTTATTCTTTCACCTTTTCCTTTTTCATTTATCTTGTGTTTTCCTTTTGGGGATGATGCAAGGTGTTGAGAAACCCTATGTATCTTCCATGTTGACCCAAAACATTTTAATTTTTTTTCGCTCTCTATGTGTCCTTGCCATTCTATGTATTTGGGAGATGACAATAGTTCCAAGCTCTCTAAACAACATTGCAAAAAAGAACATATTGACCCAAAATCCATAGATCCCTTATGTGTTTGGTGTTTTAATTTTTGGGGTAACCACTTTCTTTTATTTTTCCTTTTTTCTTCACATGACGTAGCCTTACTCAGAAATTATGACTTGGCATTAGACTTTCCACATTGGCTTTCATGTCTTTCTTCTTTTTATTTTTCATATGCTACTTTAAATTAATTTCTCATAGTATGGTGTGCAGCAATTCCTTTAAAGTGGGGGAATACATTGGCATTATTCTTTTTCATTTTTCTTTTTCTTTTTTCTTAGTGCAGCCTTCTTACATCATACAATGTGTTTTGTCACTTTGTGAATGACATTGGATGTAATTTCCTTCATGAGCATGATCTATCTTAGCATATTGCATTCCTCATAGTGGCTTGATATGATACACTGCATCCCCTAAGTTATGAATTTTCTATTCTTTGATTGGTCCTCTCTTGGATACATTAGACATAATGTTCCCTAAGTTAAAGACCTCACATGAACTAAGAAAGACTCCTTTGAACATTCTTTGCATGTTTCATTTTTCATTTATTATATGGCCACCTTGCATAACATAGCTTGCATTCATAGGGTGCCATCACATTTGTTCATGAGCTCCAAGCATACAAATTTTTGCTTGCCTCATAAATCTTGAAAAGCCATTTTCTTTTGTGGCACCTTATTAAAGTTATCAAGAGGTATAACTTCAGTATGGTTGAGAAGGAAGCCCATTTCGAGGCATGAATTTCCCCATAGCGACCTATGTGTGTGTGAGTGCATACCAACCATGAGTTCCATTGAATCATAGTAAGTATGCATTTTCTCGACTAAAAACCTAGATCTGACCCACAAAGGGATGGAAAAACGATTGAAGTTTGATTTGATTCTCTCTATCCTTCTCTCTTTCCTTTTCTCCCTTTCACTCTTTACATCATTTTCATGTTTGTTCCTTTGTGATAATGTTTGTTTTGCCATGGGATCTTAATCTTGGGGGCTTTGATCACCCCTCTTTATCATTGTTGTCTCGTCTTTCCCGCATGGGTGCATTTGGATCTCTCTTGATGTGTGTTTACCGACTTTAGTGTGAGTTTGAAATAGATTCATCCTCACACTAAAGTGGGGGCTAAATGTATCATATAAAAATGTATCTTTGGACATTTCTATGCTCACGTGGGTCTTTCTTCTATATGTTGGCCTTTTTTTTTTCTTCTTAATTTAATGTTGTAATGTGGTCAACACATTCACATTAGGTCTTGGACCCTTGTTAATTAATAAGAATTTGATGATTCCTTACAAAAGTGTTGTAACACATTTTCACACTTTTCTAGGACCTTATTAATATATTTTACCTAAATAACCTCTTTTTATTACTTACCAAGCCTTATTTCAAAGTGTTGTAAAGTATTGTAACAAAATTTCACTCTTTTCTAGGCTTGTCATCAATAATTTAACCCTTCCTTATGCTTTAATTGGCCCCATTTTACACTTATAGGCCTTACTTAAGTGTATTTTTGAAAATAATCCCTATAAAAATCATTTAATACACTTAATTTCTAACACCCATTCACCAACAGGGGAAAATGAGTCCCTTTTTTCTCAAAAACCAAAATAATTTCAAATTTCTAGTGGTTTATTATTTTCTAAGACCTAAGGTCAACCTGTGATGTGGCATTTTCAAGAAATTTTGCATAATCAAGTATAAATATAGGGTTTTTACTCTCATTTCAGCCCCATTCATTCACTTATTCATTCAAGCAATTATCAATCATTCACTTAAGCATTCTAGGCATTTTCAAAGTCTACAACCATTGGAGCTTCTACTTGCATATATTCAGATTTATATTTCAAGGGTTTGGTGAGTTATAGCATTGCATGTTGTTCATTCATCATTCTCTTTTCATTTCATTTCATTTTCAAGGGTTTAGTTACCAAATTGGGGTTTGACCAAGGCAAACCCCTATTCACTAAACCTAAACAATTTTTCCCCTCTTTGCATTTGTTTTGTAGGTCTAGTGTGTAGATTTTTCAAAGAGAAAGGTGTGAAAAGTTGTCAACAAATCATCAAAGTCATTCAAAGTTCTCAAATCCCTAATAGAATCTTTGAGAACACCTACAGGTCAAATTCTATAGTTTTGGGTCCAGAAACATGTTAGGAGCTGAAGTGTAGACCGAGAGCTACAGATTGCACTTTTGAATTTCTTGAAATCTAAAGGTGGACTAAGTCACCATCAGTGATGTATGAGACTCATTGCCAGGCCCAAAACATATATTTTGCAGTCCTGAGTCCCTAGTTGTCTCAAACCTATTCAGGTAGAATCTCCCCAAAATTGGACTAAGTTTCCAAGCTTGGCATATGAGTCCCAATTTGCTTCAATAGTGACTTATGCAGGATTCTAGAGTTCCTCTCCATCACTTTCCAGTTTTGAGGTGCACACCTTTAATCTCATTAATTTATGTTATAGTTTACTTGCATATTTAGGACATTTTTCATATTACATTGTGTTTTCAAACATCTTGCATTTCATTAGGTTTCCATTAGTAGTTAATCTCTTTTATCAATCAATTGCATCTAGGGAATTCCCCTTCGATAGATTTCAATCATCTTTGCATTGAAATCTAAAGGGAATATTCTTGAGTGAGCCATTAATACTTTTGGATACCTCTCTCCTTTTAGGTGTAAAACCCTAGAAGTGCAAGAGAAGCTCATATCCAAAAATATTTGGTTCAATATGCATTTAGAAAATATTTTTTGTTGGAAAAGTTTATGAAATATTTAACATAGCTAGAATGAATCTTAATAGATCATATGTTTGATCAAATTTGATATTTTGTTAGAAATACTTTAATTCAGTTGTTATTATAAGTTGGTTGAATGTGTGAGACAACTTTGTACTTTTACCCAACAACCTTGTTAAATGGTATGAAGACCACAAACTTGGATATTACATTCCCTCAACTTCAAGAACCTCCTCCCAAAAATCAAAATCAATATGATGCTCTAGTGATTAGGGTCATTATCAATCATTATGGGGTTAGACATACTCTCATTGAAAATTGATCAGGTCTTAATCTTTTTAGCAATACTATTTTATATAAGCCTGGTGTGGATAATATTTCTATTTGTGGCTTCAATAATACTAGTAGGAAATCATTGAGAACAAAAACATTACCTATTAAGATAGGGTCCATGGTTTTACCCACCCTTATCCATGTCGTGTCAGATCCTCTCTCATATAACCTTCTTCTTGATATCTAGACCATGTATTCAAGCCATGTAGGGAGTATTGTCCACTCTTCACCCTATAATGAAATATAAGTATAATAACAAGATATATATGGTTAAAAAAAATGAATAAATATTTTTACACATTGAATATAAACATAATATTTTCAACTCTCTTAGTACTTTAATTCTATCTTCAATTGCATCTAGGGAATTCCCCTTAGATTTCAATCATCTTTGCATTGAAATGTCAAGGGAATATTCTTGAGTGAGCCATGAATGCTTTTGGATACCTCTCTCCTTTTAGGTGCAAAACCCTAGAAGTGCAAGAGAAGCCCATATCCAAAAATATTTGGTTCAATATGCATTTAGAAAATATTTTTTGTTGGAAAAGTTGCTGAAATATTTAACTTAGCTAGAATGAATCTTAATAGATCATATGTTTGATCAAATATTATATTTTGTTAGCAATACTTAAATTAAATTGTTATGATAAGTTGGTTGAAAGTGTGAGACAACTTTGTACTTTTAACCAACAACCTTGTTACATGGTATGAAGACCACAAACTTGGATATTACATTCCCTCAACTTGAACAACCCCTCCCAAATATCAAAATCAATATGATGCTCTAGTGATTAGGGTCACTATCAATCATTATGGGGTTAGACATACTCTCATTGAAAATTGATCAGGTCTTAATCTTTTTAGCAATGCTATTTTAGATAAGCCTGGTGTGGATAATATTTCTATTTGTGGCTTCAATAATACTAGTAGGAAATCATGTAGAACAAAAACATTACCTATTAAGATAGGGTCCATGGTTTTACCCACCCTTATCCATGTGGTGTTGGATCCTCTCTCATATAACCTTCTTCTTGATATCTAGATCATGTATTCAAGCCATGAAGGGAGTATTGTCCACTCTTCACCTTATAATGAAATATAAGTATAATAAAAAGATATATATGGTTAAAGAAAATGAATAAATATTTTTACACATTGAATATAAACATAATATTTTCAACTCTCTTAGTACTTTAATTCTATCTTCAAAATTTGAACCATTTCCTTCCAATGATAATAATACTATAATTGATTATGATTGGGGTTCATTATAATTTTCACCTACTTTCACTAAGGAGAATAAAATCTCACCATCAAATTCTAAAGGGTTAATTTTTTTTTAACACAATCTTGTTTTTTTTTTCAGCAAAAGGCAAGAGCATGTAGTTATATTAATATCATATAATATGTAATTACATAGAGATTATCAACTATATGGTAGAGAAATATTATGGCATCGGGAAAATCCAACTTCCTCAGTAGATAAGATTTTTAACCCCTTACAAAATGGTGCTTCCAATAATTATACTTTCTCCAATAGGGCAAGATGAGTTCAATGAATGTTTGTTGCTATAGATGGAAATACAACTAGGAATTCATGTCCAAAATCTCTAAATTCAAATTGTTGACCTTCTCAATAGCAGCTTCTACATTGTCATATTGGATATCTATGCACACTGCCACTCAGTCTATTGTCGTTCCAACATCCAGATCTAGCTTTGTGCCCGATTAAGCTGAAACTTCTCAGCTATATCAACATAGCCTTTTGTGATGAGAAAAATCATTATGAGCTTATTCATATCTTATTTTCTAATTTTTCAATCATTGAGCCTCTTCTTCCATTCATATTTTGTTATCTCCTTCCTCATAGATGATTGAAAATGAGTTGATTCTAGATTTTGAATGACAAATAGCACACTAGATTGAACTTTAAGTCCCTCCCAGTCTAGCTTTCTGAGTTCATCTTCGTGGTTTTGGAAAAATGGATATGTATCCTTCCCCACCTTTCTGACATAGGAAATGCATCTCTATAATAAATCATTACTCGAAAAGTGGTACAATTGTTGCCATCATCAAAATTGTGCTTTGGAGTAGACCCCTCTTTCCTATCAGAAGATCGGGTGATTGGAAATTTTGAAGGATGAAACCATTTAGGTGTGTGCAATATTATCCTAAAAGTGTGATTGGATGATACTAAGTTATAGTGAGGACCCCCTTTGATGGACTCCAAAGGACTGACTAGTATTGAAGGTTGGCCTATCGGGTGAAGGGGGAATCGGTTTAAAATTAGGTTTGGATTCCACAGGATATTATAGGCTAAAACTATGACTAAGGAAACATTCCAATAATACAAAGGATGGGGCCCTTTTTATGAATGGGTAGGTTGGACTATCGGGTGAAAGGGGAATTGAGTCAATGCAATCTTGTTATTCCTTTTTCATAATGTACAAATAAGGATCCAAATGTGACTTCATCTTCATACATGTTTTGGTTCAATGATTAGGGTTCATTATATTTTTCACCCTCCTTTGTGGGAGGGTACAAAATATTACAATCTAAATCTACGAAGTCTTGTGATTCATTTTCTCAATCTTCTTCTATATTAAAAAATCCAAAACCGTTGTCCCATGATGATCATAGGTTGTTTAGCCTTCATTCCTCATGTGTTGGTGATATTGAATTCTAACATTTCAACGCCTAATAAGAATTTTATTTCTTGTGAAATAGTCAATGGCTATTATAATCATTTAGAAAATACTTCTCCTCCATCTAAGTTGTAAAAGCCTTAGGGGCATTAATTAAAAAATATTTCTGAACTTGGATATAAGGTAAACATGGAACAAAGAGTTAAGGATAATGTGAAGTATTTTCCATAGCTTATTAAAAGGGGTTTGGATTTGCAGCATTCTCCATCATCTACATTTAATCCTCCATCATCTATTGACATTTATAACTTCATGTGGTAAGCAATACAAGTTTCCTTCACAAGAGAAAGGTTTGTCTTCTACTCCTTATCCTGTAGTTGAGAAAGAATATTTTATTTAATGCTTCTCAAAGCCCACTTAATTAATCTTCCTCCAACACATAAGAATTTTCATAAATTTAATAATAAAAATCATTCTTTTTGTGCATACCATGAAGTGTATGGCCATTCCACAAATGAATGACAAGTCTTGAGAAAAAAATATAACAACTTATTAATTGTTGTGCTATCACTCTTCCATGTGTTTATACACCTATTCATTTAAAAAAATAAAACTTTCATCTATTGTGTTGCTCCTCACTATGTGGCATTTTTAGCTCTATGTGTTTTATCATTAGCATAATTCATGCTGGTAAAATCTTATGTTCAACCATATTTCATCAATGGTAGTAATAAAATAGTCTCTAGCATGGTTTTCCTTGCCTATACACTCTAGGGGCAAGGACAACTAGTTTTGTGGAGGTGTGCATCCTTCTTGAGGATCCCCTCTTCCACTCATTTTCATTAAAATATCAACATAGAAAGTGTGCTAACATTTTAAGAGGGGGCATATCACCCTATGTGTTTTATTGATGTCTTGAGATATTTGACTTATTGGCATACCCACTTGGTGGCAGTGTTTTATAATAACACCGAGGTATGTGCAAGATCATCATGGTAAAAATAGGCCCTTAAGTGGCAAAAAATTCAAAAAAATTAGAGTCAGGCAACTTGATGTAAAAATTTGAATAAGTTATCTATATTATTTCAAAAATATGTCAGAATAGAATCTATAGCAAATTGAATGTAGTTTCTAAACTACTAGGTTTTAAAAAAAAATAAATCTATTTGGTAAAATTTGAAATTTCAATGCAATAGTACTTAAATTTTAGGGAAAAATAAGAAGTGGGTGTCTATCGACCACCCTAACCACAATAAAATGATAATATTTTTTATAAGATTTTAGATATAAGTAGAGGACTCATGTCCTTATGTGATGTTTTTTATAAAAAATTCCAAGTAAATAATTAATTATGAATTTTTTATTACAACTTTTAAAAAATATAAAAACTTCGTATGTCGACCACCTTAACTTGGTCAAAACTTCATGAAATTCATTTTTATTTTTTAATCCTATATTATGTGAAGCATAGAATGTGTCATTTTTGGATAAAAAATGTGATACCATTTGAAAGATATAGATGCTTTTCAATCAGCCTATCAATTAGGACTTTAGTCATAATTTGAATAGAAAATGAATAATAATTAATTATTAAATTCAAAGTAAAGAATAATTTATATTGGTGGAAAACTGAGAATCTCCTTTAAAAACCCTTTTTGTTTCATCAATTTTTGGGTTAAAAAAAGTCGTTAGCCACATACCCATCATATTGCAACTTTTTGGCCCATCATGATCCTGCACATACCCACCCTATGAGGCATGGTTATCAATTCATCCCATATGACATTAAGAATTTATTCATTCCCTATGAACTTAGACTTTTGTGCACTCCCTGAAGCATGGTTTAAAAAACAATTCGTAGACCTAACATAGTGGAATTTTTTGGTCTATGAACTTGACCCATTTCGCATAGCCACCTAGCATAACAAAAATTGCTAACTAGTAGAGCCATGTGTCTCATGAGTAAAATAACGTAATTTATCTTACTTTCTAGCCTTGTAAAATCTATCATATTGCATGGACACCTAGCATAACATAGCTTTCTAGCCACTAGATCCATGTAGATCATGTGTAATTTAGCATAACACAACTTGCTAGTCATACGAGGGAACTATCATTCCTAATACTTTCAATGGATGACGTTTGGTATGTGAGAATAATTTTTAGATCAAGGTATCCTTACCTTACCAACTCAAATTATTTTTAGTATACTAACCTTGTATTTTATGGTTTTTATAAGAATATTGTGTTAGCAATATTATCTTACTAATTATGTATTTTCCTTGTTTATTTTACATGTTTTTATTATGTATTCCTTGTATGCAACATTTTTTCTTTATGTATGCTTTCGGTATTATTTTATGTGTACTTCAATGGTTGGCCATTGATTTTCTTGCATGTGTTATATTAGCTTCATGTTTGTCTTAACAATGTAGATTGATAACATCCCAAGTAAGGTGCTTACATGCCCCTCAAATTTGTGTCATCTTATCTCAATAGTAGTTTGATAAAAGGATTTTCTCTTTTAGTGTGAGTATGAATGTAAGATCATAATATCACTAAAGTGGGGACTAAATTTAGCATTGTAAATTTTCAACATTGATAATTTTACACTACATAGACACCCTATTTTACCTACAACACTAATTATATTAATAGTTTATTAATTTTAGGGATAGATTATAAAAATATATTAAATTTCCTAACATTTTGATAAATTTGGGAAAAGAACACCTTGTTAGGGGTGTGGGTACCCCTGACCTTAATGGTTCCAAATTTTAAATTTAATGATTTAGTGTCTATCTTTAGAGAAATAACAAGATGCCAAGTTAGTCTATATTCAAAAAAATTAATCAAGATGCATAAAATACAAGTTTTATTCTCATTTGAACATTAGAAAGAGAGGATGTAATTATGAATAAAGAGTTATTATAATGCATTTATTGTGAAGATGTATTGAGTTATCATCTACATGCCAACTACAAAAATAAAATAATTTAGAGCTAAGCCCTAAACAAGGAAAATAATATTTGAAATTATACAATTGTAGTAACGGAAAAAGTATCCTTTTTCCTTGCTTGGTTTGGGAGTAATGAGCATTGAATTAAACTAATTTTTCCTTGGTATAATGTTGTAATGTGTTGTACACATTCACATTATTCTAGGGTCCCTACTTAATTAAAATGTACTTAAATTGTACCTTACTAAGGTGTTGTAAAGTGTTTTATCACACTTTCACACTTTTCTAGGGTTTATTTAATTAATGAAGCCTAATGGGCCCCTTTTAATGGAATGTACTTAATTTATACCTTATTTAGGTATTGTAAAGTGTTGTAACACACTTTCACACTTATCTAGGATTTCATCAATTAATGATGGTTAATTGAGTTTAATTGGCCCCTTTAATTCAAATTCAAGCCCTCTTTTCAAGGATCCACCTCAACACCCAATAATGATATTGTATGACATTTAATTTGGAAAACCTAGTGTCCTGAAAAATGCTACTAGAACCCATTTTCCTTAACTAGTGAATGATTCCTCTCCACATAAGACATCCCTTTCTTTAAATTTTTGAGGTGGGTTTTTGATGTTATTTCACCTCCCTGAAGCTTGGTCCTCAAAATCGTGACAGGACCCATCTTCCTTTAGTGGAAAATGGGTCCTCCTTGAGTAGGACACCCATTTTTGAATTTAACTGTGGAAAGATCCTTATGATTTTAATACCCAAATCTAAGGTCAGCTTGAATTATTTGAATTTCAAGGTTAATCTCTAAATTTGGTATAAATAAGGGGTTATTTCACATAGTTTCATCCTAGACTTGCAAGAATTCATGCAGTATAGAAAATGGGAGTTCAGAAGAGTTTACAAGAGTAATTCAAAGTCATTTCAAGGAAGATTAACAAGATTTTATTGTAGCAATTCAAGATAATTTCATCATGTCAAGGGTTGAAAGAATTCATGCATGTTTTTGATCTAAGATTGTCAATGTAGCATTGAAGATTTACTTTCAAGCATTGTTACACATATAATTTGAGATCAAGATCTACATTCTTCATAGCCACTTCATCTTAGTTTGCAGATTTATATTCCAAGACATCATCCAAGGTATCTACATTACATCATTTCATATTTCATGCTTCAAATTCCTTATTTCATCATTTGGTTGACTTACCTACAAGGGGTTTTACTTAGGAAAACCCCTATTTACTAACAATCAACAAGTTTTTCTTCCCTTGAGTGTGTATTTATAGATTTATAGGTTGAAGATCAAGTGGAGAAGAATTTTAGAGCAAAGTTACAAAAGTTGTCAAGTTACAAAGTTGTCATTCATAGTAAGAAGATGGAATCAAGGCTACATAATTTTTTACAGGTTATTAGGAGTTGAAAACCTAAGAATTGGAAGTGTAGACATTAAGTATAGAACCCAAAAGCCAATTTTACAAAACCCTAAAAGGACCCATTCACCACTAAAGGAAAATGAGTCCTTTGTAGGGTTTGAGGTAGTGGAAATCTAGGATCTAAGAGTGTAGAGTGAGAGGAATAAAACCTAGAAGCCAATTTTTAGAACCCTAACATGGACCCATTCGCCACTAGAGGCGAATGAGTCCTCTATGACCTAAAAACAAGTTTTCTACAAGGTACACATCATTTCAATATCTCAAAACTCCCCATTTCATTTCTATAATAGTTAGAGTTAGCTTCTAATTATTATTTGCATGTTTTTTCCCTCATAATTGAATGTTTTAATAAGAGAAAGCATTAGTGGTTTATCATCTTATGGTGATAAACCCTACTTTTTCTATTAAACAATAATTAATTTTATTTTATTTTGTTTTTTTATTTTGATGAATAAATAATGCAAGTGCCTCATTTTGAAAATAAAATAAATGAAATATCTTAGAAGCCTTTATGTTTTGAATTAATTTTCATAATTTTATGCTATGGAAAATTAGAAAATTGCAAGTACAAGGTATGTCAAGTCTACCAAAAATGTTGGGTAGGGTGATCCCACGATACTAGTTTACAATTTTTGGCCAAACTGGACATTGAACTGATTTTTTTTAACTAAATCTTCACTTTCAAGCACCTATAGCGGCTAAATCGTGAGGTATTTGAAGATGATGCAAACTAGTGATTTATAAAATTGTCTATAGATTCTAAATATATATTTTTTAAAAAATTATTGGAATTAGATTTCACTTCTTTTTCCATGTCCTTCAAAAACTAGTTTTTAATAGTAAACACCATTTTTAAAGAGTGGTGTTACTAGCTAACACATAACTTTTTTTCTATCAAGGATAAAGTTCTATATTTTTTGAATTTAGATTCATAACTATGATATCTAGTGCATGTAATCAATTTCATAGCATTTCATTGAACTTTTCTTCTTAATTAAGTTTCAAAGTCAAACAAGTTACAATTTAGACATGATTTATTGGCTAAAAGATAACTTTTTTTGTATGTATCAATTTTATTTTATTTTGTTGGATCACAGACATCAATATCTAGTGCACTAATATTTTTCAATTTTTTTGATAATTTGCTATTTTTCCACATGTGCAGAATAGAGAGCTTGATTTTAGTGAAAAACTTACATTCACAAGAAATAAAAGATAAATATAATAATCAAGGGTATGTGTAGGATCTTCATGGAAAATATAGGCCCATAAGTGGTGATAAAATTTAGAAAAATTAGAGTTAGGCAACTTGACATAAATTTTTGAATAAGTTATCTATATTATTTCAAAAATATGTAAGAATAGAGTCTATGGGAAATTGAATTTAGTTTCTAAACTACTAGGTTTATTTAAAAAAAAAAAAACTATTTGGTGAAAATTTGAAATTTCAATGCAGTAGCACTTAAATTTTAGGGAAAAAATAAGAAGCAGTGTCTTTGACCACCTTAACCACAATAAAATGATAATATTTTTGTAAGATTTTAGATATAAGTAGAGGACTCATGTCCTAATGTGATGCATATTTTTTGTAATTTTTTCCAAGTAAATAATTAATTATGAATTTTTATTACAAATTTTAAAAAATATAAAACTTCATTTGACCACCTTAACTTGGTAAAAATATATGATTTTTTTTTTCTTAATCCTATAGTATGTGAAGCATAGAATCTAGCATGTTTTGGATTCAAAAATGTGATACCATTTGAAAGCTATAGATGTTTTTCAATCAACCTATCAATTAGGACTTTAGTCGTAATTCAAATAGAAAATGAATAATAATAATTTATTAAATTCAAAGTAAAGCATAATCTATATTGGTGAAAAGTTTAGAATCTCCTTTAAAAACCCTTTTGTTTCATCAATTTTGGGTAAAAAAAAAGTCATCAGCCACATACGCTACACATACCCATCATATTGCCACTTTTTGGCCCATCATGATCCTACACATACCATCAAATTAAATTAATTAAAAATTCTAATTTTTGGGAAGCTTATAATAAGGACTACATACAAAAATAAATTTTAATAAATTCATTTGATCCTCCAAAAGGTAAATCAAAAGTGATTTTTTATTAGCATTTTGATAGGTGTAAAGGACACTTCGTTATAGGTATGGTTTAAAACTAGCAGGATTCTATCAAAGGGGGTTTGATCAAAGGTGGTTTGATCAAACCCTCTTCAATTAGAATCCTTTAAATGGAACTTTTTAAGGCTTAAATCATTATATTTTCTAAAAATATGTGATTTTAGCAAAAATCAAGATCTCCTAGGAAGTGTACACCACTATTGTGGGATCACCCACTAGGAAAAGTGAACCTAGATCCAATTGAATAACGTTATATCCTTTTCACTTCACAAAAAAATTAAACATAAATTTACTAGGGTTTAATGATTAGTTTGCTACCACAATGAAGAGCCAATCTCCTAGTGTTAATGTTTTTTTAGAGTTGTGTTTTGGTAAATTCTATGTGTGATTTGACAAGACTATTGAACTTACAACCTGAGATCAAAAAAATGTAATTTAGTGAACAAAAAAAAATATAAAGTAGTAGAACTGACCTAGATCTAAGATATCATAATAGCAAGGAACCTGTGACTAAATTTTGGGTTTAATTATTAAGGACAAGGGTGATGTAGGAGCATCTTCACAACATCATGCTTCCATGAATAAATTTTGAAATTTAATTCAATATTGGTGTTCCAAGGATGTAATAAGGTCATTTGGGTCAATTTTCTTGTTTTAAACATTAAGATGGCCATTTGAGTCTATTATGTCAAGTTTTGTAAAAATGTGAAAAGTTGACATTTAAAAATGTAAAATTGCAAAAAAAAAAAAAAGAGCCAAACTTGAGCAGGTGAAAGGTCATTTTTGGTTTAGGTCATTAGAAATTATTTAGAGTCAGTTTGAAATGCCATTAAAAAGGCTATTGTACATTTGGTCAACTGTGGGTGATTGAAGTTTTGATTTTGAATAAAGAAAAGCTTTGTTTTAATGTATTTTCTATAGAAATTCATGGTTTCTAGGCATTGTATGGCCTTGTATGGAAAAAAAAGTGTGTCAAAATGTTTGTGAGTGATAATATGCTCAATCACCTTCCATTCTAAGTTCATTTCATGAAATTTGGCAAAATTAAAAGAAAATTATTGAAGTTTTGTTGTAGATTGTCATAACCCTGTCCTAGGGTAAACAATGACTTATAAATTTGTGTTTCTTCCTTTATATCTGGTGAAAAGTCTTAATTCCTGGTGAAATTACTCCTTTAAATTATATGTAATTTCATATTCCAAATGTTATAGATTGAAATGATGAGTTTAGTGTGGTGAATAATTACTGCCCTATTCTATAAATAGGGTTTTATGAAAAAAGATTGAGGTTAGAGCCTAGGGTTTGGTAAAATACATAAGGAACTAAACTTTAGATGGTTTAAAAGGCTTGTGCAGGTCAAATAATGAATGTTTAAAGAGTTTTTTGTGGGAAATTGAATTTGGGAGTAGGAGAAAAATTAGACCCCTATACCTCCAAGGACTAATTAGGCCTAATCTCAGACTGAGACAACAAGTTTTCAAAGATATGTTCCAAAGGACCAAATGTCCATTTTCAGATGTGTTTTAGAAAAGAATAAAGGGGTTTTTACACATGATTATTTTTGGTTTCCAATGTTTTTTTGTTGAGACTAAAGTTCTGATAGTCTCACTTGGAGACCTACAAGCGTTGTACTCCATGTGTGAAGAAATTGCATTCAAAAGTGGTAATATGAGTTCTTAGGGTTTGTGAAGAGTCTGATTTTGTTGTTTCAACCTAAATGAAGATGTCTTAAGTGATGAATTAGTATTTTGTTCATTGAAGAGTAAGGTTGGGGTTTGCAATTAAGAGGTTTCATTGGTTCACATTTAAGATAGTTTGAAAGGAGTTTTATTTATTTGGTGTTTTATTTGTGCCTAAACTATCATCTTTATGTTGGTTTGATGTTTGATAAAATATTTGGGACTCTGATTGTGGTGTTGATGAATCAAAGAGTGGCCATATGAATGAATTATACCTTGAAAACAGGATTTGTCTTGTAAAATGGATTGAATGAAACCTATTGTTGTGAAATATTCCTACAAGAATTTGAGCTGGAATCCTTTGCTTGCATTAGTTTGGTATCAGAGCTCAATAAAAGATTTGGGCTAGAATTTTTTTTGTTTTTGTGTTTGTCTTATGGTTGTGTGCAGGTTGAGAAGATAACATGGTTGTTGCCAAGAGAAGGTAGACAAAGTTGAGAGAAGTTGAAGTAATGAGATACTTGGTTGAGAAGAGGAAAAGATGGAAGTGTTAAGAAGAAATTTGTAGGAAGAGGAAGAAAGGAAAAAGAGAAGAGGCAAGAGAAATTTGACAAAGAGATAATATCATTAAAGAAAGAGATGAGAAGGTTGGATGTAGAGTTCTAGGAGTCCATGACGAAGATAGAACAGGTGATTAAGTAGATGACAAGTTGGCACCTGAAGATTAAGAAAAGAGTTACATGGCCCATAAAGAAGATAGTCAAAAGAAGAAGGAAAATGAAGATGATAGAGCAAGAAGAGTTTCAAGATGCTGAAAAAGAATTCAAGGATGAAGAAGACACAAAAGTTAAGGTAGAGATAAATGACCTCATTTCATAGGAAGGAGATATTGAGTTGGTGTCAAGATTGGACAAAGAGATGATCAAAGATGAATTGGTCTTGGAGATTTGCATAAAGTTGAAGACAGATGGAGGTATTGTGATAGAGTTAATGTATCATATCTTTATTGTACTAATATTTTGGATAGGGAACAATTTGAATATCAAAGGATAAAGGGAAAAAAAAGATACTAAGATGCATCAAAGCATAATGAATCTGATTTCATTTGGCAAGCAAGATAGGAAGCTAATTTGCATGGACAAGTTCAAGCCTAAGGTGAAAATGAAGGTGTTTAGTAGAAGTTCCAAGGTGAATCAGTCGAAAAGAATAGAAAGATTCTAGATTTGTTGACAACTTTAAATTCAAGTGGACTTGAAATTCATTTGGTCGGGAGAATGATGCTGGAGCATCTTGACATCATGCTTCCATGAAGAAATTTTGAAATTTAATTCAATATTGGTGTTCCAAGGATGTAATAAGGTCATTTGGGTCAATTTTCATGTGTTAGAGTCATTAAGATGGTCATTTAAGTCTATTATGTCAAATTTTGTAAAAATGTGAAAAGTTGTCATTCAAAAATGTAAAATTGCAAAAAATTCAAAAATACGCAAACTTGAGAAGGTGAAAGGTCATTTTTGGTTTATTTCATTGGAAAGTAGTTAGAAGTTATAGAGTTGGTTTGAAATTCCTTTAAGAAGGCCATTGCACATTTGGTCAAGTGCAGGTGATTGAAGTTTTGATTTTGAATAAAGAAAACCTCTATTTTTATGCATTTTCTACAAAAAATCATGGTTTCTAGGAATTGTACGGCCTTGTACAGACGTGAAAGTGTGTCAAAATGTTTGTGAGTGATAATATTCTCAATCACCTTCCATTATAAGTTTGTTTCATGCAATTTGGTGGAATCTAAAGAAAGTTATTGAAGTTTTGTTGTAGACTATCATAACCATTTCCTAGGGTAAACAATGACTTATAAATTTATGTTTCTTCCTTCATATCCAATGAAAACTCTTAATTCTTGGTGAAGTTACTCCTTGTTGTATTTAATTTCATATTCCACATGTTATAAATCAAAAGGATGAGTTTAGTGTGGTGAATAATTATTGCCCTAGTTTGTAAATAGGGTTTTATGAACAATGATTAAGGTTATAGCCTAAGGTTTGGTAAAATACATAAGGAAATAAACTTTGGATGGTTTAAAAGGCTTGTGTAGGTCAAATAATGAATGTTTGAAGAGTTTTTTGTGGGAAATTGTAATTGGGAGTAGGAGAACCAATAGACCCTTGTACCTCCAAGGCCTAATTAGGCCTAATCTCAGACTGAGACAACATGTTTTCAAACATATGTTCCAAAGGACCAAATGTCCATTTTGAGATGTGTTTTAGACAAGCATAAAGGGTTATTTACACATATGATTGTTTTTTATTTTTATCATTTTTTTGTTGAGATTAAAGTTCTGACAGTCTCATTTGGAGACCCACAAGCGTTGTACTCCATGTTTGAAGAAATTGCATTCAAAAGTGGTAATTTGAGTTCTCAAGGTTTGTGAAGAGTCTGATTTTTTTGTTTCAACCTAAATGAAGATGTCTTAAGAGATGAATTAGTATTTTGTTCCTTGAACTGTAAGTTTTGGGTTTGTGGTTAAGAGGTGTCATTGGTTCACATTTAAGATAGTTTGAAAGGAGTTTTATTTAATTGGTGTTTTATTTGGGACTAGACTGTCATCTTTATGCTAGTTTGAGGTTTGATAAAAGATTTGGCACTTTGATTGTGGTGTTGATGAATCAAAGAGTGGCCATATGAATGAATTATACCTTGAAAAGGGGATTTGTCTTGTAAAATGGACTGAGTGAAACCTATTGTTGTGAAATATGCCTATAAGAAGTTGAGTTGGAATCCTTTGCTTGCATCAAAGGGTGGAGTTCACCCTAGACTAGCTTTCTTGATTTCTAGATCTACAAATTTTGGATTATAGGTTACAATCTGCATTATATGTTTTTCCAAACTATCACTTGTTAAAATATTCATATCTAACCTACACACATAAAAAAATGGGAAAAGGTTGTGTTGTGTAGGTGCTTGCCTAATTAAAAACCTATGTTGGTATTTCTACCTCAACATACAATGATTGATAATAATCACTTGATGGTGTGCCCAAGGATAGATAGAGGCTAAAACAATAATAATTCATTAAAATTGATAAATGAAAAATGATAATGTTACCTTGATGTGAAAACCCTTGAAGAAGAGATACCACACACAATTTGATTGATAGATTACTTTATTGTTTGATAGATATATAAAAGGCTAATTCACATTCATAATAGATTACCATAACTAGTATGTAAAGGATAACTCAATACATCTTCATGATTTGGCATGATTGATCGGTAAAAGCAAGAAGTTGGGTACACGAAGAGGGGAAGTTTCAACCAAAAAAAACTCTCGCAGAAAACGTGTACACATTATTAAAAAAATGTGTATGCATTATGCTTCAGGTACCCGAGCCTAAAAAAAAGTGTATGAACTAAAAAACGTGTACGCGTTATAACACATACGTATTATATAACACATACAATTTTTATAACATGTACAAATAATTTATTTAAAAATATAAATACCTTTTAGAAACACATGCATTTTAAAATGCATAAGTGTTTTGTAACACAAAACAGGTACGCATTTTAAAACGTGTATGCGTTTCTAAAAAGTATTTATTTTTTTAAATAATCAATAAAATAAAGAACACATGTGTTTTCTAATGCGTGTGCATTTTTTAAAAATGTGTATGCATTTTTAAAATTTAGAATTCCCAACCCGCATGCAGGCTTGGCAATCTGAGCCTTAGCCTTTGACCTGCAACTAAAAAACTAAGGTAGATTGAAGAAGAATGTCCAACTTTGGCAATATGGTTGATGGACATTTTTTCTGAATCAATCAATCTATAATTTTTATTAAGATTGGATTATGTTTGCTAGTTTTTTAATTAATTTCTAAGCAAACTAGTCCTTAAACTTGAAATATCAGGCTTTTTTAGTTTTTTAATAACTTTTTTTTGTTTAAGTTTCTTGTAAAAAAAATGACATGGCATCAAACTTCAGACAATTCTCTACACAATGGAAAAAAAAAAGATTCAAAAAATGTTTAGTTTAGGTCCAATTATGTTGTCCATAGACAATTTTTAAAAACAACAATTAAGGCCAATAAAAATTTAGTTAAGAAAATATTCAACAAAATAAATTCCACATCAATCTTCATGTTGTTAGATCTCTTTTCCCAAAATGAATCAGCAAAATAATTTTATTTGGGTCAAAAAGTGGTGTTCGTACACGTGCTTGGTATGGTAAAAAAATAGGGACTTTTAAAAAGTGGTTTTTATAGATCCCTATCAAAATTTAATTTTTATAATCTGGGTATTTGAATAATTTACATATTTGGAAATAGATTCAAAATGATAAATTTCATATTATTGAATTTTTTCAAAATTCATTGTGTAAGTGCCTCAAAATTTCAGTCAAAGTGTGACAAATTTTGAAAAACAGCAAAAACACTTCCACTTTTTGAGCTTTTTGTGTACCCAACTTCTTGCTTTTACCCTAATCATGATAGCTCCTTGAACATAAATTTCTTCATTCTTCTTGATGTCTTACAAACTTGAACTTGATTTATGGAAATGCTATAATAATACTACTAATTCTACCCTGACTAACCTTGACTAATTTTAGGATCTTCAAATTTCCCTCCAAAATTGCTAAGTGAGCTTCTAGGTCTCATTAGGATTTCAAATGATAAAATGACTAGTATTATATGCAATTACTCTAATTTCTTGAAAATAAAATATTAATGGCTGACAAATGAAATTAGAAATTTAAATAATAAATTACTATCATAGACATATTCAAATTTGGAGCAAAAGTGTTGCTCTACGACACAATGTGCTCTAGACTAGATTCCTACTTTTTGGGATCAAAAGTGTTGAGGGAAAAATATTGAATGAATAATTTGACTTCCCATGTTTTATTTTCAATTAACGTTTATAAAATAGGTAATTAATGCATAATCATGTCTAAGCACATATGGGGAGCTAAAGCTAGTGTGAAATTTTCAAGAGTGAGAATTTTTTATGCTACACATCTTTTTGTGATGAACTAAAGTCATGGTACTTATCTCATTCAAGGAGAATTAGATGCTTGATTGGAGGTCCTACAAGTGGTAGTACTCACAAAACAAATGAGCACAAAACATGAAAAATATTACTCATCAATTGATGTATTGCTAATATGAATCTTGATTGATGAAATTTTTTGCTAATTATGTTGATGACTACTCTTGACTTCTTTTTTAGGATGCACAATTTGAGTTCAAATTTCCTAGTTGTTTCAAATTGTGAAAAAGACTTGTATTTATGTGCAATTATTTATTTCCCATAAAATTAATTGTAAAGAGCCTAAAAATGAATTTATATATTCAAATGTAAAAATGCCAAAAAATAACATGCTTAAAATTGGTCCAAAATAGGCTGGTCAAGGGTGGTGGTGCCTTAGTCCAGACCTATTTTGGGGATTTTGTGATCCTTAAATTTATAATTATTACTAACTCAATTATATTATATTTTCTTAGAAATGATAGTAAAATGGGGAAATTATGCACATAATTAGGTCCAAACATATAAGGGGGAGCTAGACCTAGTGTGAAATTGTTAAGGAAGATAATTTAGAACACTACCATAACTTGGCACTTTAATGTAATTTTTTTTTACATTATTAATTTTCTTGATTTTATTTGTTGTTATAAATAAAACATAGCAATTCCACTCTATTATTTTTTATTTCTTATGGAATCAATATAGTAAGTTAAAAAAGTGATTTTGTAAAAAAGAGATTTTATCTCTTATATTTCTAAAACCATATATAAAACCTAAGGATACTTGAAAGATGAATTTATCAATTCCATCAAAATCCATTTATGTATGTCAAGGAAACCAAAAGAACAAGAATGGTTTTGTAAAACTATGTAATCAAAATTATTCAACAAAGATAATTAAAGTTCATCCACATTCAACATGTGTGTTCTACCTCTAAACTAATATTCCTTCACAAGTAGAATGTTTATGATAATTGAATAGGTTTTCCCTATGACCAAGGGCCGAAGTGTAACTCCCAGACATTGTATATGAGATAATAATTACTCTTACACACCTCTTATAGATTCCTAGATACATTGTCAAAGATGTTATTCATAGTCTACCTAATAACTCCCTATTCAATGAATTTTGGAAATAGTTATAAGGCCGACGAAATTTGATACAAAATTCCAAAAATGAAATCTCTAGATCCCATTCAGGTCAGGTTCAAATGAGTCATGGTTCATGTGAACCAGTTAAATGCATGGTGGACCCCATCCTGCCAAAAAATAAATTGAAAACCCCTTTTTAAAAGTGGGTTTGAATGAACCCTGGTTCTCTCAAACCCTTGGGGGTTCGCTTGAACACCCCTTGGTTTGAGTGAACCCCCCTTTTCCCACCTCCCTACTCTCTAGAAGAAAAAAAATAGATTTTTTTCCCTTTGAAGCTCGGGTTGAGGATGAAAATGGAGGAGACTTCACAAACCCAACTGGAATCAGGTATTCCTCATAACGAGCTATCCAATGACTATAATTTTAATATGTTTTGGTTTTATTACCTATTTGTCTTTTTAGTATTATTAAACATAGGTTTTTCACCAAAAAGGAAGCTCTATGTTCTACACATGGAAAAATAGATTATTATAAAAAAAATGAAAAATATGAGTACACTAGATATTGAAGTCCTTGATCCAACAAAAAAAAAAAGAATTTTGATACATACAAAAAATGTTACGCGTTATATGGTCTACCTATGTCTGAATTGTAATTGTCTTGACTTCAAAACTTGATTAAGGAAAAACTATTCAATAAAAAACTATCTAACTAAGTGGAAGCACTAGATATCAGAGTTACAAATCTAAATTCAAAAGAATTATAATTTTATCCTTCATGGAAAAAAATTATGCATTATACGGTAAGCGTCACTCCTTAAAAATGTTGTTTTTTGAAAAAAAAATAGTTTTCGAGGGAGATGGAAAAAGAGGTGCAATTTGATTCCAAATTTTTTGAAAAAATTATATTTATAATCTATAGAAAAAATATCATGAAACTCTAGTTTGTATCATCTTCAAATTCCTCACAGTTTAGCCGCTATAGGTGCTCGAAAGTTAAGATATAGTTAGAAAAATTTGTAAACCACTATTGTGGGATCACCCAAGACATAATATTAAAAGGTCCAAATAATTCAAAATATTGGCCAAAAATAGAAAGAGTAGATATGCACATTATCACCTTGGTATTGAAGATCTCATGGGAAGCTATCTGGACTATATCAAGATTTCAATTAACTAAAAATAATGGTGAGTGAAGCTTAAAATATTGAAAGATTGAAGAAAGTGGGATAATGCATTGTAAAGTTCAAATAATTGAGAAAGATGACCGCAAAAATGAGTGGACATGTATGCATTATTATGATGGATTGAAATATCTCATGAGAAGCCATGCATTACATAGATCTGACTATAAACATAATAATTCAAGCCTAAAATATTAAAAGCTTCAAGAAAGAGAGAATCCATTCCACCTCTCCAACAAAAAATATTTAACCAATTTAAATGTAATGAGGTGAAGAAGATGAATTACTTTAAGATATATTTTTAAAATAAATAAATTTTATATTTTCACACAAAAATATAAATATATATTTCTAATCTTTTTAAACATCAAACAATTGAAAAATAAAAATAAAATTTTACCAATAAAATTTAAACAATTATTTTTTATTATTATAAAAAAGGTAATTTAAAATTGCTATTAATTATCTAAATAAAATGATTCCACATTAACAATAGAAAAATATGTTTATAAAACTATTTTATCATTGCTCCAACCATTTAGCATAGATATTAGAGACTCCATATTGGGATGTGAAGACCAATGGTCACATGACCGTTTGTATTCTCCCATCTCTTCATATCGAGGAGCTATGTATAAATATATGTGTGTAGATCATGTACTTGATATCTGATAACTATTAATACAAGTTTTCCTTGCTTTGAGAGTGGACGTAGCCAATCGTGTTCTTTTTCTTGTCTATTTCTTTTTTTCATTCTATGTTTTATCTGCTTGTTTAAAACTAACACTCCATTTCTATATTATGCTTTTTAGGAAGTGTTTACAAGACACGCCTGAGAATCCTGCCAACATTGTATGAGAATTATCTGTAAAATGATTGTATCTTCATCACAAAGACATAGAATTTATTACCGACCACCCTACACAAATAGTATAGATGGAAATCTATTTAACATAGTTATGCTAGCCATTTCCCACATTCTTTGAAGGCTAGACTATTTAATGATTTCAATTGTAAAGAAATAGAAGACTAATAAATTTATAGAATATAAATATTGTGAAAGGTAATTTATTCAAAATATTGTGAAGTGGAAATTATACAAGAACTTTAATGATAAAGAAAAATAAATTGATAATTCTATATAATAGAAATAATGTATAGAAAATTCAAGTAAATAAAAAAATAGAAATTAATAAACATTCAGTATAGTAATCATCTGCTGCATCTGGAGAGGCGTTTTCATCAAATGGCATTGGCGGCTTTGGTCTTCCTGTGCCGAGCTAGGGCATCTGTACCCTAGCTCGTCTTCTACTTTTTCCTGTTTGTGCATGGCTGAGGGGGGCTGTTTGGTTGTGTGTAGGGTGGGGTGTGATTCTTGTTCGATTTTGTATGTGTTTTTTGGTGGCTTTCGGTGGCGGGGTTTCCTATCTGTGCGCGGTCGTTGCTCCATTCCTTCACTTGTGTGGTGGATGTGGCCTAGGTTTAAACGTGGATACGGTGTGAAGGGTTTTGGTAAGGGGGTGAGTATTGTTTGTTTCACTCTGCTTGGCTGTGTGTGGAGTTTTTGGTGTGGGCTGTGAAGCGGGGTGTGTCTTCTGGTTTGGTGCTTCGGCACAAATTTGGTGTGTGCCTTCCTCTGTGGTAGGGTGGTTTTGTGAGGGGTGTCTTCCCATTGATGTCCTTCATGTTCTTGGTGTTTTTGTGAGTTTGCATGTCGGAGTAGGGTATTTTTCCCTCTATGTTGCATGGAGAATCTTTTGGGGTTGACCCCAAAATGGATTTTCAATCGGTGTTTGGCTCCAAACCAACTCTTCAGAACTCGGAGGTTTTTGAGAATACTCTTTTTTCGGTGGAACTTGAAAAAGTTATGACAAGTCTGACAGGAGGGCTTAGAATCCCAAAGATTAATGGGTGTCTCGAACAATGTAAAGATAGGCCGAGTGTAGTCATTCTGATGGAGATGATGGTTGAAGACATTGATTATTATTCTAGGCATTCTCTTTACTAAAAATTCTTAGGTTTGAAAATTTATTTGCATTTCTTAGAGATGTGGGCTCATAGGATGTGGATGCCTGAAGGAGAGATGGAGATCCACCTCTTGGAAAATAACTATTTCATGGTTTCATTTTATTGTCTGGCAGATCGGAATAGGGTTTTTAAAGGTGGACCATACTTTTACAACCAGGAAGGCTTGTTCATTAAGCCATGGCATGCAGGCTTCAACCTGGTGGAGGAACTTTTGAATCAGGTTTTGGTTTGGGTTTGTCTCCCGAGGCTCCTGGTGGAATGCTGGCAAGAGGATGTGTTGTATCTATTAGCCTTGAAACTGGGGAAACCTATGGGTTCATCACAACAAACACAATTCAAAAAATTAGTGACTTTTGCTCAGTTCTATGTGAAAATTGATTTAAGTAAACCATTGCCATATTCGTTAGAGGTGAGTGTAGGAGATTACTCATGGGTGCAAAAATTGATTATGAAACACTTCCTTTATGTTGTCATTTCTGTCATGAGTATGGTCACCTCCTGCGCAGATGTCCAAAGGCCAAGCCTTTGGAGACTCAATCTTCTCAGCCTTTGATGAATCCACCCAGGGTAGACAAGGGCAAGGATCCCTCTTAGGGTTTTGATGGTAGGGAAGATGGTTTAATTCCAGTTTGAGGTAGAAATAGAAATAAAGGTCATAAAAGGAATTTGAAGGATAGGCAAGAGGAGGACACTTTGAACAAGTTTGAGGTGCTTGAGGATCTTAGTCAATAGGAGGTGAATCCAGGTTTTTTGGATCTAGATCATGGGACTTTGGATATGGATCTACATGACTCTTCAGTTGTGGCTTTGCTTGCCCCCCAACAGGTGGGGGTGGCAGGATTTCCATGCTTTGATGAGGTCAGGTTTGTTCCTAATCAGCAATTACTCAATTTTGAGGTTCCTCTATCTTCGCTTGCTGAGGGGACCTTGGCTTTAGGGGCAGATCGATAGTTGGAGATGCAGGATGGGTTGGCTGGTTCTGTTGAGGTAGCGAAAGATAGTGGGGACAAGGATCCCCTCTTGCAAAAAGTTGATTCGGAGGTGGGTAAGAAGATTGTCAAGTTGTCCTCTCAGTTGGGTGTTTTGCAAAAAACCCTCAAGAAGGGGGGGCCAGAGAAAAACACTAAGCTGGGAAGGAAGAAGGATGAGGAGAAGATTAGGATGATAGGGGAGACTTTGGTGGAGTCATGGTCAGTCAAGACTCTGGATTCACATTTTTTAGGTCCCTTGAAATGATAGTTCTCTCTTGGAATGTAAGGGGCTTGAACAGTGGCCCTAGACATAAAGTTGTTTGGGATTTGATTCGGAGTCATGTGCCTGATTTTCTTTTTCTACAGGAGACTAAGCTCTCTGTGGAGGGTATGATGGATTTAGTTCCAAAGTTATGGAGGAATGGTGATTGTCAATGCATTGGTGCTCAGGGGTCTTCCGACGGGGCACCTGGCATGTCTATGGAACCTGCGGAAGATCTGCCCCCTTTGGTGGGTGTCTTTCAAGTCTTCCCTTTCCATGGTGGCCTCTTGTTTTATGTCTAGGGAAATTGCTCTCTTCTCCAATGTGTATGCACCTGTGGAGTTGTAGGGGAAACAACTCTTGTGGTCCAACATTCGTTTAGTTCACAGCTTTTTTCCTTACCATCCTTGGATTATTGGAGGTGATTTTAATGCTATCATGGAGCTTGCTGAGAAGAAGGGTGGTATTGCAAGGTTGGAGGCTTCCGCATTGCTGCTCCAAGATAATGTCTTTTCTTTGAATATTGTTGATATTAAGCCAGAGACTAGTCTTTTTACTTGGAAAAATAGGAGAACTGGTGATGCTTCTATTTCTGAAAGACTTGATAGATTTATGGTGTCTAGCTTTTGGTTGGGGAACAGGTGGTTGACAAGCTCTGAAATTATAGATAGTCATGGTTCTGACCATTGGCCTATTAAGTTGGTGGCTGATGTGCCTCAACGTAGTGCTCGACCATCCTTTAAGTTCCAACTCATGTGGCTTAGGGATGAATCTCTTCATGATTTGCTCCCTAGTTAGTGGGATCGGGGGAAGCCAGTTTATGGCACTGCTATGTACTCTTTCTCAAAGAGGCTTCAGTATGTTAAATATAGTTTGAAAAGATGGAATAGGCAACATTTTGGTAATTTATTCTAGGAAAAATAGATGGCTCAAGATAATCTAGATCTAATCACCAGGCAGATCCATGATCATGGCCTCTCAGAGGAGCTAAGTTTGTTAGAGGCTGCTACTTTAAAAAAGCTTGAGGAATAGGAGTTAAGAGAAGAGATCTTTTTGGAAACAGATGTCTCATATTGAATGGCTTCAGTCTAGTGATCGGAACACCTCCTTTTTCCATAACTCTGTCAAGGATCGGAGACAAGGTAATGCTCTTTCTTCTATTTTGCTACCTAATGGGGAAACTTTGTCCTCTTCTGCTTCTATTTCTATTGAATGCATTAGGTATTTCTCTACTCTCTTCACTGAGGACTCTGCTCCTGCAGAGGAGGATGAAGCTGGGATTTTAAATTGTATCCTGAAGATGGTGACTAATGAAATGAATGATTCTTTGCTTGCTCCCATTACCTTGTCCAAGCTTGAGAATGTTGTGTTTCAGATGAAGAAAGGCAAAGCACCTGGACCTGATGGGTTCCCAATTGAATTTTTTTAGGAATTTTGGGAAGTGATTAAATTAGATCTTTTGGAGGTTGTTCAAGAATCCTTTATGCATAAGCAAATGTTGAAATCCCTGAATGCTACTTTTTTAGCTCTTATTCCTAAGGTGGAGGGAGCTAACTCTTTGGATCGGTTTAGGCCTATTGCACTATGTAATGTGGCATATAAAATTATTACTAAGTTGATTGCAAAAAGGATGAAACCTTGGCTTGAGGATTTAATCTTTGAGGAACAGGGGGGTTTTGATGTTGGTAGATAGATCATGGATGGGGTGGTTATTGCTACTAAGGCCATACACTCTATGGAATCCTCAAAGGAGAAATCTATGTTTATCAAGCTGGACATGGCCAAAGCTTATGATCGTGTTAAATGGAGCTTTCTGTTTAAGGTTCTTAGGGCTTTTGGCTTTGCAGAAGGCTGGATTGATTGGGTTAGAAGTTGTGCCACTTCCTCTTCCTTTTTGGTGTTGGTCAATGGTGAACCCACTTGCTTGTTTGGTGCTTCTAGAGGCCTCAGGCAGGGATATCCCCTGTCCCCTTATTCATCCTTCTTGCGGAGGGCCTGGGCAGACTCATCTATGCTCAGGTTGCTAGCAGCTTGCTCTAGGGATGGAGTTGGGGAGAAGATATTCCCCCTCAGTCTCATTTGTAGTTTGTTGATGATACTGCCTTGATGGGAAGGGCTAAGGTTGAGGAGGCTCTCAATTGGCTCCGTGTGTTGGACTAAGGTTGAGGAGGCTCTCAATTGGTGTCATGTGTTGGACTATTACTTGGCGGCTTTAGGGTATTCAAAGGAGACTTGTTGGTATCCTTTGGTTCTAGATTGGCTTGCTACCTTTTTTCTACCTTGGAATCCCTCTTGTGGTTCCTTCTCTCCCCAAAAAGTTTTGGCTGGAGACTCTTGATAAGTTCAGAAGATTAGCCAGTCATTGGACTTGCAGGTGGCTTTCTTCTGTTGGTAGAGTGACTCTTCTAAAGTCTATGGTCCAAGCTCTTCTTGTTTATAAGTGCTTTGTTCTCTCTGCCCCTTCAAATTTTATTAAAGACTTTGAGAAATTGTCTCGTCAGTTTTGGTAGGATGGTAATCTTCTTCATAGAAAATGGAGTTTGGTGAAGTGGGATGTTTGTAGGCCAAAACAGGAGGGGGGTCTTGGTCTTCGGCGGACTAATTTGAATGGGCAGGCCTCGGCTGCTAAGTTGTATTGGCACTGGTGCTTTCAACAACACATGTGTTAGGCTAAAATTCTGACCTCCAAATATTTGGGGGCGGTGGACTGTAGTGAGGTTGCAAGATTCAATATGGAGGGGAAAGGCTCAGTGATCTAGGGAACCCTTAAATGTGGTGCCAAGCTGGTTAAACAGGCTCTTTTTTGGATTTGTAATGGGGTTCAAGAGGCTCTCTTTTGGCATGACTCTTGGGATGGACACCCACCCATTGTGTCCTCTCACCCCCACCTCCATGCTTTGTGCCAGTCTTTCATGGAGGTAGGTTGGATTTATGTGGCGGATTTCAAATTTTAACATTCTTTGGGTCATATTTATGTGGCCAGGTGGAAGGACCCCTTGGTTTGGCCACCTAGTGGTTCGGTGGAGGATCATCAAGATCTTGCTAAGATCTTATTGGGTTGTTCCTATAATTCTCTTCATGGGGTTGATGTTCTTGCTTGGGGTCCTAACTTGAAAGGAAAATTTTTGGTTGCCTCTGGCTATTAGGTGTTGGATAAACAGAGTTTCAGAAGCTCCTAAGTTTCTTAGTGGAAGCAGGCTTGGAATAAATTTGCTTGGCCTAAGAGTAATTTTTTCTCTTGGCTCGTGGTTCATGGTAAATGTCTTACTTGGGACAACCTATGCAAAAGGGGGTTTCAGGGCCCCTCCATGTGCATTTTGTGTGGTCAACATGAGGAATGCATATCACATCTCTTTTTCTAGTGTTCTTTAGCTAGGACTATCTGGCATCATTGGTGGAATCTTTGAAGCTTACCGTGTTGCCACATCTCTTCTTTGGAGGATTTTTGAAAGGACAGGGTTCGTTGCCTGCCACAACCTCTTTTCTTAAAATTTCTTGGAGCATTGGTCCTAGCTTGATTATTTTGAAAATCTAGTTGGAGCATAACAGAAGAATTTTTCTTGGTAAAAAAATGTTTATGGGGCAACTTTGGTGACAAATTCTTGGCGCTTTGCAGGAGACTTTGACTGCGAAGTGTGATTTGTTAGTGTCGTTTGATCTTGGAGACTTGGGCATTGTAAATTCCCTTGGCCTTGACACTGGGGTCAAGGGTATTTTTAGCAAAGAGCACCGTAGACGTGGGTGTGAAATGGTCACTCGTGAGGGCTTTTGGTGCCCACCTACTCTTGGGGAGCTAAAAATTAATACTGATGGGTCATCTAGGGGTAATCATGGGCATGCTGGTGTTGGTGGTATTGGTAGAGATAGCCTTGTGGTGGTGGTTTTCTTCTTTTCCACATATCATGGTCTGTAAACTAATAATCTTATGGAGGCGAGTGTTATTCTCTTGGCGTTGGAGCATGCGGTGGCTCTTGGATGGCGGTAGATTGTTTATGAGGCTGATTCCTAGGTGGTTATTGATATGTTGAATAATCAAAATTTAGAGGATGTGAATTGGCAGTTGGCTGTGGTTGTTAAATAGATTGTTTCTCTGAGTGGTACTTTGGAGTCCATCATTTTCTGCCATATTCCATGGGAATGGAATAGGGTGGCTGACAGGCTTGCAAAATGGGCATCAGAAAAGACTAATTCTTGGTGTGTGGATGATTGGGACAATCTTCCTAAAGATATGGCTCCTATTCTTGAGGACTGGGTTGCTGAGGATATGTGATGCTTCTTGGGTGTGAATTAATTCTTGCTAGTTTTGGCCCCTTGCGGCCTCTTTCTTCTGACTTTGTAATGCTGTGTTGATTCAATAAAGTTTTTACCCTCCTTTTATTAAAAAAAATAAAAAAATATAGAAATCATCTTCACAGTAGTATAAATAATTAATCATTGACAATCTAAAAATTAAACTCTTACCTAATAAACACAATAAATAAATATTTGATAAAGTGTTAAAACTACTTTAAAACCATGGATGAGAACAACATGATAAAGCACCTTAATATTTAAAAAAATCATTCCAAATCTTAAGTGATAATAAAATATAAAAAATAATATTGAAGGAAAAACATGGGATAAATAGTAAATAAACAGTTGAAACTCAAATTTAGTTGATCAACATAGAGCTTTAGCTCTTTCCATTTAACAATCAAGAAACATAACATACTCAAGAGATGCATAGATCATTGGATAATAATAGCAACTACTAATAAAGATTTATACCAAATCTAAAATACATGACTTGCTAAAATAAGGTTGATGCTCTAACAAATAGAACTGCACCTACAGAAGATATAATTGTTTCTCTTACAAAGAAAACAAACTTGAAAAAGACCTGTTGCTGCTATCAGGATACTCGAAGCACATATATATATTTTATTATTAGTCTTCTAACATAAATAGAGGTGGGGGTGACCGCTTGGTGAAATGGTGGGGCTTATTGTCTGTAGTGCCAACAACTGAGGCTCAAACCTTAATATTAAAATTTTAGGGCAGGGCACCTCGCTCAATTGGCTAAAGCATCTTGTTGTAGGAAAGAGGTCATGAGGTCTAGTCTCCCCCCAAACTCATGGTATCAAAGGGTTGTCGCGCCAGCACCACCGGTCATGTAAGAAAAGTTTATCAGGAACATTGCATTTTATAGTGAGCATTATTCGGTATTGTCTATATATGGGCTTGTAACAAATAATAAATATGATGATAAGATAAAGCTTAGAATTCAAGGTGGAGGAAATAAGGATAAATAAGTCATAAATAAAATTCTTCACATATTAAATGCTGCATTAACTATGCCCTATATGATTGTTGGAGGATAAACATGTGAAAGCCATAAGTATAGTGGTTGTAATTCATTTGTTCAACACTCCTCTTTAATCACAACTACCATCATTTAGGATGTCCAAATAGTTTCATAAACATTTAAAGATTTTTTTTTTTAATTGAATCAAAGCATAAAAATTACATAAAGAATGGTAGTCATAAGTTGTTCAAAAGAAGTTACAAAACATTCAAAGTTTTTTTTTTTCTAATGGTTTGGTGAAAATATCTACATATTGATCTTCGAACCTTCAATATTTCAAATATATTTTTTCATTACTGATTAACTCTTTGATGAAGTGATATCTTGTGTCTATGTGTTTACTCTTATAAAATACAAGATTTTTAGATAGGGAAATTGTTGAATTGTTTTCATAGAAAATGTTTGTTGCTTCTTCATGTATATGCCTCAAATATTTTAACACTCTTCGTATAAAAATTGCATTACATGTTGCTCCTATTGATGTTACATACTCTATTTCTACTGATAAAATATTTCCCATGGTTTGTTTTTTGGATGCCCATGATACTACATTTGTTCCAAAATGGAGTACATACCCGGATATACTCTTCATATCATCAATGCTACTTGCACAATTGTGGCTTGTGTACCCTATGAGTTTGACGTCATCCAACCTTGAATACTAAATCAAAGATTTCTAGTTCCAGTCACATATATTACAACTCTCTTTTCTACTTTCCAATGAGAGTCTTTTGAAGACTTCATGAACCTTGAAATAAGGCACACCATACATAATATCTAGCCTTGTGGTGGTCAAGTACATCAAATTTCCAATGAATCTTTTATACAATGTTGGATCAACATTGGATCCCTTGTGATCAACAATGTGGGTTTGCTTGGGCTTCCTTGGAATTTCTGGATTGAAGAAGGGGCTTATTTCTAGTTCTACTCAGTGTAGTAGGATGGATTGGGGGCTTTATTTGTTGGACCTTTCTTCTTCTCATTTTATCTGGGGTGTTATTAGCTTTTGTGCTTTCTCTAATTGGTGGCTCTCCTTTGGGGGTTATGCTAGCACAGTTGTGGTTTCCAAATGGCAGGTGGATTTCTTTGCCTATTTCCTGGTTTGGAGACTATTTTGGGATGCTAGCCCATTTGGTGGAGTTGTTATGGGATGTGTAGAAGTTTTTTCTGCCCTGACTAGGTGAGCTATTCATTTGTTTATCTGAGGATTTTGACTGTCTCAGCTTCTTCTCTGTCTCATTGGCAGAAAAATGATGGACTCGCTATATTTCTTCTCTCCTTGTAGCCTAATTTTTTATTTTTTTTCTAGGAGAGGATCTTTGGTTTGGAATTCCTTTGGAATCTCATTGGTTTGTGATTTTCCAATCTTTGGGGTATGATATCCTAGGTTTACTTCTTCTAACCTTTGGTTTTCATTGTGGTGAGGGATTTTTCATCCTTTTCCTTTGTGGTTCCATGGTGCTACTTTTTGTGCTTCATTTGGTGCATCTTTGGGTTACTTTGGCCTTTCCTATGGAGGTGGTCCTATCTTCTATTGAGGGGGAGATGGATGTGGCTAGCTATGACCTTCCTCCTATAGAGGTGGAGTAGGATGCATCTGGTTTTTCCTAGAAGTATTGTTGGGGGGTTGTTGAGGCCCTGTTCTATGGTTGCAAGGGAGTTGTTACTGGCCTACATGCTATCTTCTTTTCTTTATCTTCTATAGAGGTGGAGATCTTGAAAAGTAAGCTAATATTTGTGGTGTTCACTCTCAAGGACAAGGAGTGTTGCAGTCATGATAGTATGGTTGAGCTTGAGTTTCTCTCCTATAGAGGTGGAGAGAGAAGATGGTTTTTGAAGATCACTGGTGATGCCTTGTACACTTGTGGTGACCTTTCCTACAGAGGTGGAAAGGGTGTTCTCTTGGGCTCTAAAACTTCTATTGTTGGAGCTTTTTTTAGTGGATTGTTGGTCTCATCAAAACCAATGGGTTGTTGTGGGTTGTTGGTCTCTTCAAAACCAAAGTGTTCAAGATTAATGTAAATCTTGGTTCTTTTCTAGGTAGGCTGTTGGCTTTTGGCTGGTTGTTGGCTTGTTGTCCCCTTGTTGTGCTGTTGGGTGCTTTTGAGTCTATCTTTTGGGCAGCTTGTTCTTCTTGGTGTGGGTTTTGGGTCCCCTTAAAACTTGATGGTTTCGGGTCCATTCAAAACCTATTTTCCACTAATCAAAAACATTGGATCCTTTTTCATATGTTCTTAACTTCAAATCTATCACAATTGATGTTGATGCTAACTTACAATTTATCATATTCAATATTTTCAAGATATCATTGGCATATTTGACATGTGAGATGAATATTTCATTTTTATTTTTCCTTACCTCAATGCCAATAAAACACTTCATAAATCTCAAATTAGTCATTTCAAATTCTTTCTTCATGGCTACATTGAAGAAGTCAATTGATAAAACACATGTGAATATCAAGTCATCAATATATAAGCATACAATAAAAAAATGACCGTGTTCATTCATTGTTGTGTATAATGAAGGCTTATGATTGCACCTATTGAAACAATTTTTCAAGATATAAGAATCAATGATACTATATCATGCTCGAGGAGCTTACTTGAGTCCATGGAGTGCTTTTTTCAGTTTGTATACCTTACCTTAATGGAAAAAATATCAATTTTCTAATGGTTGCTCCAAATATACTTCTAAGAAATCATTCAAAAGTGCAAATTTAACATCCATTTGATATACTAACCACTTGTTTTGAGCTAAAATTTTCAATAATATTTTTATTATATCTAAACGAGCTTCTAAATAAATTGTTTCATTGTGGTCAATTTAAGCTGGCTATGAATAATTATTTGCTACAAGTCTTCCCCTATGATTTTCCACATCTCCTTTTGCATTTACCTTGGTCTTGTAAACCCACTTTACTCCTATCACATATTTTCCTTTTGAAAGATACACTACATTTCATATATGATCATTTTCTATAGTGACATTTTATTCATCCATGACATAGGTGATACCACAATAGCATGTCCCACTTTCTGACCAAATTAGGACATTGAAAAAACATTTTTTACCAATTTTTCACTTTCTCTCACCTATAACAACTAAATCATTAAGAATTTGAAGATGATGTGAACTAATGGTATATATATATATTCAAGAAATAGTTTGTGAGCATTTTATATAAGTTTTAATAACTTATTTTTATAGTTAATAATATTTTTTTAAATGATGCTTATTTTGTATAGGATAAATTTATCTATAGGGAGGATTAGATTATAAATTTTTAAACACAAATTCATAACATAGATACCTAGGACATACATATTTTTTCATAATTTTTATTGCATATAACATTAAATTTTAAAACTTTTAGAAGTGAGATTAGCTATAATTTAGACAAATTTTTATTCTTTATCACATAATTATTTTTTGTACTTTTTTCAACTTTTTTTTTTTGGTTGAAATAAGAACATGAATACCTAGAGAGAATTTGTTTTTTTCAAATATTATTTTATCTATTTTACTATTTTTTCATATCTGTAGAACAAAGACATTCATAATATCATAGACTTATCTTCACTAGAAAATTAAAAAAATATATAATAATTAAATTAAATATATTCAATATTATACTTGTGGAAAAGCTTATTTTGAGTGCTATAGTCCAACAAATTATATTTTCAAATACATTCCATTTTCTCGTTCAACTAAACATTGGAAACATAAGTTTATGAGACAAATCTAATGCCTAAGTCAAAAAGGTCAATTTTAGGGGCTTCATTCTAAAGTATTCATGGACCTTCATTTAGAGATATGTTTTCCCCACAAAAAAAAAGCTTAAAAAAAGGAAATTTCCAAAATTGGAAAAAGGACCTTTGTTTGAAGATCTTTTTTTTTTTTTTTTAGAAATCACCTTTATTAGAAAGTTCTTTAACGTTTTTAACCTTTGGATGAATGTACTTTATGATGTACCTTGGAATGATAGTTCTTTTGTTAAACAAATCAATATCTAGTGAATGTGACTCTATTGTGGGTTCGCATGAGTGTGTCCATTAATCATCTTTAGCTGAATCTTCAAAGTGAATGGGTTCATCTACTTGTAAGAATAATGTAAAAAGAGAAATAAAATTAGCATTTTTTTGACCTCCATTTTGATTATAGATACCCCTTGAAATTTTTGTTCTTTATCTCTTGAATCTTTCCAATGTTTTTCTTCAAGTAAATCTAAATAATGTAGACTTGATGGTCCTAAAACAAGAATTCCTATTGTAGATGGTAGATGATTTTCATTTTAGGGAGTAATAGTGTGAATGTGTGAAATCCTTCTACTTGAGCAAGGTGTCACTTGTGAACCACTTTTGTTGAGCTTGAGTGGATGTGAAAGGAACTACCATAGAAAGATTATATGGTGGAATTAATGCTTCTCTATCCTCTTGTGCCAAACTTTCTGGAATATTGATTATTTTGTCCAAACCTCCATCTCATTTTTTTCTTTTGTTAACTACACATCTCTACTAATTATCATTTTTCTAGGTATAGGATTATTGATGTAGAAGCATCCAGTGGTGTAAGGGCAATCTTGCATCACCCAAAAATAGTTAAATTTAAAGTTTCTCGGTTTTTAGATTTTTTTACATTTTTAGATACCCTTTTTGTCATAATGAAATTCCCAATTTATAGTTTTTATTTTCTATTCCTGGGTTGAAAGATATTGCAGTTTTAGTTTCCCATATTTGCACCTAAAAATCTTCTAAGTTAGATTTGAGGCACTTAGATTTCCCAGATCGACCCCAAACCTTGCCAAAATTGGCATAGTGGACTTTGAGAACATTATTGACTTTGAGACCTTTCCAACGGTTCAAACGATTCGTGAATCGAAGTCTCGGATCAAAAGTTATGGCCCTAGGAAGTTGGTGCACTTTCTAGAAGATACAATTGCAAATGTTCTTTTGAAATTTGAACTTCAAGTTGTAATTTTTTGGCGCCAAACCGCCTAAATTCAAATTTGAATGTTTTTTTAGCTTCAAACTAATGAGGAGCTCTATTTATGGGTGAGTTTCTAATTTTTGGGTAACTTTTTGGGGGACAAGCTCACATATTGCAAAAGGGTGATTATGTAGCTTTTTGTAACTTGCATGTGTTGTAGAACTTGGGGATTTGAGATACTCTAGATGTAAGAAGCTCCATTTTCTAAATAATAAAATTATTCTCTTATTTTTGGGTTATTTTCTAAGTCTCGGGCTGTGCCCTCATCATGTGGTATCAGAGCAGGTTTTCTTGAACATGTGGACAGATCACCGATCGTGAGGCAATTCACACCAAGACCATGGTTGTGGGTCGAGGTCAAGAAAGATTCCTCCAAGAGTGATGCCTGGTAGGCATGGTGGTGCCAAAGGTGGTTGAGGTGGCAAAAATGTTGGTGGAAGAGATGCACTGGCAGCCCTCTAGAGATAGATTGACGCATTACAAGAGCAGTTGAGAAGAGGGTTAAACATGAGGAAAGTGAGGATGAAGGAGAGGAAGAAGGTTCAAATGTAGAAGAGGAAGAAGAAGCAATTGATCAAGAACAAATGCGTCTAATAAGGGCCATTTCAAAGATCGGGAAAAGACCTAGAGCAGAAGTCCCTAGTTATTCCAGAAGTCTAAACCCGTAAGATTTGATCGACTAGATCAACGAGCTAGAAGAATATTGAGTATGAGGAAATAGAGGACCCAGATCGGGTTAAGTTTGTGAAAATGAAGCTAAAGGGCCATGCCAGTATTTGGTGGAAAGAGGTCTAGTTGGAAAGAAATCAAAGAGGAAAAGGCAAGATCACCAGATGGGATCGCAAGGTAGAGAAACTAAAGAAGCATTTCATACTAGTGGACTATGAGTTAGATCTATTGAAGAAATTGCAAGGGTTGAAGCAAGGAAGCAGATATGTGAAAGAATATACTAAATATTTTCACAAGATAATCATCAGAATGGGTCACATAGAGGCCAATAAGGAGAAGGTAGACTGATATCTTAATGGGTTATGACTGAGCATTCAGGAAGAGTTAAGCCTAGTTAGAATGACCACCATTGAGGATGTGTATCAATTTGCTCTAAAGGTGGAAGAGAAGCTAAACAAAAGATTTGATGGCAAGCAAAAAGGACAAGGAGGTCAAAGTAGAAGGGGCATTGGAAGACCTTCAGGAAGCCAAAATGATGATGAAAAGAAAAGTGAAGATGTGGGTACAAGCCGAAGCCAAAGAAATGACAACTTCTACTACCCTCATGATCAAAAAAGTGGTTATCAAAGAGGTAGAAGATGAGGGAGATATGGAAAAGGATTTGGAAAAGGTGGTTTTAGAGGAACATGTTTCTAGTGTGGTGAAGAAGGGCATCAAGCCTATGAATGTCCACAACACCAAGGAAGGGCAGACAAAAGGCCAGAAGGTCATGGAAGGGTTGTGCATGTAGATGAGGAGGCCCAATCTAAAAATTATGATGATGCTGAAACGGGAGAAGCCCTAGTGATTAGGAGAGCCCTGGTGACTGAGGAAAAGGAACCAGAACAAATGAAGAATCTATTTGCACAAGGTGCAAGTGTGAAAGAAAATGTTGTAATGTCATTATTGATGGTGGGAGCACTGATAATATAGTGTCAGAGGAGATGGTCACAAATTTGAAGATGAAGAGGGAAAGGCACCCGCATCCATATCGCATTGACTGGTTGTAGAAAGACCACAAAGTTTTGGTCAATGAGCAGTGCCTAGTAAAGTTCAAGATTGGGAGCTACCATGATGAGGTACTATATGATATCATCCCCATGGATGCATGTCACATGTTGTTGGGGAGGCCGTGGCAGTTCGATAGGTGAGCTATACATGATAACCATGCAAACACTTATTCCTTGACAAAGTATGGGGTTCGTCACAAGTTGAAACCCCTGAAGGAGACTGAAGAAAGGGTATGCAGTAGTGCTAGAATTTGTTATGTATATGGAAGAAAATTTTTAAAAGGTATGAAGCATGAGCATGTGTGTTATGCATTGATTCCTAGAGTGAGTAAGGAGGATAGTGAGAAGGTTCCAGAAGAAGTTTTTGGGATGTTGGATGAGTTTCAAGATATTGTTTCTAATAATGTACCCGAGGGTTTACCATGAATAAGGAAGATCAGTCATTAGATTGACTTGATTCCAGGAGCCAGTTTGCCAAAAAAGGTAGCTCATAGAATGACTCCAATAGAAAATGAGGAGTTCAACAAACAAGTTAAAGAGTTGTTAAGAAAGGGTTTGATACGGGAGAGTTTGAGTCCATGTGCAGTACCTACACTACTAGCACCAAAGAAGGATGGGGAGTGGAGGATGTGTACAGATTCTCGATCCATAAACAAGATAACAATCAAGTACAGATTTCCCTTACCATGGATGGATGACCTGATGGACTATTTGAGTGGAGCTCAGTACTTCACAAAGATTGATCTGAAGAGTGGATATCACCAGATCCAAATTCGAGAGGGAGATGAATGGAAGACTACCTTCAAGACCAAAGATGGGTTGTATGAGTGGTTAGTCATGCTTTTTGGGCTAACCAATGCACCGAGCACATTCATGCGGCTCATGAACGAGGTATTAAAAGAATTTCTAGGAAGTTTTGTTATTGTGTATTTAGATGATATCTTGATTTTTATTAAGACATTGGATGAGCATCTGATGTATATTCAGAGAGCCTTTGAGAAGTTAAGACAAGAGAAACTGTTGATTAATCTGAAGAAGTGTAGTTTTGTGAAGAGGGAGTTAGTGTACTTGGGGTTTTTTGTCTCAGTAGAAGGTCTCAAAATGGACCCAGAGAAGGTGAAGGTTATTCTAGAATGGCCTACCCCAAGAACTACTACCAAGGTGAGATCTTTCCATGGTTTGGCTAGCTTTTATAGAAAATTCATTAGAAACTTCAGTAGTATTTGTGGACCCCTGACTGAAACAATGAGAGGGGATAGAAAAGAATTCAAGTGGAGTAGTGGAGTGACAAAAAGTTTTGAATTGTTCAAGCAAAAGGTGATAGAGCAACCTATTCTATCCCACCAAGATTTCAACAAGGTGTTTCAGGTGGATTGTGATGCTAGTGGTTGTGCCATTGGAGTAGTGTTGAGCCAAGAAGGTAATCCCATTGCCTATTTTAGTGAAAATTTAAATGATGCCAAGAGAAAGTATTTTGTATATGATTAGGAATTTTATGCAATAGTTTAAGCATTAAAGAAATGGAGACATTATTTGTTGCCAAATAAATTTGTTCTATATACTGATCATCAGGCCTTGTAGTACCTAAATAGTCAAGGAAAATTAAATCAGAGGCATATGAAATGGGTAGAGTTTTTGTAGAGTTATACCTTGTTTTGAAACATAGGAGTGGGAAGTCAAATGGGTTGCAGATGCCTTAAGTAGGAGGCATACATTGATGACAAAGATGCAGATTGAAGTGGTCGGGTTCAATGAACTTAAGACACTGTACACAGAAGATCCTGATTTTGTAGAGGCTTGGAAAAATTGCAAGGAACCTGTTATAGTGGACAGGACAAGGTGGTTGGATTTCATAATCTAGGATGGAATGTTATTTAAGGGAAGTCAATTGTGTATCCCAAGGAGTTCCATGAGAGAGAACCTGATAAAGGAGAAGCATAGTGGAGGAATGGTAGGACATTTTGGTCGGGATAAGACCATTGCCATTATCAGTGAACATTATTATTGGCCTCAGTTGTCACAGGATGTGAAGAAGTTTGTACAAAGTTGCAAGGTATGTCAGATGGCTAAAGGAGTGAGTTAGAATATAGGCTTATATCAGCCCTTACCTATACCAAAGAGGTCGTGGTAGGATTTAAGTATGGAATTTGTTCTTGGTTTGTTAAGGACACAATGAGGGAATGATTCAGTCTTTGTGGTGGTTGATAGGTTTTGAAGATGGCACATTTCATTCCATGTTAGAAGACCCATGATGCAGTTCACATTGCTGACTTGTTCTTCAAAGAGGTGGTGAGGCTACATGGTCTACCAAAGAGTATTGTTTCAGATCATGACACCAAATTTGTGGGGTACTTTTGGAGGACCTTGTGGAAGAAGCTGAAGACAGAGTTGAAGTTCAGTTCTGCACACCATCCACAAATAGATGGGCAGACAGAAGTTGTTAACAGGAGTCTAGGTAATCTACTAAGATGTTTGGTAGGAGATAAACCCAAGGGATGGGACTTGATCTTACCCTAGGCAGAATTTTGTTACAACAATTCTATCAACAGAAGCACTAGTAGATCGCCATTCTAGATTGTGTATGAAGGTAGCCCCAAAATAGCTCTAGAATTGAGGAAGATGGACCAAAAGAAGAAAATAAGTGTTGAAGCCAAATATTTTGCACAACACATCAAGGATATACATGAGAAGGTAAGAGAACATATTAACAAGATGAATATGCAGTATAAGGCTGAGGAAGATCAGAAGAGGAGGTATAAGGAGTTTCATATTGGTGATGAAGTGATGGTCCACTTGAGGAAAGAAAAGTTTCTAGTGGGAACATATAACAAATTGAAGATGAAGAAGTTCGGTCCCTGTAAAATTTTGAAGAGGCATGATTCATGGAATGCATATGAGGTAGACTTGCCGAATGGATTCAACATTTCCCCTATGTTCAAAATTTTTGATTTGATAGAGTATCATGAAGGTGGCGTAGAGGAAGTACCAATGATGGAACAGTGTGGGGTTCCAACACCTACTTCAGAAAAGGAGGATATTGAAGAAATCTTGGATAGTTGTGTGGGAAGGAGTACCAGAAATAAGTAGTATGAAGAATATCTAGTGAAATGGAGAGGAAGGCCTGTGGAAGATTCATCCTAGCTATCTAAGGCAATGGTTGACTAGTTGGGTTTTCCTCAACCATCTGAGACATGACAGGTCACTTCTCAAATTACCTTGGGTGTTTGATGCAGGAACATCTAGTGGTGTAAGGGCAATCTTACATCACCCAAAAATAGTTAAATTTCAAGTTTCTCAATTTTTAGATGTTTTTACATTTTTGGATACCCTTTTCATCATAATGAAATTCTCAATTTATGGTTTTTATTTTCTATTCTTGGGTTGAAAGATATTGCAGTTTTAGTTTCCCAGATTTGCACCTGAAAATCTTCTGAGTTAGATTTGAGGCACTTAGAATTCCCAAATATGCCCCAAAACTTGCTAAAATTGGCATAGAAGATTTTGAGCACATTATTGACTTCAAGACCTTTCCAACAGTTCAAACAGCTCGTGAATCGGAGTCCTGGATCAAAAGTTATGGCCTTGGGAAGTTGGTGCACTTTCTAGAAGATACAATTGCAAATGTTCTTTTGAAATTTGAACTTCAAGTTGTAATTTTTCGACACCAAACCACCTAAACTCAAATTTGAATGTTGTTTTGGCTCCAAACTAATGAGGATCTCTATTTATGGGCGAGTTTCTAATTTTTGGGTAACTTTTTGGGGGACAAGCTCGCATATTGAGAAAGGGCGATTTTGTAGCTTTTTGTAACTTGCATGTGTTTTAGAACTTGGGGATTTGAGATCCTCTGCATGTAAGAAGCTCCATTTTCTAAATAATAAAATTATTCTCTTGTTTGTGGGTTATTTTCTAAGTCTGGGGCTGCACCCTCATCAATTATACAACTCATAAGCTTTTGTATCCTCAACACATCCCACAAATATGTATTTTTGCTTGCTATCTAATATATTTCTCAATTCATCTATGACATGTGCATATACCACACATCTAAATACTCTCATATGAGAAAGACTAAAATTTTTTGGGCATCTATTCATTATGTAGACTACACATACTAAAACCTTTTCCCAATACTCATTTGAAGAATGTTTAGCATTCAACATAATCCTAACCATGTCTATGATTGTTTTATTCTTTCCTTGTACTAGATATTTCTATTGTGGAGTTTACATGATAGTATTTTTTTGTGTATTCCTTAATACTTGCAAAAAATTTAGAAATGTATTTCATATGTATTTAATACCTATCTTAGTTCTTACAAATTTGATATAATATCCACTTTTCTTCTCAACTAAATATTTGAATTGACGAAAAATCTCAAAAATATCATAACTACTTGCTTTAAGAAATATACTGATGTCATTTTTCTTGTAGTCGTCAATAAACATTAAAAAGTAAACACATCCACCAATTGAAGGTGTTAGCATTGATCCACTCAAATCAAAGATAATTATATTCAATAACATCTTTTCTCTTACTAAATTTTCAATTGAGAATGACTCTCAATGTTATTTTGCAAAAATACATGCTTCACATACACTATATTTGGTTTGTTTATAAATAGAAAACATTTTACCATATTTTTCTTATGTAGAAAATTTAGTCCTGCAAAATTTAAGTGTTTAAATCGTAAATGTCAATGTCAATTCTTTTATTTTATTTCTAATTCAAAAGCTACTTCTGATATTATTTCATCCAAGGGTTGAGTAATATTTTGTTAGGTTAATTGCTAGATTGCTTGAGAAAATTCAACCCTTAAATATTATGTTAGTTTTAAAGGAGACATTCTATTATTGGTCATTTGAAATATTTCTATTAGTTAATTTCTTGGAAATTGATCCAAAATTAGATTCTTTATTTTTCAAAAAACTTTATACCTCCTATTAACAATTATCCAATGCTCATCAAGTTGTTCCTTAAATTAGGAAGAAAGTAAACATTTGAAATAATTGTTTTCTCTCCTTGTTTAATTTGAATATTGATGTTGTCTATTCCGATGATTGACACTTTAATATCATTACCCAAAGTACCATATGATTTCAAAGACTTATCCAAACTAAAAATCATTTCTAAATTCCTTTTCATATGATTACTACAACTTGAATCTAGAAACGAAGAATCTCTTAATGTTTCTTGAGCAACATTACATGATAGGAGAATATTGTTAGTGTAGCGATTTATTTTAAGAAAATATTACATTGTTCAGTTACATAGGTTCGGCTATAAAACAATTTCCTCAAAAATTTTCCTCAATGTGTAAAGGTTTCTGTAAATCCTCGAATACGATATCAAGCTATACAACTCTTCATATGGTATCAAATCCAAGGCAATATAGGTACATGGAAAGCTAAACAAGGGTTGTTATGTGTTTTATTTGGAGTATTCATTGAGTGAAAATGTTGAAGGTGGCACTATTACTCCAAATATTTGTGAAGAAAAGTACAGACTACTATGAAAGGAATGAATGAGAATGGTGAGTAGTTTATACATCTAAACTGATAGGTTTATTTAAAGTAAAGTGTTTAATAAGAGCCATGTGGAGGAGACTATGTGTAGATTGTATTAGTATCCACTTGTTGAGCATGTGAATTTTGATATGCTAAAGATATAGTTATGTGAGCAATGGAAGAGAGATAAAAGTGGTGGCATTAACCTTGTAGAATTTTCAAGGAATGAAAATGGTGGAAACCCCTATCATTATTATTTTGGAGATCTAAATGTTTAAATCACGACATGAGAAGACTGTATTACTTGTACATTGCAAGGATAAATTATTGTTATTAATACTAATGCATTTGGATGCTTGCATTTGGAAGGTACCTGTCATCTTTCTCAAAGGTAAGAGGACTCTAGTTCATTTGATATTATTTTATAGTTCTATTTGGAATAATTTCAGTGGAATATTTAGAGGAATCCATGGAAAGATCTAGATCATTGGTGGATAAGGCTAGTTATGAGGATGTAATAGCCTAAACTAGTGTGTAATAACTATCATAGAAGTTAGCCAACTATGAGATAAGTTCTTAACAAGTAATTGAAACCCCTACAAAAGAGATTTAAGGAGGTTTTGCATGCAATAATGCACATGTAGGATGAGAGGATATTAGGTGGAAGAATACAAGCCACATAACAGAGAAAGATATGTTAATGTGATAAAAAAGAGCATAAAGGAAATGTAATAGAGAGACGTACATGTTTATGTCATCATGAAGGGCATAAAGGCATGTTTAAGATTGTAGATTAAAAAGGAAACCATAAAAGAAGCATGTTCCTCCTTTTTGTGTTCATTGCTATTAAGTTTCTTTGATGATCACTAAGCTAAAGGCTTATGTAGGAGTTCATTATATGTAAAGACAAAGAGAATGGTCATTCTATATTTTTTTTTTTAATTTGGAGGCATCTATGCTACATTTGACAAAACCTTAAAAGGTTTAAATGGATATTTAAATAATTATTCTTAGACTTACGCGAGGCTATCTTTCCTACACTTGAGAAGGTCTCTAAAGACTCATCAAAGATATAAAATGGATAAAATATAACAATGTCATATTAGAGTTTTGTGGCACTAGAGGATGAAATAATTTTCATCATCTCAAGTTAGCCTCTCACTTTAAGATGGTACTTTGCATGAGGAGCATTTTTTCTTTATTTCTTGTTTTCCTTGTTGATGTTGCTAGATTTCAAGAATACATATATTTTGAAGTTTTATTTTTGTAGATATATAAGAGGTTGGTGTTGAACTCAATATGGATTGTTTTCCAACAAGCTTATGATATTATGATAAAAAAATTATACCCTTCCAAGGGTCATCAGACAACTTGATGGAGCCCTATGTTTGTAGAGCTCAATATGGAATGTTGGCAAATAATTTCAGAATCAATAATTTGAGAGTTTAGAAAAATGGTGGTCCAAGAACTCAAGAATTCAGCTTGAAGATACAACCTTTTGAGGCTCATAATGAATCTTTATGGAGTTCCACTTTCTTATGCCCTTAACCCTATAGTGTGTAACGAGTTATGAATAGTCAGCTTGTGCCTATTTTAACTCCTAATTAAGTAATGTTATCATTATTGTATTGTTATTTAGCTAGTTAGGTCAGCCTAGGTCTTATATAGGGTTATCTAAGCTAGCCTGGGTGATATCCTAGGCATAAATAGTTATATAGGAGGTTGTGAGTCTTATTTGATTATAATATTATGAATTGTGTTCTCATTGGAGATATTTGGAGGTTTTCCCCCTCAAAGTGGCTTCTTATTCTCATTCATTATCAAGTGTTTGTAGTATATTTCATATCATATTCTTCTATTGTGCAAGTTATTTCATAACAAGTGGTATCATAGCATGATCTTGGCACCATTATGACAAGACATTTTTTTCAATTTTGGAGGTTATTTTGTGAAACCCATATCTCCCATATTTTGGTGAATATTCGATTGATTTTTAAAGGGTTTCTAAAAGACATTTTCAAGAAGCTACAATCCAAATTTTAAAAGAATTGGAGTAGAATTGAATGAGTGTTTACAAAATTAGGGTTTCTTCCCAATTTATTTGGAAGACACATATCTCCTATGTACTAAAGAATTGATTCCTAAATTTTTGTGGGTTTTTGAAGATATATTAGAAGAGGATACAATCCAATTTTCAAACAAATCAAAGCAAAAAAAAGTGATTTACTTGGAAAGTAGGTTTTTCAAAAAACCCACTCTTAAGACTACAAATAACCTAATTTTGGGGAGATTTTTCTATTGGAGTGTGACCTAGGTCTTGGTAAGTTACAAAAAAAATTAGAGTATTTTGGTTTTATTTGTGTGATTTATTGAAAAATTATCTTTCTAGAGCTTCTTTAAAACAAAAGGTAGCCACAAAAAGAGGAGAAAGAAAAAGGAACAAGAAGTAGAACAAGAAAAGACAAAGAGAAAGAACCAAAGTAGGAACAAGAACAAGAGTAAGAGAAAGAGAAAGGTAAGTAGAAAGAGCAAGAGCAAGAGAAAAAACAAGAGTAATAAGAAAGAAAATACAATAAGAAGAACAAGTAGCAGTAGAAGAAGTGGAAGTAAAAAATAGAAAGAGAAAGAACAACAACAACAACAAGAAAAAGACAAGAGCGGGAACAAGATGCAACAGTAGATAACACTACTGGATTTGACACCATTTTCCAACAGAAGTTTGTCAGCGGTTTGACAAATCTTTGTCGGAAAAGCAACAAATTGATGAAAACATTTTCGTAGCTATTTTTTTGTCACAAGTCTGACGATGAATTAAATGTCGAAATAATAGCGTAGATTCGTTGGTCGTCCACATCATAAAATGACTCAGTTGTTCATAAAAATATCAATGAAATGGGCATCAAAAGAACACCTGAATTTCATTGCCATTTCGATGAAATGGGCAAGTATTTACGACAAAGGCTTCATCATAGCCAAACAACTTCGTCAGACCTTTTATGTGATTCATCAGTGACGTTCATCGAAATTGCAATGAAATGGGCAAGGAATTCTGACAAAGCCTTTGTCAGACCTTTTCTTTGATTCATCAGTGCAATTCATCAAAATTGCTATGAAATGGAGTTACGACAAAGCCTTCGTCAGACTTTTTCGGTGATTTTTCGGTTGTGTCCGTTGAAATTTTGATGAAACAATGCAATTTCTTTTAAAAAATATTTGTTGAAATGTACCATCGATGAGAGATCAATCAAGTTGCATCCCTTCGTATTCAAATCTTGGGAAACTTTTTTATTCGGTCATTTTCCATGTTTATTAGACACCCACTGAGACTTCACGTAGTTTCGCTGATGCCTTGAGTCTCTTCGACAGTCAATATTACATTTCGCTTTGGTGTCACACAGTCTTATCAATGTTTTGAGTCTCACCGATAGCCAATAGATCATATGTCGCTATGGTGTCATGCAGTCATACCGACGTTTTGAGTCTCCTCGAGAATTATTCCTTTGATCTTAAGTGTATCGCTATGATTCTCACCAATGATAACTTATCATTGTGACTTTGGGGGTCGCTGGGACTTTCCTTCGACTACTTAATAGCTTACAATCAAACTTGAGCTTGAAATTACAAAACAAAATATCATGCCAATTAATTTTACCATTGCTATTCCAGACCTTCAGCTTATGGCAGAATAAGTACCAAATTTTTTGAGAATAAAAATATTTAAAAATAATATGTTTGATAGTTTCTCAAGTCCTGTAAATATTGCAGATTTCAACACTTTCATGGTTATATTTATAGGAATCTATCTTTTTCATTAATGCAAAGGTAGGTAAAGGAGAAATAATTATAATTGTAACACTATTCATAGTCCGATAAAATATGTTCATAATTTGTGTTCAATGGACCTCAGTTTTATCATTATATTTCCCATCTAATACCATACTTTAATCTAGGGTTCAACTATCTCAGATCTAAAGAAGCACCTTCAATTCACCATTTAAAGTACTATAAAATAAGGTAATATTTTTACTTGAGAAAGATTGGGTACACTTGTAGGATTAAAGTTCTTGCAAACATTAGGATTTATTTGCACACAGACACAACCTGCAACATATGAAGTAGTGGATGACTACAAGTTAGTGAAATGGTCCTTAATATGTGAGTGGTTTGCAAATTGATTGGTAGAAAATAAGGTTACAAATAGATCTACATGAAAAATTATGAGGACAATCTACTATAATCATCAAAATAGATGAAAATTGCAAAGGAAAGAGCCGAGCTACATCTCTAGAGCCTAAAAAAAATGCATGCAAGAAACATAAAAAAAAGAACAAACCTGTTTTTGGATGAATACAAAATGGTGCCTTCAGCAAGTGATTCATATGCTTTCACACCTGACATAGGACATTAAGAAGATTTTAGTCTTCCTCTGAAATTAAATACTTATAGAATAAATCCAGAAACCAATATTATATACCTCCATGTCTAGCCGAGGGTAGGTATAAGAGAAAAAATTCTTCAATGAAATGCCAAAAAATATCAATGTGTGTAGAGGTTTGTATTACTCAAAATATCATTTCACTACCTAAGGAAAAATTCCAAAGTGATTTTTTAAATTTCAATCTTTACATAGGCTCCCTTATTGCTACACATGCATATACATGCATTATATGAGCTCTAAACTATTCAAATATTAAGGATTTAATTAGCTAGAAGATGGAAAGTTGTTGTTTAGACATAATCCATCATATTTTACATATCTTTATTCAATCCTAGCGCTTCAAATAAATTTGTGTGAATGAGACAGAAATGTGAATCTTTTATGAAAAAATAAAATTCTTAAAAGGAGGGGGGAGAGAGAAAAGGGTAGGGGGAAAGAGAATTCTTGAATGTATAGCAAAGTATAACATTTTGACCATATATCAATGAAACGAATCTTAAGTTTGAATAATTAATATCATTTACAACATTTGTGATCAAGAATGAATGGAAGTAGAGAAACTTTTGCATACCTATGATGGTACAAAATTTCATGGTTAAGTCGAAGCCTCCCATCAACAACAAGATCCAAATATCCATGTATCTATCTCAATCGAGCCTCTAAACCCTTCAGAGTTGTCAATTTTTTCACTAACTTGTTATGCACAAAATTCAAATTTTAGAGTGATGTCACCACTAAAAACAAAAGAAAATAGGGCTTTGAAACCAAATCCATGCACAAAACAATGTGTTTTTCATAGAAAGCCATACAAACAAACTAAACTCAGAACATTGGAATGGAAAAAACTTCAAATTATGATGCAAAGCATGGATTTAGGGTATAAAGAATCATTTTTTCTCCACCATAGTGAAAAGTTAGCACTTTCTTTCATCTTTGCATATTCGTTTGATGCTTCAAACGATGCATTTCTTATATTGAAAAGTGCATTACCTTATTGAGCTTATCTTTGTTTTAAGAATAGTTTAATATTCTCTACTTAACAAGGCCAACCACATGATGGTGGAAGCTCATTTGGCCCCCCCCTTGCCCCCCGCCCCTCACATCACTCTCAATTCCCCATACCCAATCATATAACATTAATCATTCATTCATCCATTAATAACATATAACATTCATTCATTAACATATAACATTAATTAATTAACATATTCACATTCATTCATTAATATATAATATTCATTCTTTCAGTTTTTACATATTATAAAAAATATGGTTGTCATGATATGATTAGAATCACTTTTTTTTTGTTTCTTTTTTAAATCTACATAAAGTTGAAGTGGAGTATCATTTTCTAAACCAATATTTGTCCCCCCTTTAGTTGTTCTACCCTCTACTTATAATCTTAATGTATCCCTAGTTGTCTGCTCATGACGCGGATGCTGCTGCAAGGGGGGGTCTGTTGGAATAAGAAAGAAATATTAAAATGCTATGTTTTTATTATTATTGTTACAAGTATTTCATTAATTAAAAGTACATTAGAGTGGTTCTCTTTACCTAATGGGTGCATATCATGTTCCTGAACTTTTGTTATAGACTTATGCTCAACATGTTGAACACCCTCTAAATCCTAATATGTAATTGAAACATGAAAGGTTACATTAATTAATACACCAATTGAAATTAAAGATGTTTAAGAGAACATGAGGGTGGTCCTCTTTACCCAATGGGGCCACATCATGTTCCCGATCTTCTCTAGCCTGATCATGCTCAACACATTGATCACACTCTACATGCTCTAAAGTTGAAACATGAAAGGTTACATTAATTAATACACCAATTATAATTAAATATGTTTAAAAGAACTTTGGAGTGGTCCTCTTTACTTGATGGGGTCACATCATATTCTTGATCTTCTCTAGCCTGATCATGCTCAACATGTTGATCACACTCTACATGCTCTAAAGTATCGGGATGGGTAAAAGCACAAAGTTGTGTCACACTTTCAGCCAACTTATCAGCACAACTAAATTTAATTATTTCTAACTAAAAATCAATTTTGGTCAAACATATGATCTAGTAAGATTCATTCTAGCTAAGTTAGATGCTTCCACAACTTTTACAACTAAAATTATTGGCTAAAAATGTATGGAGCACCACTTTGAGTCCAATTTACAAAAAAAATTAAATTATTTGAAAAACTAGAAGTTTTAATAACTCCTACTAATGTAAACAACATTTAAAAAAATATATAAAAATACCCTTTTGTAGATCCATAAGTGTAGTTTTTAGAAATATATTTATTTTAATAGTTTAATTATTTTTAATATTTAATATTTAATTTTTACTAAAAGTAGGTTTTCAACACAAAATACTAGGTTGATTAATATGCCAAGGAAAAATACTAAAACTTATTAAAAAAATTGAAAGAAATATGATGCACTAGATAAAAGAATCTATTTTAAGATGGTATAATTTTGTTTCCATTTTAGATAAATATTTAATATGAAAGTTGATGTTTGATGAAAATAGTTGTTTTTTGATTCACGCACATTTTAATATTTATTTAAAAATATATATTTATCAAAATGGGAAAAAACTATATCCATGCACTAAAATTTCAAGTTATAAATACAGACAAAAATTTGAAAGAAAAAAACAAAATTTACTATAAAAAGTTTGACGTCCCATGCAACTTGATTTTTCAGCATTTTATCAGCAACTAAATTATAGTTTTAATTTATTAAAAACTAGTTTAAAATAATTTTTTATATTTTCTTAAAAAATACAAACATAAAATATACTAAAAAAAACATATTTCACTAGTTTACATCATTTCAAAATTCAAAACATATATGCCACTTTTTAGTGATTCAAGTTTAAAAATTGGATCAGTGTTGGTTGTTTCTTTATAAAGTGTGACACAACTTTGTGCTTTTACCTGGATGCACACCATGACCTTCATTTGCACGTTGTGCTCCACCCTCACCAAGCTGCATTCCAATGTCATGTACAGTACTATCATTGCTTGACCGTTTAAAACAAATAGGCATGTAATTATTTTATAGTGGAAATTAATATTGAATAGATTGCACAAGTATTCAATTTTAAATAAACTTTATTGAGTTTATTTACCTGTGTGTCAGATGCAATGGAAGATTGTGTTTGCCCAGTCAATAATCTTAACTGTTGAGCCATGGCTCCATAGCCTTGCTGGAAGGAAATCTCCAGGTCCTCTTTTGTGGGAACTTTGTTGAATTCAGATTCCTACATTTTTGCATAAGATCATGAATTGTGCTTCTATGGTGTGATAAAACCAAATTTTTTTTCAATTTATTATAATTTGGATGCAATATTTCATTTATTGATACTTACAATTCATGCGGATAATTTTATATAACCACCAAATCCAAGTTTGTGCTACTTGTGCTTTTCTAGTCATGCCTTTGTTGCCTTCGATGTGTCAAGCAGCCTATGAAAATTTTGAAATATGTTAGATTATGTAAAAAGAAAGAGTAATCAGTATATAATTACATTGTTGATAGTATCACATACCTTCCTTGGCCCAATGGTGTCTTTCCTTTTTTCTTTTCATCCTCTTCCTTTCCATCTGACACCAAATCCTTCAACTCCCTCTCTGGAATCATGGGGGGATGCTTGTACTTTTTGTTCTTCTCTAAATGTGACCTATATTGGTCCCTCGCATACTTTAGATAGGTACAAGATTTCTTAAAGATCTTGGTTTGGTTGAATGTTTTATCACCGAATAGCAAAACTAAACAATTAATGAACTCATCTTTTAAATCTTGATTTTGGGCATTCCACTGTGTACGTATGGTGGCCCCGAAGAGCTCCAATGTAATATCACTTAGTTGTTTATAAAAAAAATAATTTCCTACAAAATGATCATGGGATCAATAATCTAAAAAGAGCGATCAATAAGTAAATTTTAGTTGGATTATATATAATAATAATTAAAACATTTTAAAGTACCTGGGACCTTCTCTATCTTTATGGAAACGAAATCCTCAATCACCAAAAGTGTGACCGAAAATGTTCCCATACTAGTAATATGGGAAGATCCTGGAAATGCTGCTAAAACATTATCAGTACTAGTGGCCTCTGCAACCCTAGGTACATGTCCTGAGGCATGTTCTAGCATGTGTTCGTTGCCAGAGGGTGCATTAATGGATGCCTACATGGTATGTGTTGCTGACATTTCAGAAAAAAATATAGGCACAAATGATGGTGTTAGATGATGTGATGTATGCATAGGAAGATTAGGATGGACATTTGTACCAACCCTTACTCCTCGGGAAGCAATTGTAGTACACTGATCATGGCTAGGAGCATCATGAGGAAGCAAATAAACGTGTAAAAAAATACATATTTAGTTCATGACATAAAAGAGTACAAAATATAAAACCATGAATGAACTTATGTTATAATTAAAGACCTCATGATAGCTTACTTTCAAGTTTTGTAATCTCTCAGACAATATTTTAACCCTCTCTCTTATCTCATCTATTTGAGGCACTATGAATATCAACTTAACCATTTCTTTATTGCATTTTTTTTGGATCTTCTTTATCGTATCAAGAGGGTTTGTTGAATAAGCGATGTCATCATCACAAAATATTGACTACACCTCACTATGGATGCTCTCCTCTACTATTGGTGCCTTTCCCTGATCACTCGACTGCAACAAGACTATTAAAAACATTATCAAAATTAACCCAATAAACTTATGAAAAAAACATAATAATAAAACATTTTGCTCGTATCTAATTTGTACAATTACAATGAGGTAAACCTGTCGGGTAGAAGTACCTGAAGATACACTGCAATCTATACTCTAGGCCAGAACCTTCTCCATACGATCAATGTCCCATTGTGACAAAAAATAAATATTAAAAAACATTATCGAAATGAAACCAATAGACTTACCAAAAAAAATATAAGAATAAAATGGTATATTAGAGTCATTAATTGGAGGTTGGGTAGAATGGTACATAGTATGTACCACCCCCATAGTAACTATTTTGTAACTAAGCGATTCAAACTATAATCAATTAGAAAATCTTCCCCTAGAGTTATTGATTTTATCACACATACGAATACATGGTTTCCATCGCGCGCCTTGAATATGCAATTGGGTTGCTTATTTTTTGACCCAGGTCATGTACTGTTTATAAACCTTGCAATATTCCCTGATGCTTTTCACCTTCTATCAATGTACATAGCCAATCCTTTATTTTGATCCTTATCTTTTACTTATAAATAATTTGCTAACAGTGCATACCTATGCATACTTTGTGTATATCGAACCAGTTGCATCCAATCTTTGTAACTATAACAAGGTCTGACATACTCCATCAATTTAGTAAATTTTTCATAATAGACCTTTATGTTGTCCATGCAAAATAGGACTAAACCATGTAATGACAATGGTGCTATGTGATATATCCTCTTGTTGACACAAAAATTAGTGTTTATTGGAGGAAGTTCCTTGGGTACCCATTGTTTCCATAGATTTTTGTACCTCAAGGGAACCTCAATGTCGCCTATGCTCTCATCATCATAAGAACATGACTCCCCTTCAGCAAGAAAAAATTCCATGGATTTATGGAATTTTCTTCTAATCTTTTGACCTCTAGTTGATCTCTCTCTTTTAGACATACTACATGTCTCGCTTTCCTCTTCTCTTCCTGAATTTCCCTTGCTCGAGGAAGACAAATCTAAAAAATACCTATTTGGTGGTACCTACACTCATAAGGATGTTGGATGAAGTTCTTTCATGGTGATGTGATCCCAAGGTGACATTTCAATTAATCTATCATTTCATCGCTAGAATCTCATAGGTTATAAGGTATTCAAGTCTTGATAGATTGCAAGCTATTGTTACTACTATCCAAATGTGTCCATCACAAATCAAATCTACTTAACGTTTTAACTCCCAAAATTTGTAACAAGTGTTAAATATGACTATGGTCCACCAGTTACACAACTAAGGCCTCAAATGTATTCTCTAATTGTAATCAAAGGACTTTTTCTCTTCATTCAAGTAAATAAACTTGAAGTGAAACACCACCAAGTCATTTATTGGACATCTACATGACTAAAAATAGCAAAAAATTTACATTTAATTTTGATATGTCTAAGTGGTTAACAGTGAGGGAGTGTGTACTAGGCCTAGTTAAGTCATCATAAGTTTATGCTTTGGCAATAATTTTTTTTTTTAAGTCATATTAAATCTTCCTATGTCTAATTGCTAGGAGATTTTTTGTATGTTTTAAGGTAGGATGATTAATGAAATAGTCCAAAGAATAGCCTTTCTCCATGGTATCCAGGTACACATAGCAGAGGTCTTCTCTTATATGGTTGGACATGATTTAAAGAACTTAGCTAGGAATTATTCATTTAACCTAAGGTTTTCTCATAATGCCATCATTGGAAATGTATGATCAAATTCTTCTATTATGAAGAATTGGTTTATGTGCCTCTACTAATCACTATAAATGTTTGTAAGGATAAAATGACTAATTGCATCAGGTAGGAGAGAATCAACTTTGAGTTCTTCAAAGATTATATTCCTCTATTCATAATTTTTAAGGGTTGTGTGTGGAGGAGGTTATCACTACCAAGAAGGGAGGAGACCTTTCCTTGTATTCTTTTATAATTTTCATTATTCTTATTTATTTTACACTTACATTTACAAATACACATACATATGCATTTACTGTTTTCATTTATTTCTCATGTAGTTTAATAGTTTGATCGATTTCATATTATATGTGTTGAAGACTTTAGAATTTCAATTACATTAATTTATGGATATGTTGTATCTATAACACTACAAAACCATATGCTCTTTGCATTTACACTTGCATTTAGAAATACACATTTATATACATAGATATAGATTTCTTTAATAATATGTTGCATTTATTTTTCTAGGAGAGCATCCAGTAATTGCATTTACATTTACATTTAAAATACATATACATACATACATATATATATATATATATATATGCAGTATATATGTGTGTGTGTGTATGTATATCATTTATATTCAATGTTAGAAACAACCCAGTAGAGTGCATACATGGATGAAATTCATAAAATCAGATCTCCCATACATATTTTACATTTGAAACCTAGGCTTGAACCTATCATTTCACGTGCTTTTTCTTCCCACAAAACTATTGAGGGACATCAACTATGCAATGCTTTGTTTCTCATCCTACACCTATTCATGCATCCTACAAATGGGAATAGTATCCATGGGGCCTCTTACACAAGCTACAATAATCACAAAAAGTGTAAGAGCCCCTTTATATCATGTTTGGACTACAAAACCCTCAAAAATAGGGTAACTCAAATTATGATTTGTTGGTGAGATGTATGGACAAAATCATTAGCACCAGCTCATTCTTGGAGTCTTTTGAAAGAGAAGTGAATCAGGTGGTAGCTAAGTACAAAACATATAGTGTCAAGGTGAATGAGGTGATCAATTTTGATTGGCCAACTGATAAAGAGTACCAGAAATAGGTAAATGTATATTTAACTGAGGAAGAGTGAAAAGGAGTAGGCTACTAACAGTTGAAAAATCAATTGTTACAGTTACAAAAGATTCCAATTTTGTATTTTGGTGATAGTCTAGTTGCGAAATTCTTGAATTTTTTAGTTGTTGCATTAGCCATTCTCAACAGGCACGATGAACAAGAAGATTCTCTAGGGAGATTGTTGTTGTAACAATTTTTTGGAATATCACAAGGCGGTCCAATTGGTTGGTGTCACATGTGCTTTCTAGCCCAATGCTTTTTTGCTCCTCCTTTTTCTATAAGAAGTATTTCAAGACCAAAAGTATGGGTTAGCAAATTAGATATTTTTGGTCGAGTCTAGATGAAGTTGTAGAGAAAATTGTAAATTTTGATGGTTTTAGGGAAAATGCAATTTAGGTTTTGAGTCATTCTGTAGTAGGTTTTGAATTTATGGGGATTTGATGTTTTTATGACAATCTTGGCATTTGAATTGATATGATTAATTCAAACTCATGTCTCTCCATTGTACAAGCATGCTCTGATTTTGGAATAAAATGGTCGAGGTTCTTTCATCCATCTCATTGTTGTGGTGTGTATGATTCTTGTTTTACGTTTAATTCAAGAAATTAATTAAAATGGTTGAATAGGATTGTAGGTGGATATGTTCTGTATAAGGATTTGGTAAGTAGTATTAGGTTAGAATACATATTGATGAGATTGTAAAGCAATGTTATCAAGGATCTTATATGTTATGTGCTAAATATGTCATAAACCCTTAGATGCTTATAAATTTGACTCCTCCAATGGATATATGGCACTGATCTAAGTTGTACTTATTTGTATGGTTTAGTATTTGTTTTCCTTTACCTAGAGCTTGCTGCAAATTGCAAATCAATGACTATCTTATACTGTGAAATGTTGTAGTTATCTCATGCTCCAAATAGTTGATATTATTGATAAACCTTGGTCTATTTGCTATTATCCTATTATGTTGAGCTATTAAATGAGATTATCTATTGTTGTTATCTTTGTTTATAATGATGGTGTAGGAGTTCTAAATGCGTGAAGATCACCCCGAGTCTTCGCGAGCCCAAAGTGTAGGAGTCTTTCAAATCCTTGTCCCGGTTAGTCCGAGTCTAAAATTTTGCCCTTTATTAGAATTAGCAATTACATAGGTAAGGATAGAAGATCAACACCTTGCAGTAAAACAACCAACACCTTGCATATGTTTGTGGTGGAGGTATTAAAGAAGAATGGTATGCCTCTATTTCCATTCATTAGATCTACCTTAGCCTAGCATATACTTGGGCTATGTCTACAATTGCTTCAGACTCATGCGATGAAGGCTATGTGTGATGAAATCCTAGACCTCAACCAAGATATGGGTAGATTATGGGAGTTTTGCCAAGACCTGAGGCTGGTCAATAAAAATGTGAAAGACTAAGCTATTTTATTTTTTATGTCTTATCTTATACCATTTTACGAGAATAGGGGTGCCAATGTACGAAGATATTTTGAAATAGGCATGAAAATTGAAGGTTAAAGAGAATGGGGGTGCCAAACTTACAGTACTCATTGCCCCTTAGTCGTTGATTTTCTGTGAGTGCCCTCAACCTCGTCCTCGGCACTGATATTGACCTTGTTTTCACTCCTCCAAACTCTTCCTCGATGTTGATATTGACCTTGTTTTCACTCCTCCAAACTCTTCGTCAATGCTAGTATTGACCTTGTTTTAACTCCAAACTCTTCCTCGGCATTGGTATTGACCTTGTTTTCACTCCTCCAAACTCATCCTCGGCACTGCTATTGACCTTGTTTTCACTCTTCCAAACTCTTCCTCGGCACTAATATTGACCTTGTTTTCACTCCTCCAAACTCTTCGTCAACGCTGGTATTGACCTTGTTTTCACTCCTCCAAACTCTTCCTTGGCACTAGCATTGACCTTGTTTTCACTACTCCAAACTCTTCCTCGGCACTGGCATTGACCTTGCTTTCACTACTCCAAACTCTTCCTCAGCACTGGCATTGACCTTTGACTTCTCCAATTTGATGAGCTACAACCCAGGTTCATTAGGTTTTATAGTATATTAATTAAGTTTAAAATTTGGTGCCATTTAGCTAGGTTTTAATGATATTCTACAATATAGTTAAGTATATATTAGCTATATTTTACATAATAAATAATATACTTATTCAACTTATTATAATTATATATTATATTCTTTAACAAAATTATTAAATGCATTATAAAATTATTATAATTAATAATTAATAGCCAGTATATTTTTTATGCAATAAAAATATAATTAATATAATATATCTTTAATATAATAGTAATATATATATTAATATGAGAGAAACTAAATTTTGATTGGTTGTTTCATGTCAACAATCCAAGGATGGCATGTGTCCTTGGGGAGTTATGCTCAAGGTAGCATGCCATTTGATTAAAGATATGATAGTTCTCCTTTAAGACCTCTTCAATGTACCCATTGCACACTTAAGGAGACAAATATAAATATAGGGAAGAAAATATAGAGAGAGAGGGAGATAATGACAAGCATACAAATAGAAAGGGATACATAGAGATAGAGAGGGGTAGAGAGATAAAGAGATAAGGATGAATAGATAGAGATATAGGGAGGGTGATTGATATATCTATCCCTGTCACTCTCTATATCTCTATATCTCCCACTATCTATGTCACTCCCACCTCTTACCCCCTCTATCTATTGAGCTATCTCTCCCTCTCCTCCCTTTCTCTCATTCACTCCATCTCTCCCTCCATCTCTCCTACTCTATATCTCTATCTCTATTTCTCTTTTTATCTCACTCTCACTCCTCTCTTTATCTCTTTCTATCTATATCCCTTTCTCTCCCTCCCCCTCTATTTCCCCCCCTCTCTATCTCTCACCTTCTCTCCCTCCCTATCCCCCTATCCATTGACTCTCTATCTCCACCTCTCTTCCTTTCTCTTTCCATATATCTCCATCTCACTTTCTCTTCCCATATATCTCTATCTCTCTCTCTTTCTCTTCCCATATATTAACTAAGAAGCCATGCAAGCATACAATAGTATATGTTGGTAAAACTATAATAGTGTTTTATTAAACTATAATTAACACTTATCTTTCTAATGTCAAGCCTTCTTATAAAAATAGTGTTTTATTAAACTATAAGTAGATTATTGTCACCACTCTTCATTCAACATGAAATGCCAAATGTAGCAATTTTTTTGTTTCTTTTTTCAAGTTTCATTAACAAAGCTATTTACTAGGTTGAATAAAGTTGTGTTATGACCCTTCATCTCTTTAAAATAATTAGACAATATTAGCGAGATCGGGAAGGGGAGAAAACTAAACTCCTTCAAAATATGGGTAGTTGTGGGTTTGTTGGTTTTCTTTGTATACTATATACTTAGTTCCTCTAGGATAAATAAGTCACTTTAGATCATTTTCTTAGTTGTGTATCCTAACTAATATAGAGTAAGCTTTTTCATTTTAATTGACTACTACATACTAGTTTATGTGTTGAAAGAATTGTTTCCATTCTTTGTAGTTTTTACATTGGAATACAAATCATATTTAATTTCATGCCAATACACTTCTTTCATAAAGATATTTGTTTGAAATAAGTGCTTCATAACCCATCTAATCAAATCATAAATTAACCTATCAAAAACGCAATAGGAATTTTCTAAAGAAAGAACACTTGACCCAATCATAAGTGTATGGCATTCAAAGAAAGGAGTGATCCACCTTAGCAATAACAACTACCTGGTTTAGACCTGGGTATGTGTAGGATCATGATGGGCCAAAAAGTGGCAACATGAAAAAGTAGCGTTTTGAACTCACCAAAAAATGTGAAAATCCCGAGTTGAATTTTTTTTTGGGTTGGCTATCAGTACATTGCTCCATAGCAATGCCCAAGCCAAAGTACTACAAATCAGATATTTGATTCGTTTTGGATATCTAATTCGTATCTAATATCTAATTTGAAAAACATTTTAAAATGTAATATTTTGGTGCTATATATCGGATATCAATCTAGGGTGGATATCCGATTTTACTACCTCTTAAGAGTAGTGGGAGGTGGAGGTGGGAAGAGAGAGGCAGGAGAAGAGAGAGAGATAAGAGGAGAGAGAGAGGAGAGAAGAGAGAGAGGGAGAGAGATGAATAGAGATAGAGGCTGAGAAAGAGAGACAAAAGAAGAGGAGGGAGGAGGGAGATAGTGGGAGGAGGAGGGAGAGAGAGAGAGGGGGAAAGGGAGAGGGAAAATGAGCGAGAGAGGGGGGAAATGGAGAGAGAGATATATATACATAAATAATTACAAGGGAGAAGCGAGAGGGGAAGAGGGGAAGAAGGGGAGAGGTAGAGAGAGAGAAAGAGAGAATTAGGAGGGGGGAGGGGGAGGGGAAGAGTGTTGAAGGTAGAGGATAGAATTTTTAAGGGTTTAGGGTTTAAGGGTTTATGGTTGAGGGGGTAGGAGGGAGAGACTTGAGAGAGACAGAGAGGGAGGGAGGGGGAGAGAGATAAAGGAATGGAGGGTTAAGGGTAGAATTAGAGGGTCCTAGGGTTTAAGGTTTGGGAGTTTAGAGGTTTAGGGATGAGGGTAGGAGGGAGAGACTTGAGAGGGAGAGAGAGAGAGAGAGAGAGGGAGAGTGGGAGAGATAAAAGGAAGGGAGGTTAAGGAGTAGAAGTTAGGAGTTTAAGGGTTAAGGGTTTAGAGACAGGAGTTAAAAGGGGAGAGAGATAGATGGAGTGAGTGAGAGAGAGACCTAAGAGAGGGAGAGAGGGATAGGATATTGAAGATACTTGAGGAGAGAGAGAGAGAGAGGGAGAGTGGGGGAGAGAGATAGAGGAGGAGGGTTAAGGGTAGAGAATTATATGGTTTTGATTTAGGGTTAAGGGTGGAGGGGAGAGAGATAGAGGGGGTGAGTGAGTGAGAGAAAGACCTAAGAGAGGTAGAAGGGGTAGGAGGGAGAGACTTGAGATTGAGTGAGTGAATGAGTGAGAGAGAGAGAGACCTCAGAGAGGGAATGGTGCTAGGACAGAGAGACTTGAGAGAGAGAGAGATAAAGGGAGAGTATAGGGTATAGGGTTTAGGGTTTAGGGTTAAGGAGAGATAGATACAGGGAGTGAGTGAGAGAGAGAGAGACCTAAGAGAGGGAGAGGGGGTAGGATATTGAAGATACTTGAGAGAGATAGAGGGAGGGAGGGTTAAGGATATAGGGTAGATGGTTTAAGGGATTAGGGTTAATGGTGGGGGGGAGAGAGATAGATGGAGTGAGTGAGTGAGAGAAAAGACATAAGAGAGGAGAAGGGAGTGAGGAGGAGGACTTGAGATAGAGTGGTGGAGTGGAGTGGGAGGAGGACCTCCCGGAGGGAGGGTGGTGCTAGGAGGGAGAGACTTGAGAGAGAGGAGATAAAGGAAGGAGGGAGATTAAAGGGTGGGAGTGGGGTTTAAAGGGTTAAAGGGTTTTAGGGTTTAGGGTTTGGTGGGGTAGAGGAAGAGATATAGGGGAGTGGTGAGAGAGAGACCACAAGGAGAGGGGAGAGGGGGTGGGAGGGAGATAGGGTTAAAATTATGTCGGGGTAGGGTTTAGGGTTTAGGGTTAAAGGGTTAAGGGTTAAGTGTGGAGGGGAGATGGGAGTGAGTGGATGAAGGTGAGAGAGAGACACGAGAGAGGGAGAGGGGGTAAGGGTGAGACTTGAGAGAGAGAGGGAAAGAGGGAGGGTGGGAGAGAGATGATAAAGGGGTAGAGGTTAAACATAGAGGGTAAGAGTTTAAGGGTTTATAGTTTAAAAGGGTTAAAAGGTTTAGGGTTTCACAGGTTTAGGAGTAGAGAGAGATAGAGGGAATGAGAGAGAGAGAGGGGGTAGGAGGGAGAGACTTGAGAGAGAGAGAGGGTAGAGGGTTTAAGGGTTTGGGGTTTAAGGGTTAAGGGTTAAATGTTTAGGGTTTAGGGTTATGGGTAGTGATGGAACTTCAAATTTTTTTTCTTTGTGTTCTATTTTATCCTGCCTTGTTTCTCTGGTCATATATGGTGTTTGGGAAAATCCTAAGGATGGGGTTTTACCTGCGTCTTCATGTAAAAACATAGTGTTCATCTTACACCTTGGATGGGATCTATTTGGCCATTAATTTTTGGGAAGGAATTAAAACGACTTAAACCCCATCACTTTGTACATCTAGGCTAGGCCCCCTTTTGTTTTATTGTTTTATTTCCTTTGCTTGACTTTATTTTTTCCAAGTATTTTGTTGGTCTTGTGTTCCCTTGTTAAAACAACTTATGTCATTTTTTTTCATTGACCTACTGATGTCCCCTTATTCCTTTAGGGGAGAGGGCCCAATAGTCATGCAGGCTAACTTTCTCAGCATGTAGCAATTGACTGGAATATCGTAGAACCTTCATTTTTTTTTTGAAATGAAGACTGGTCTCTTATTTATCTATAACTAAGGTTTGGAGGTGCGACTCATCATGCAACTCACCACATCGGCAGATCTTTTGAGAAGTATCTAAAATTTTACTTTTTAAAGGTTTGACCAAAACTTAATAATGGAACCCCCAATAGTTCAACCAAAAAAATATCATTTGTTGCTTATAGAATATGATATTTTTATTTAAATTAAAATTAATATACAACCTAAGTGGACCAAATAGTTATTGATAACCATAAATATTTGATATCTCTACCTTTTATATTCAACACATATGGACTAATAGTTGAACAAAACAAATATATTTGTTGTTATAAAAACAACACATAATTTGATTTAAAATACAACTTATATTGAACAAAAATGGACCAATAGTTGATCACTATAACTTTTTGAAAATCCTTCACATTTAATGGGAAAATACATGTTATTTATTGTGCTCACCTTTTATATTTGTGATAGGACAAACTATTAATATAAACTTATCCAATTCTTGTACTGATGGAACTTCAAATTTGGTTCCTAATGTTTCACTCATGCCCTGCCTTATGTCACTGGTCTTTCATGGTGTTTGAAAATTTCTTACGGCTGGGGTTTTACCTTTGTCTTCATCTTAAACCCTTGTGTTTACCTAATGCCTTGGTCGGGATCTATTTCGCTGTTACCTTTTTTGAAGGGTTTCAAAAACATCTTATGCCCCATCATTCCATCTAGGCCTAGTCCCTTTGGTCTTAATATTTAATTTCCTCTGCGGGTTTTATTTTCCAAGTCCTAGTTGGCCCTATGCTAACGGTTTTAAAAAAATTTATGTCAGTGTTTTCCATTCACCTAGTAATGTCCCCTTTCCCTTTAATGAATGTTTTATTTTTCAGAAGGATGAAATTCGCGATGTCGTTCAAAATGCCATCAAGATCAATGGTTACCCGCCATCCCATGATCGAGAATCGTAGGATGGCGATATCACGGGCGGGTGACATGTGTCCCATCTGGGGGATCAAATTTACGCGACCATTCATCAACTGTCCTTTGATCTAAGCCATTCCCCGCCATCCTGTGACAGTGCTTTGGTTGATTGTGAAATCATAGGCAGGTGCCACATGTACTGTACAAGGTGAGGCCCGAGGAATTTTTTTTGCAATATATTTTAAATGTTTGATTGCTTCCAAAGAAAAACATTTAAAATGAAATATTTGACAAGGTCGAGGGGGAATTCATCAAAAATGAGCAAAAGCAGAGAAATTAGGGTGACTAGTCAAGTCAAAGAAGATCTATGATAGGAGATTAGAAGTTGGCTTTGGCCGCATCTCAGTCGTTCCCCACCATCCTACAATCAAAAATTGCAAGATCACGATATCATGGGAGGGTGCCACGTGTCTCATCTGATGAAGCTAAAGGAACAATGAAATACATCAACCAACCTTAAATACATTAAAAGGTGGGTTACTAAAGTGCTTGTGAGATGCACGTGCTTTAAACCAATGCAGATGTTATAATCTTTAGGAGAAAAGCTGCTCGAGAGTTAATAAAAAGGATGGTACCCATTTTGAAGGAGCGAGATCACCTATGATAAAGATCAATAGCTACCCGCCATCCCATGATGGTGCTTTGCAAGATTACGATATCGTAGGAAACTGCCATGTGGATTTCTTTCATGGCGTATCACATGGTAGGCCCCTTATTACCATGTTGGCGATTATGTTAGCCTATTTTGAAGGTGGTCGTCAATGATCTGATCAAACTAAAGGATCGATGGCTCAAATTTAAATCTACATCAAATATGGTTGGAGCCATTCGTGCAGCACACAATTGAGCTTTAATGGTAGATGTGAAATTTGTTGGTGTGATTTGATCGACATAAAATCAATTTTCCTATTTTGTTTGTATCACAAAGCATTTAACTATTTTGCAGACTAGTTTCAAAGCTAAAGGTAGAATTGTGAGTTTCTACAACCTGAATTTGGGGTTTCTGCGAACAAAGTTGTGAGTTTATTTTTGTGCTTCCCAGTCATTCTGCACTTGAATTTTGGAAAGGATTGGCTATGTTTTTCAGTGAGTTTGTTGATAAATGTGTTAGGGCTATAGTTTAATTATAGACTGTGAGAAATTTCAGTAATTTGTTCTATAATTTCCTATCTCTGGTTGGTCCTAGCTACTTGAAGTGTAACATTGTAACAAAGCCCTAGTTTGTCTGAGATGGCACCACCCAAGTAGCATTCTGGCCAAATTGAATATTTAAAAAGAAACCTGTACGATGATTTCCTTGATCGATTTCCTTTGTCAACGAATGATTGAATGAAAGGATTGGTTCTAATATGAGGGAAAATCTTGGGGGAAAGGTTAGTGTATAATTGCTCCAACATTGTTGATGCTAGGGTTCTCCTCACCAGCTGGGAAATGTTTAGATTGTGGTATGGACAGAGGAATTTTCCTCACCCCTTTTCAAATGGATGGATGTATGACATGGGGAAGCTGGTGGTACCAAATTTGTTCACTGATGTAGACCTACTTAGGGTAGTGGCCACAAGGTATGACCCCGTCACATGGGTAATTAGGGATAATGATGGAAGGGTTCTATTAAACATTAACAAAGATGATATCCAACAGATTTTTGACTTGAGTGAACCGAGTGAAGACTTGGTTCCTATCAATCTTGAGGAAATGAAGTAGGAATATGCAAAGTTGAAGTCTCTTTTTAGAGCTAAGCTGATTCCACCTCATCTAGCTAGGGCAAGAGGTTCTAGATTTCATATCAGCCCTAGTGATCAAGAACCTTTCAAATTGAATTGTTTTGCAAACCATTTCCTAGCCACTTTCTATTCATTGTGTCAAATTTTGAGTTTCAGTCCTGGTGTGGTAATGCCCATTGCATACATGTTCATGGGGGTGCAAATACAACACCGTAACTTCTTTGTGACCTATGACTTCGCTTCTTTCTTGGCTGATAGGATGCATGAGGGGTTGTATAAGATATAGAAAAATGACATCGACACTCAATTCTTTTGGTATTCTATGCTGATGCATATGTTTCCATTTAAGAATGTTGACTTATTTTTTGAGAAGATGAAATTAAAGCAATTTGTTGATGGAGAATGATTTATAGTACAGATATGGGCTATAGATTTATCTTGTAATAAGGAAAGCACTAGTTATGTATAATTTGATAATTGTTTTGCTTCTAGATTAAGGGCTAGATTGATGGTGAATGTACCTAAGATCCCTGAGGAATTACATGATTTGCTTAGGCCAAAGGGGAGGAAGCCAGAATTGAAGGTTTTCCATAACTAGGGTGATATTATCCCATACCCAGTCAACACTATTTTGAGAGTGTATGGTTTTCAAGCAGCCCCTCATATACTACCATATGATGTACCATGAAGAGTGGGATTTGCAGAAGTTATGCGGCAGATATGTTGTATTCATGAGGACAACCTCACTAGAAGGGGTAAGGGAACATTTTTCCCAGATTATACAGTGGTGTTTGATTTTTCGTTTTCAAAGGGAGGTTGGATGCATTTTGATAAATTCTTTGTTGATTACCATTTGAGATGTAGTCCAAAGCAGCAACATGATCTTGAGGGTTTCTTTTCTCTTTTCAGACAAAGAATAAAAGCTAGAAAATTTGTGCATGAGTTCAACTTCCCTGAGGACCTGATTAGAAATGAGTTTGACCTAAATAGATAGGAGTTGAACAAGGAGAAATGGATAGCTTATAGTAAGCTAGTAGATGTTGTGCATAAAATGGATCCCAAGTATGATCCATTGTTGGAGTTTAGTCCCCACCATAAGAAAATTGATTTTATGATGGAGAACTTCAAAGATATTATGGAAACCTTGAGAACCAAGAAGATAAACTTAGACTTGAGTTTGGGTGTACAAGAACAAGGTTCTAAGCCAATTGAATCAAGGCCAGTATACCAGCCTACAGAAAGGTGGCTAGTAGTGATGAGAAAGAAGTGGATAGAAAAGGAAAGAAAATAATGAAGGTGCCTCCACAACCAGGTCCAAAATTCAAAGTGCTTGGGGCAATCAAAATCATTGATATATAATCATCACCAGAAGATAATCCCTCATTACCACCATATGAGCCAAGCCCTAAGAGGAAAAGAATTGATCAACCATAGGAGGATTTGATGGATGAGATTATTGTTACTGATCAGGACATGTAGGTTGGTATGCCTTCCCCTCCTAGGCCAGCTAAATTGGTTTTATCTTATTTAGATATGAAAGGAAAAGTGTACAAGATGCAAGAATGTAAGCATGCAAGGTGTTTCTAAATGACAATACATTTGTAAAAACTCATGTATTCTTGCAATTGTTATGGAGGATGAAATTTGAAGAATATCAAGATAAATGTAGGTAGAGAAGAGAATTAAGGCCTAACAGGTCAGAACAGGAGAATGATGAAGAGGTAAAAGCTGAATTAATGGAAGAATTCAAGAACATCACTCCTGAAAAAAGAACAAAACTGGTGAGTCAAGCCGGTGTATTGATTATGCTTGAATGGGACATTGGAAATGCAGTAGCCTTTAATGCTATTATGAAGTCCAATAATCCCTTTCAAGACTCTGAAGAAGTCAAGGTAGCATTGCAAAATTCTACCTTTAGTGAGGAATATGAAACTTTGGCAATTTGGGCATTGGCCCCACAAGGGATACAACCATATGTTTTTGATATTAATCCAAATTTCAGAGGAGGATTAATAATAAAGAGAGATTTAGAGACCTCAAGCAGTGAGGCCACTAATTTTACTATGAATGTGGCCAAATTGGCCCAAAAGACTACTGAAAGGGAGGAGGCTGAAAAGAAATCCTAATGGAGAAGTATAAAATTTTGATTGAAGAATATAGCAAGATGCAATAGAGGAATGTTGAGTTGAAAATTGAGGTGGAAAGGTTCATGTATAGAAAAATTGGGGAGACACCAAGTGCTCCAGGGACTAGTACATTATCTTCCATAGCATGGTCAATGCCTCCTGCTTCTCCAATTGTTTCCACACCAGGGTCTCCCAGTCAGAATCTTGCCCTCACCCCTCCTTTAGAACAAATTGATGAAGAAACAAAATTCTCTGTTGATCGTACGAATAAGTAGCTCATGCAAAAAATTTATGAATTATAAACATTAGTAAAGGTAAGAGAGGATGGATTTCTTTCAAAGGAAAAGGAGATTGTTACTACTGTCTTGAGGAATTTAAATGAAAAGGTAGATAGGAAATTGCTATCTATAAATTATTTGTATTTTTTACTATTGGAAGCAATAAAGAATATTGATAGGGATCAGGAGGTAGTGATACCAATAATTGAAAATTGGATCCCTAGGGCCAGTGATCTGGATATCATGTATAAAGCCTCAAGGTTTGATATAAATAATAGGTCCCAATCATTAAATCCTACTCATGTGTTAGTAAAATCATTGCAAGGTTTTCAGACCTTACTAGATGACTTGACTAGGAAGATTAGGGAGTTGGTGAAGAATTTTAGTGATTGGGGTAACACATTGTTACCTGATATAATTGATGAGTAGGGGAAAATCAAAACACTCTAACAATGGCAGGATCGAGCAAGTAAGGTCATCAATGATCAAAATAAATTAATTTGTGATGACTCAGATTATGATTTGTTGGTGAGTTGTATGGGTAAGATTATTAGTACCAACTCATTTTTAGAATCTTTTGAAAGAGATGCAAATCAGGTAGTGGTAAAATACATGCTTTATAGTACAAAGGTAAATGAGGTGATTAATTTTGACAGGTTGATTGATGAAGAATACCAGAAATGGGTAGCTAAGTATTTTACTGAGGAAGAGTAAAAGGAATGAGCTACTAACAGGTGGTAAATTAGATGTTACGGTTACAATGATTCCAGTTTTGTGTTGATGACATTCTTGATGTGGTTTTTTGTTATTGCATCAAATTTTCTCAACTGACATGATGAACAAGAATATTCTCCAAGGTGATTGTTGTTGTAATAATTTTTGGAATATCATCAGGTGCTCCAATTGGCTGGTGACGTGTACTTTCTGGCCCGATGCTTGTTTTCTCCTTCATTTTCTATAAGAAGGATTTCAAGGCCAGAAGTGCAGGTTAGCAAGTTAGATAATTTTGGTTGATTCTAGGTGAAGTTGCACAGTGAATTGTAAAGATTGATGGTTTTAGATAAAAATGCAATTTAGGTTTTGAGTCATTTTGTAACAAGTTTTGAGTTCATGGGGATTTAATGTTATATAACAGTACTAGCATTTGAGTTGCAGTGATAAATTCAAACTCACGTCTCTCCACTGTACATGCATATCTGAACTTTGAATAAATAACTAAGGGTTACCTCATTCATCTCACTATTGTGATGTGTATGATTCTATTTTAGCTTTAATCCAAAGAATTAATTAAAATGCTTGAATGGGATTATAGGTGGACATGTTCTGTATAAGGATTTGATAAGTAGTATTGAGTTAGAATACATATTGATGAGATTGTAATGCAATCTTACTGAGGATTTCATATGTTATGTGTTAAATCTATCATATATCTTTAGATACTCATGAATTTGACTCCTGCAATGGATATATGACACTGATCTAAGTTGTAATTACCCGTATGATTTAGTATTTGTTTGTCTTTGCCTAGAGCTTGCTACAAATTGAAAATCAATCTCTATCTTATATTATGGATTGTGTTGTAATTATTTCATGCTCTAGATAGTTGATATTACTGATGAACAACCAATTTAATTCAGTATTATCCTATCTTTTTGAGCTATTAAGTGATATTATTTGTTAGTGTTAATGTTGTTTATGATAATGGTGCAGAGGTTGTAAACACATTAAGGGATCCCCCTCCTGGGTCTTGCAGACCTTGAATTGTAGAAGGATTTGTTCAAGTCCTCATTAGTTGGTCTAGGTCCTTCGAGTTTCCCTTAATTGGAATTGGAAATTCCATAGGTAGATTAGGAGACAAAGTTGGTTACATTTTTGAGTAGTAAAAAAAGATACCAACATGTACATTGCTACCCCAATTGTTGTACACATAAGAACAATATTTTCTCACTATGATAAAAATACTTGTTTAAATGAGTGTCTTATTTTATTAAATGAGCATTTTATTTTTTAAATGATATACTTATAGTGGAGAGTTGTGATATTTTATTTAAAACAAAAAAATACTACTTATTTCACTTCTTCATTAATGTATTTATGTTTTTTTCATATAGCATTTAGAGGTTCTCATGTACTGACAAAACTTCAAATTTTGTTCCTAATGTTTCACTCATGCCCTACCTTATGCCACTGGTCTTTCATTGTGCTGGAAAATTTCTTAGGGCTGGGGTTTTAGCTTTATCTTCATCTTAAACCCTTGTGTTTACCTAATTCCTTGGTCAGGATCTATTTCGATGTTACCATTTTCGAATGGTTTTAAAAACATCTTATGCCCCATCGTTCCATCTAGGATTTATCCCTTTGGTCTTAATATTTAATTTCCTCTACGGGTTTTATTTTCCTAAGACCTGGTTGGCCCTGTGCTGAACAATTTTAAAAAAACTTATGTCATTTTTTTCCATCTGCTTAGTAATTTCCCCTTTCCCTTTAATGAATGTTTTATTTTTCAAAAGGATGAAATTTGTGCTATCGTTGATCAAAATCCCTTCAAGATCAATGGTTGCCCACCATCTCGTGATCGGAAATTGTAGGATGGTGATATCACGGGCGGGCGACACGTGTCCCATTTAGGGGATCAAATTTGCACAACCATTCATCAACTGCCCTTTGATCTAAGCCATTCCCCGCCATCCCATGATGGTGGTTTGGTTGATTGCAAAAATCATGGGCGAGTGCCATGTGGACTGTACAAGGTGGGGCCCGAGGAAATTTCTATGTGATATATTTTAAATGTTTCATTACTTCCAAAGAAAAATATTTAAAATGAAATATTTGACAAGGCCGAGGGGAAATTCATTAAAAATGAGCAAAAGCAGAGAAATTAGGGCAACTAGTCAAGTCAAAGAAGATCTATGATAGGAGATTAGAAGTTGAGTTCGATCGCATCTCAGTCATTCCCCACAATCCTGCAATCGGAAATTGCAATATCACGATATCACAGGCAAGCGCCACGTGTCTCATCTGGTGAAGCCAAAGGAATGATAAATACTTTGATGCATCTTTAATACATTATGTCGTGGGTTATATTTATTAATTTCTTAATATTATTTTATAAATTGAACATTAATTATAAATATTTTAAAATAAATTAAGTATTTCAATCTAAAATTTTAATATTTGACATTACAAATAAAATTAAACTAAATTCTAATTTTTAAAATCCATAAAATATTTATTATCTATTTAGTTTTAATAATTATCTAATACAATTAAATTAAATTAAATTAAATATTCATTTTATATTAATTAAACAATTATTAATTAGAATTTTAGAATAAATTAAGAAATAAGATCTATATACAATCAACTTTTCTATTTTTTTTCTTTGTGTACAAATCATTTCATTTTCTAAAATTATAGTAAATTCTAGATATCATAATTAAACAAAAAACTTTATTCTATTCTAATCCTAACCCTATTTTGACTCTAACCCTTACCCTAATTGAACACTAAATCTAATTGTAATTGACCACTAAGCATAATTCAATTCTACCCCTAACCCTAACCCTAACTCTAACTAAACCCTAAACCTAACTCTAATCAAACCCTAACCCAAACCTACTTGATTCATAATCCCAACCCTAACCCAAACCCTAATTGAACTTTAAAACTAACCTTAATTAATTAATAACCCTAATTGAACATTTATTGAATGCTAGTCCTAATTGTACCGTAACCCTAACATTGAACTACAGTTGAACTCTAATCCTAACCCTAACACTAATTCTTATCCAAATTGAACCTTAACCCCAACCCCAACCTTAACCTTGACCCTATTTGAAATCTTATTGAATTCATAACCTTAATTAAACCCCAACCACATCCTCAATCCTAACCCAAATTGAAAATTAATTGAACCCTAAACCTAACCCTAAGTTAACACTAATCCTAATTTTTCAAACTTTGAATTTTTAGTTGAAAATATTAAAATGCCTTAGATTTTCCCATTCATCATCATTTATCATTCAATTCCTAATAGAACTCCAAAAATTTATACTTTTATAATGTTTTAATAGATAGCTAATATTAAGGATTTAGAGTTTAACGGTTAAGGGTTTAAGGGTTTAGAGTTTAAGGATTAAAGGTTTAAGGTTTAGGGTTAAGGGTAGAGGGGAGAGAGATAGAGAGAATGAGTTGAGAGTGAGAGGGTAGAGGGTAGAGGGTAGAGGGTTTAAGGGTTTGGGGTTTTGTTAAGGGTTTAGGGTTATGGGTAGAGGGAGAGAGATAGAGGGATTCAATGAGAGAGAGAGGAGGAGGGAGAGAGATAGAGAGAGAGAGGAGATAAGAGGAGGAGAGAGAAAGAGGAAAAAGGGGTAGGAGGGTGAGACTTGACGAGATGGGGAAAGAGGAAGGGAGTGGGAGAGAGATATGGGGTAGAGGGTTTAAGGGTTTAGAGTTTCAGGGTTAAGGATTTAAGGTTTATGGTTAAGGATTTAGGGTTTAGGGTTTAAGGGTAGAGGGGAGAAACATAGAGGGAATGAGTGAGAGATAGATAGAGACCTAAGAGAGGGAGAGAGGGTAGGAGGGAGATACTTCATAGAGAGAGAGAGAGGGTAGAGGGTAGAGGGTTTAATAGTTTGGAGTTTAAGGGTTAAGGGTTAAGGGTTTAGGGTTATGGGTTATGGGTAGAGGGGAGAGAGATAGAGAAATTCAATGAGAGAGAGAGGGATTCATCTCACTATTGTGGTGTGTATAATTCTTATTTTAGCTTTAATTCAAGGAATTAATTAAAATGCTTGAATGGGATTATAGGCGGATATTTTTTGTATAAGGATTTGATAAGTAGTATTGGGTGAGAATGCATACTGATGAAATTGTAATGCACTATTGTCAGGGATCTTATAAGTTATATGTTATGTATTTAATCTATCATAAACCTTTAGATGCTTATGAATTTGACTCCTACAATGGATATATGGCACTGATCTAAGTTGTACTTATTTGTGTAGTTCAATAAAAAAAATTCTTTGCCTACAACTTGCTACAAATTGCAAATTAATTACTATATTTTACTATGGATTGTGTTTTAGTTATCTCATGCTCCACATAGTTGATATTATAGGTGAACAACCAATTTTAGTCGATATTATCCTATTGTGTTGAGCTATTTAATGGTATTATCTGTTATGTATTAATTTTGTTTATGATATTGGTGTAAAGGTTGTAAACACATTAAGGGATCACCCTCCTAGGTCTTGCAAAGCCAAAAGTGTAGGATGCTTTTTAAAGTATTTATCAGTTGTTCCAAGTCCTTTGAGCTGCCATTGAATTGGAATTGACAATCCCATAGGTAGCTTAGAAGACCAACCTGGTTACATTGTAAAAAAAAACCAACACCCTCTACCTTTAACCCTAAACCCTAAACCATTAACCCTTAAACCCTCTACCCTCTATCTCTCTCCAACTCTAAAATCTAAACCTTTCCTTGTATTATTTTATAATTTTCATTATTCTTATTTATTTTACACTTACATTTACAAATACACATACATATGCATTTATTGTTTTCATTTATTTCTCATGTAGTTTAATAGTTTGATCGATTTCATATTATATGTGTTGAAGACTTTAGAATTTCAATTACATTAATTTATGGACATGTTGTATCTATAACACTACAAAACCATATGCTCTTTGCATTTACACTTGCATTTAGAAATACACATTTATATACATAGATATAGATTTCTTTAATGATATTTTGCATTTATTGTTCTAGGAGAGCATCCAGTAATTGTATTTACATTTACATTTAAAAATACATATACATACATACATACATACATACATACATACATACATACATACATACATACATATATATATATATATATATATATGTTTGTGTGTGTGTGTGTGTGATTTATATTCAGTGCTAAAAAAAAACCCATTTGGTCTACACATGGATAAAAATTCATAAAATCAGATCTCCCATACATGTTTTGTTGAAACCTAGGCTTGAACCTCTCATTTCACATGTTTTTTTTCACAAAACTCTTGAGGACATCAACTATACCTTCTTTATTTCTCATCCTAAGCCCTATTCATGCATCCTACGATTACAACAGTATGCATGGGGCCTCTTACACAAGCTACAATAATCACAAAAAGTGTAAGAGCCCCTTTATATCATGTTTGGACTACAAAACCCTCAAAAATAGGGTAACTGGGCTGTATGCAAAGAAATGAAGCTTTCTAACTCAAATCAATGCCTTAAGCCCTCAAATCAAATTCAAATCAAAGATAACACATATCTTCACAACCTGGAATTGATTTCACATCAAAATATGGCTGCATGTGACTGTACAGTGCTTCATAATAGGAAAAATACAGAAATTTTGAAGAAAAACATAGATTTTTGAATGTCAAGACCTTGTATTTTAAATCCTCAACCATCAACAACCATTACAATGATCACTTTATGCCTTTACATGTCAACCATTGAGAAACCACCTCTACAACTGACTTTTTAATCTCTTATGATCACATGAAACATAAAACACTAATTTCAAGGTTGTTAACATCACTATTGAAATGTTTTAATTTTTTGACCTTTCAAACACTAAAAAGTACATCATTAAATTAATTATGTAATGGCATAAAAATTAAAATCATTATGAATTAATTATTTAACCACGCAAGTCAAGTATAATTCTATCAAGAAATTAATATCAAATAGATAATATAATCACATAACTTATACATTTCAATGTCATTGATCATCTTCTTCATCTGACTCTTTGTCTGTATCATCCAATCCAGATTTGACATGGTAAGGATTGGTCATATCATCATCATCATCGTCAATATCAGTATTTGATAATGTCATCATCCACATAGATATCATCTTCATGAGCATTAACTCTTACATCATCATGATCTAGTTCCTCATCTTTGACATCTTGATCAGGGACATCATCAACTAACGACTAGTCCTAATCATCATCTACATCATCTTCTAGTTCTTTGGTATCTTCTTCTTCCACCACATTATACTTTACCGGCCTTCCTCTTGGATCATGTCTAACAACAAATGACCAACCTGGTTTACCTGAAACCTCTAATTAAAATACCTACTCACATTGCCTTGGAAGAACATAGGGTTCATTTCCATCTCGCTCAATCAACCTTGTATTAACCATGGTAAATCCATTATCATGTTTAAGAAAAATTCTCTCAGGATCATTTTCATTCAATCATAGCTTGTACCATAGGATGATGAATAGAATTAATCTGAAGGACTTAAAGTCACACTCAAGTATATCATCCAAAATCCCATAGTATCAATTTTCTGGGACTTATGGATGTATGTCACTTCTATATGAAACATTAGTCACCTGAAGACTGCAGTTATACAAGAATCACAAGTTTTTTTCATGTCATCCAACATTTGGATTCAAAATTTACAACCATTGCACCACATAGCCTTGTGGTGTTTCACCTGCAATATGTCAAACATGTAAAAATTATTTCAATATCATCAGTTGATAAACATATTTATTCTTGGCCAAATGTATGCAAAGAAAACAATCTCAACATATATATACATCAATATAATTGAAAATAATTAAATAATATGTGTGATTAATATATTTATACATACTTGTTTATCTCTTAACCATATTCTAAATCAATTTACCTTTGTGTAACATTGGAATCTCCATTATAATGAGCTTCTTTAACCTATGAAGCCACACCTTCCCATGTTAATGTGTGGCCAGATTGTTGACATCGTTCAATCCATATCATCATCCAATCAAGATTGTTGGTGATGTACAAATGTAGTGCATCCCACTCTCGACCAACTATATCAAAAAAAAATTAAATTCACAAATGATGTATAATTAGTTAAATACCACAATATATAACCTTAATTTATAATTGATGTATATTGAAGATTAAAAATTAAATAAGTACAATGTACATAAAAACCATATGTAAAATGTATTCTAATTAATCTCCATGACAATCTTATAATTACCTCTCACCTTCCTTAATCTACCTTTCCCCATCATGTACTCCCCTTCAAATTTGTTAATGGAGTTGGGATCCCAAATGCGATCTACATGGATCTTTGTTGCAAACTTAGGAAGATATTCACTAATGTACACCATGGTCTGGTATACCATATATCCCTCCATCATAGATTCCTTAGGATTTTCTCTTTGTCTAACCAAAGCCTTCAAAAATTTCAAGTGCCTCTCAACCATCCACATTGACCTTGTGTGTACAGGTCCACACAATTCAATCTCCTCAACCTAGTGTATGAGGTAGTGTTCTTCTGCATTGAAAAATGTCGAAAAGAGTGGGAATGGCTTTGCAGAGGAAAATATTCTTCTGGGAAGTGCATAAACCCATAGGTGTAGAGTTGGAAGAGGATGTAGATGTTCTAGTTAATGTTGTAGTTGAAGGTTTTAAGGAGCTAATTAAGGATCACCTAAGTAGTAAAAAAAAACTATGTTTGGAAGATATACTTTTATCCAACTGATGCAAGGTACATAATGCACCTCATTTGGAGTTCACCTATTCTTCATGTGGAGATATAATCAATCAAGTCAAAATTCAATGGGGATTGATGGAATAGCTAGATACAAGTAATGATGAGTTACCTAGGAAGTACAATGGAGAGGACAGAGATCCAACAAACATTGAACTTAAATAATGTGTAGTAGAAAATATTGAGACAACCATGAAGTACATTGGATGCAAGAAGGAGGAATTTGAAATACTGAGGACAACATAGGTTGATAATATATTTCTAGATGAAAGGGAACCTGAGCTAATAAGTTATGTTCACATGGAAGATGGTCAAACATCTCAAATATAATTTTCAACTAACTTGGATGTGGAATAACCACAAGAGAAATAAGTTATCAATCAAACATCTCTGACCAGTGATGAGGATTTAGTTAGGCATGATACATTGAATTCATTAAATTTTTTGTGAAGGATTGGTCAAGCTTGTGATACAAAATATGTATAGAAGAGTTCTTATTACCAAATTGGTATAGGATACATAATGCAACACACTTGAAATTCATGTGTTTTAAGTGCCAAAAACTAATAAGACAAGTTAAGGAAACAATGAAACTATTAAAGCAACCCAACATAGAGTTACCTACCTACCTTGGAGAGGATGCACAAGAAAGTAAACTAAATGAGTTACTAGAAGTTTCTTTAGAAGAATTTGTTGTCCTTAATGGATATGATTAAAAGTTTGAGCCATAACAAATAAGGGATGGAATCAGGGTGTCTTCTTATCTGTCAAATTCTATTTTCCCTTTATGTTATGATGAATTAGGTATAGATAATTCACATATGTTATGCTTTACTAATGGCAAGCATCATCTTAAACATATTAATGTGCAAGAAATTCCTAAGGATTCTAAAGAAAGTAATCCAATAACCACATATGATACATATGACCATAGTGATGCAATTGAAAATGTGTTTGATGGTCAACCTATGATGGGTCTTCATGGGAATCCAACTAAGGGAATTCTTGTACATGAATATATTTCTGCAATTTCATTTCCAATGCTACATGAGGACATACGAATAGGTGAAATCTTTCATGATCCTCAATTTGATTTTTTTTAATTTGATTTTCACCCTTAGTTATTTAATGATGTCTTTGACTTTTCTTTTCATATTTCAACTATGAGAAAAATTATTTATCATCAATTATGACCTCTTAATGTTGTTGATATCGATGTTATCTCATGGATTTTCACCCTGTTGAATATGAAATTCAATAATCCAGTGAAAAAATGGGAATGGTCCCAAGAGGTGGGTACCTCAAATGGGATGAAACCTCTAGGTAAGCTTGGCTTTGTAGCTGGTTATCACCTAAATTAATTTACTATATTGAATTGATAGGGAAAAGGGAAGAGATAAATGCATAACTGAGAAACTGAAAATGAAACAAAAGACTAAATATGTGATACACCAAACTGAACTTGGACATAAACTTAGATAATCAACCATTGCTTAAAATGATTGAAAATAAACTTGCACAACTCATTCTCTTTTGTATTTCCATAAGTATTCCATGACAAGGTTATGATGCTCATACTTCTAGAAGGAAGATGACTTCACTGCTATAAGCCACTCACAAAACATGACACAAATTATGACCTGCATAAACAAACTCTTACATAAAGGTGTTGAATATGAGATAGAGCTATAAGGAAATGACAATACCTCACAAATAGATTTATCAAATCATTTGGATGCACACAATGAAGCAAGGAAATTGAAAGAAAAAATCTAAAATCATTGATATTCAAGGTCCCCTCTGTTATTCATGTCCAAAATGTGAGTTACAGAAATATTCTAAAATCTGGCAAAGGACAGAAAAGTCACTAAGTCCAAATAATGCATAAAGAAGAACTCCCTACAATGAGTGAAAATAATGACTATATATCAACTCCCAAGTAGTTGTACCAAAATAGGAACCAAAAGCTTCCTTGGGTCAGATGCACCCCAAAAGCCTAAAATCTAGCAACTAAATTCCCTCCAAATGAGCTCCAATGTGTGAAAAAAGCTAACTTTGACCATACCAAGCATCTAGGAATGCAAAACCACCCATTATATTCTCTCATAACCTCCAACAAAATGAATAAAATCCCCTACATGTTCTCCATATGTTTGAAAACTTCCTCTAACTCCCCCCTAAATGCTTGCAAAAGCATAAACCTTCAACTGAATCATTCAAAGAATTTACATACTGTTTTTGCATTAAAATAGTAACTTTGATTAAGTGATTTATAAAATATAACACATAATAAAGTACTTTACATTTTAAACAAATGTAAAAATACAAGTAATTCGACCCTTTGTAAGTAAAGGAGAAACTCAAGTTGTGAAGGCTTACACATGGCATACTCAATAGTAAATGTGAAACTATAGCATAAGACTTAAGTCTTAGCCCATAGTGCATGTATTAGTCAACATGTATTTTTTTTAAAAGATAGGAAAAAATTCCTAATCTTCTATCAAGATACATTAGGGTAAAAACCCTGAGTGACAAAATGATGGAAAAAATAGAAAAGCATTTCATTTGCAACTTTGAACTTTCTAGAGACCTCCATGCACCACCAACAAAGGGTTTGAGGAAGCTCTGCTGAGTTTTCCATGATGGATTTTTATATTCCAGAGGCACGTTCTATGTAAAACATTGTCGATTCTTCTCAAAGAAAAACATGTAAGTTGTTTTTGAAATCAATATTGAGTAAAAAGATACATTTTCAATGATTTCTTGGCCTCTTAAGTAGTGACACCTATAGCTCCTAATGCAATTTTATATGGTTCATTTTATGTTGTCTTCTTCTTTGTTTGACCACCATGGAGATCTCCCTTTTAGATTTAGGAAAGCATTTTCAGACATAAATTTTGGAGAAGAGAAACAAATACCAGCTAGGTAAGCTTTTACCTCTATATTTTTCATGCACATTTTATTTCTTTTGCAAGGAAAACAAAATATTTTTCATTTTAATGGTCGTGTCTACAAAAACTATGAGATTTATTCATTTATTTCTGGGTTTATTTGCAACTCCTTAATGGTCATGACTATTCACCATGTTGCTTGTTATTTATCAGGTTCTCTTTACATTTGTTTACCTCTAGGAAAAACCTAATTGGGCTCCAATATATTTTCAAACAAATGTGTTCTATAAATTTTTGATGTTTCCATGAATTTGTATGAATAAATTTCAACATCTTTTGTATACATTTTTTTCTTTGGAACCCTAAAATGGGTTTAAATACATGCAGACAAAAAGCATTCTAGGATACTAAAACCCAAGTTACATTTCATAAAAATCTCTCCACCCTTTGACTTCGAACCCCATTCTAATGGTTCAGTTTGATTCCCAAATTTATATGAAAATATGGTTTAATCTTTCTTCAAAAACTCTAGTTTGAGGGATTTCTAGATTCTCTTGATCATTTGCTACAAATTCTATAGGTTTTTGACATTAACCCAAGCTCTTTCCATGAAGACTTTTAGCTTTGATTTTTTTTGCAGTTATTTTGGATTTCCATTTTTTTACTATAGGTGCTTGAGGGTTAGTTACTTTCACTGTGGCTATGAACCTTGCATTAGGATGAATCATAATAAACCCTCATTTTGGCTTCACCCTATAGTTTGTATTGAATACTTTGACCTCAGTGAAACGAGGGTTACTGTTAAGCAGGCATAGGACAACTAAGGCATGAATCAATTGTCACACAAGTTCAAACTTAAAACTTTATCACTTATCAAATATTCAACCACATTGTTCTATTATTAAATATGAGCATGAAACACAGATAACAAAAAGTAAATCAACACAATGAACACAAGATTTTTACATGCAAAACCCAATAAGGGAAAAACCATGGTGAGGGTTAACTCACAATATAAAGATTATAAACTAAATACAAAGGCTCACTACCTAAAAGAGGACTCACTGTCCAAGTACAAAGTCTCACTACCTACAAAAAGGACTCAATGTCCAACAAGAGGCTCACTTCCTACAAAAAGATTATAAAAAATAGAGTAAGGATTTATAGCCCAATAATGAATTGGAAATATGCACCTAACATGTGCTGATACAGTTTTGGATATGCTCACAGTTACTGCCTTTCTGATCACACTTGAACACATTCATTACCTCTTCAATATTTCCTCTATCACTTTCCTACATACTCACTACACATATTTGCACACACCCATTTGCACTTACTCACTCACTCTACAAAACTATTTTCCATATACTTATATATATACCTGATCTCCATCACAAGCACTAATTAGGTTGGCTCCATAAAGTAGTTTCAAAATTCTTTAACCATTATTATGTCAGCTCCAATAGTTCACAAAATATTTCCAAAAACACAAAAAAAATTTAGAAAATTTCATCATGTCAGCTCAAACTAAGAAATAGATCGCACATAATTTTTCACATCAAATCAAAATTAACTTAACAAGTCGGCTAGGAATAATCTTCAACGCAAGAAGGAAACAATCAATCTATTGGTTGCTACTATGTTGTACGAGCACCAAAGCACAAAATAACTTGATCATACATGATGTTAACATCCATGAATAGTTTCCCAAAACCACAGCCATAGATTATTGTTTGTGGAGAAGTGCATACTAGAATACTGAATAGGCAACCAAAATATACCAGACTAGCCACTAGAGAGGATAAGCACTGGTATAATAGTACTAGACCCAACTACTAGCATATTACCAACATGGTGACATCAATGACAATAAATAGATAGCTTTACTCATTTTTCCAACAATATCCCCCTTTGGCATTGATGACAACATGTGAAAAAAAAATTCTCTCTCCACTATCTCCAACACTTTCCATTCCAACTCTCTCCCCCTTTGACATCAATGGAAAAGGGTTCCAAAAATGAGGGCAAACATTGCGACATAAAAATTTCAAAAATATTTCCAAAAACTTCAAAAAATTCCAACAATCCAGATCATTTAAGCAAGTAGAAATCAAGTGAAAATGACACTCTTCACCTAAAACACCTTCTTATACCTTTCTTTGGGAACTACATACAACTTCTTCTAGTTAAAAACAATAGACTCTGATTTTGTGCATGTACTTTCCAATAATCCCAACAAAGTAAAAGAGGGTGACCAATCTACATCAGAACTTTGTTTCTCAATATCTTCAGCATCAATAAGAATTATGGAAAGATGCTCTAACCAGACTTCAACAATTTCTTTAAGAAGCTAGAAGGTCTTTGTCACATCATTTCTCTATCTTTGTGTAATGATCAGTTTAGCCTAATGTTCACCAACTCTTATTGTTTGTTTCCCTTCTTTATCTTCAAATATTTCAAAGTTCTTTCCAATCTCATTCACCTCAGCTTCAATCACTTCAATTCTACTTTTGAAGTTGTCTACCATAGTAGGCCACTGAAGACAATACTTGTAAACATCTGAAATTTCTTTAACACACTTCTCAATTTCTACGATCAATCCAAACAATCTCTACATAACATTTTTACATCTTCTTTCAACCAAGATTCCCATCTTATGTCCTTTCGGACCTTCAAACAACATTGTTTCTTCAGCAATCTCAATCAAATTCTCTGGCAAGAAATTAGAAATAATAGATACTTCAATACCTTTCTGAAGTAGATAATCTACCAGTGCATCATCAATTTTCAGTTTGTCAATAGGTGAGGAAGCATCCCATAATTCACCAATCTTCTTCATTTTTCCTTCAACTATCAGACTGGATATCATTAGGATCAAGGGATTGAGTACCAGTCAACGATTCTTACTTCTTCTCATTCAAAATATCAATGATGTCTTCAACCATTTCCTTTCTCTTTTTCAATTTCGGAGGGGAATCACTGATAACAACTTCCAATTCTCTTTTCCCAGATGAAGAGCCTACTTTGAATCAACTTAATGTAGATATACCAGAGCAAGGGTTTTCTCACAAGGATGAGAAATATGATCTACACATATTTTCATTATCTTCCAAAGACTCTAAATGTCTATAAATTTGTTTTCCAATAGGGATACTAGATTACCACACCACATTATCTTTTCCTAGTAGAGAATTTAGAAAGTAAAACACTAGGCATACCAACAAGGATCCAAAATGAAATAGATAATTCTCAACCAATGACATTTGAATATTTTCAAGAAAATTCTCAAGTAACAAGCTACATAAATCAAATTGTATATTCTCCTTAAACATCATGTGGGAAATGTGTACGACAATAGCTGAAGTTGAGCTTTCATAATTCCTAAAATAAATTTTGTATGAGATACCATATGCAACATACCTAATAGCCAAGTTAGCAAGTGTATCAATTAACAATGCTCTTTGATCTCTACCAATTCTAGTCAGCCCCACCACATTTATATTTCATAGTTTTCTTTCCAAGAAGTTCTCCAACACTGCATAATCTAGTGATCACTTCAATTGCTTCATTCGAGATCAAGTATGGTTTTTCCAAAACACGGTTTCCATTCTTAAGATAGTTCAATAAGAACATGATAACTTCCTTATCTAAAACCCATGGAAATTCACTCCACAAATTCATCCCTAGGGTTTTTATATTCTATAATTCAACTTTGCTCAACCCTAGTTCAATTTCCTTCATCTTCCTATGATTGTATTCTTGTACTTCAACCCTTTTTAGCTTCAAAGAGGTAACACCACACAAGCCACTATCCATTTCTTAGCTTTCTTTAAATTCAGCGATACTTCTTCAATTTTATTCTTTCCTTATGCAAACAGAGAGAGGGTTTCCAGATTGTCTGAATCAATCTTCAAATTCCCTTAAGAAACACTTTGAGCATGCCTCAAGAAATCTTTAGAGAAGTTTCCAATGATTTTAGATGCACAATTAACCAAAAAGCATAAAAAATTTCTACTTATCCATTGTCAAGTTTCCCCTAAGTGCATTAAATGTGAAAAACACAAAAGGCTGCTAAACACACACTTCACTTAGCACAGGAAACCTTCAAATAGTCCGGAAATCCCCATACCAACATTATTTTCTCTGGTTCTTCTTCTAGAACCTCTAAACAAGTATTCTTCACATTTTGACCATGTGCCAACCTCTCACACACCATTCTTCTAGGGGTTTTTAATGATCTTCTGATAATGCTCCCCCTAAGACCATGCTAGGTCTAAATTTTGAATAAGTCATTTGTACAGGATGAGGGTATAGACACATTAGGAGTCTTATATTTATCTGCTTCTTATTCTTTCTTCTTCCAAGTCTTCTCAATCTCTTGCTTCATCTCTTCTTTATCAATCTTCTTTACCAGTTCACTCTTCTCTTTTGGAGCAGATTTCTTTCCTTTCTTATTCTTGCAAACTTTAGATACATGTCTAGGTTTATTCTAATTATAATAGATCACACCTTTCTAATTAGAATTTCCTCCATTATTCCTCAATATACACTGATTTTCTCTATGTATGAATTTATTGTAGGCATAGTAGTAGCCATTAAATAATTGTTTCCTTTTGCCTTCATTAAACTTGTTTCTCATTACCCAACTAATCAAACTTACCTAGGATCTACATTTTGTATCCTTATGTCCAAACTTCCCACATTCAAAACATTTTTTGGAAAGAGATCCAAAAAACTAGTTTATCCTACTTCTACAATCAGTTGCTCTATGACCATATTTGTTACAAGAAAATAAAACACCATCAAAGGAGGGGTACCTATGTGAATTAGGTTGTTTCATAGGTGGTCACCTTGGAAAATTCCTTCTTTGCTTCCTCTTACGTTGATTCTTCTTCACATCTTTAGAAAATTCACTGGTATCAGCTCCTAAGCCACCTTTGACTTTACATGGTTTATGTCCTACTAGTAGTTCTTCAAGTTTACCAGAGTTGGATCTGAAATTATTTTCATAGAGTTTAGCCTTCTCTAATTCCACTCTCAAATTTACTATCTCTTGCTCGAGTCTAGAACATTCTTTAGACTTTTTCTACACCATTGTATTCAAACATTCTTCAATCCTCTTATTTTCTTCTATTGCCATTTTTAGTCCAACTATCTCTTGTTTTAGCTATTCAATTACTTCTCCATGTCTTTCCTTAAATTTCTTCAACTATTCCTTCAATTTCCAAACAAATTCATTTGCTTCATCAAAATTCTCTTTCAAATCTTTGTTTTCTCTTTCTACTTTATCAAGATCTTCAAGAGTAGTTTGGAGTTCTCCTTTGTCATTCATTATCTCCATCTTTAGGATCTCCCTCAAGTTGTTAGACTTTATCGGAGGAACCAAGAGCTCTTATACTAATTGTTAAGCAGGAACAAGACAACTGAGAAGGTGGGGTGAATCATTTGTCACACAAGTTCAAACTTAAAACTTTATCACTTATCAAATCTTCAACCACACTATTTTGTTATTAAATATGAGAATGAAACATAGATAACAGAAAGTAAATCAGCACGATGTACACTAGATTTTTATGTGGAAAACCAAATAAGGGAAAAACCATGGTGAGGGTTAACTCACAATATGAAGATTATAAATTGAATACAATGGCTCACTGCCAAGGGCTCACTGCCTGAAAGAGGACTCACTATCCAAGTAAAAAGGCTCACTGTCCAACAAGAGGCTCACTACCTACAAAATAATTATACAAAACATAGTAAGGATTTACAACACAAAAATGAACTAGAAAGATGCACCTAACATGTGTTGATATAGTTCTAGATATGCTCATAGCTATTGCCTTTCTAATCACACCTTCACATTCATTACCTCTTCACTATTTCCTCTGTCACTTTCCTACAAACTCATTGCAGATATTTTCACACACCCATTCACACTTACTCACTCTACAAAAATATTCACCATATACTTATATATATACCTAATCTCCATCGCAAGCACTAATTAGGTTGGCTCCACAAAGTATTTTCAAAATGATTTAACTGTTATTATGTCTACTCCAATAGTTCAAAAAATATTTCCAAACACACAAAACAATCTTTAGCAAATTTCATCATGTCAGCTCAGACTAAGAAATAGGTCACACATAAGTTTTCACATCAAATAAAAATTAACTTAACAAGTCAGCCAGGAATAATCTTCAACACAACAAGGAAAAAATCAATTTATTGATTGCTACTACATTGTACAGGCACTAGAGAATGAAATAACCTAATCATGCATGCCTTTAACATCCATCATTAGTCTCCCAAAACTGCAACCAAAGATAATCATCCACAAAGAAGTGTATACAAGAATACTAGATAGGAAACCAAAAATATCGGACCAACCACCGGAGAGGATATGTAGTGATATAAGAGTACCAGACCCAACTACCAACATACTACCAACATGGTGACATCAATGACAAAAAATAGATAACTTTACTCATTTTTCCAATAGTTACCACTTTCTTTTAACCCTCTCTCATATTTAACTATTGGAATGCTTTTCCTATAGTTTCTCATTCTTTAGTCATGATACAACTCCATTCAATAATGCTTTGATATTCATGACCTCATTAGACATGATGCCAACATCTCTACTGGATAATGAAATTTTCTCCAAGCACTTCTCCTTTAATTATTCTGAATGACCATCATTTAATTGTGTCTGCAAGAGCAATACTATAGGATCATACTTGATAAAGTGTCAACATTATGTGGCTAACTATTCATTGAGGTACTTCAAACAAAAATACCAATGAAGTGCCACACTTGATATGCCATTTTTTCATTTTTACCTTGTGATGTTACTTTCACTTTATATAAAAGAAAATTTGATCATGTATCCCCAGTTACACTATGTTGAGAATAGTGCATATACTCCACTACAATATTCACTGTTCATTAACAATGCATCTAGGCTACTCTTTTGCACCAATATCACTATCTTTCATATGAACTTCTCTTGGAGACAATATGTTGACATAGTAGTTTAACTCATGCATTTCACTCTCCACTTATTGATTTTATTTTCCATTCATTGAGCTACCCTTAACCTATATATACCATTCAATACCTGTCATGATACATAGTACTATTTCATTAGCTTGATGGTTATGAAAAGAACACAAGACTATCCCTTTGTTCAAATAAAAGGGAGGTTGTTTGATGTTGCAATGTGACACATGTGAATCTATAGCACACATAACCTTATATACACATTGTGAAATTGTATTTGATTCTATATTTTCTTATATAAATAATAATAATGCACCTTGTGGAAACAATTTTGAATGACTTCTTGCATTCTAAATTCACAAATATGATCATGCTCCACCTCATTTTGCTATGTGAATCTATTGAATCTAAAATAATTGTTGATTGTAAAAGTGACAACCAATGGATAAATGACACATGTTAGTAATGAGTATGTTGTTTCCATTTCATTTATGTTCATGTTGTGCCTTCATGGAATAGTACATAAATACACTTCTTTAATCTATTTTGATACATGACATCGTCAAAATCCTTTATGATTACTTTGAACAAGCATATGTCACCTATGATAGTGACTAAAAACTCACTATCATAGATGATGTATGGTTTGTTGAGGGAACCATAAAGTGATGAATTACCTTTCATTCTTCTTTAAAGCACAATAAAGAAAAATGTTGGGCTCAACCCTTGTGGGAGCCACATTTAATCCCACATGCTTTAATAAGATGAATCATAATAGAAACAAGGATTTCACATATACCTACACAAGAATAAAACATGTTAGATAAAAACTTGAGTATATAATGGTTGTGTTTGATTATGCTCTTTATTTTCCTAGACATCATTGGTAAGTTGTTTTAATGTATATGAAGGTCAAGCTATATGTTTTTAGATTTTTGTAGATATATAGATTTGTGATCTTTCATTAATCTCACCAAATTTCATCTCACTCATGTAGGAAACCTAGGAGCAGCAAGGAGCAACAACTAGAGGCTGGACAAATATGAAGGACTGAAGATGATGCAGTACAAACTCAACTAGGACTCATCATTTAGGCAATGACGGGTCACCCTTCTCTATATGTGCATTTATTCTCTACAAATGTATAGTTTTTCTTTTATTTGTATTGAAATGGTTTGTCTCACAACTTGTGTGAGACATTATCCATTTACATTATCAATAAATATTACTTTTCTTGAAAATATTATGCAATATTTCCTATATTATATGCATCTTCATAAATATAATCTAGTAATGTAATCTTCTAAATTTTTTTATGCACACAAATGTAATGTAGAAGAAATAAACATCTCTAGTTGATGCATAATATCAAGAGCTAGGATCTTTATAAATAAAGACAATCTTGCCTCTTTACCATAAACCAACACATATGGGGAGTTCCCAATGGACCTTTTGGGAGTTATTATATCTACCCAAAGAGAACATTTCAACTTAGTGTGCCAAGTTCTCTAATTATCTTCCATGATTAATTTGATGATTCTTATCAGATTTTTGTTTGTTGATTCTACAAAACCATTACCTTGTGGGTAATAGTTTGATGAAGTGTTCAAATGAATTCCATTGTTGATAGCCCAATCACTTACTCTGAGTCCAACAAATGCTAAAGCATTATTTGAAATGAGTGATTTAGGTACTCCAAACTTGGTTATTTCATTGGCTTCTTTCAAAGCCACTGCTTCACTCCAGCTTGTAAAATAATCAGTTGCAGTGAGTACCCAACTATGACCTGCACTAGAAGGTGGATTTATAGGTCCTATAAAATTAATTCCCCATTTCATGAAGGGTTGTTCCACTTGAACTAGCTGCAAAGGTAAGGCTACCAACCTCTCTTTTCTTGCAAAAAATGGCACATTTTACATATTTTCTTGCCCAAGTATGGGTATCCTTAAATAAGCTTGACAATAGTAGCTGAGTGATCCCACAAAGTTGGTTTAGACTTTTTGGGAGATTTTGATTTTTGTTGAAATCACATATTTTTAGAAAATATAATGATTTAATCCTTGAAAATTTTCATTTAAAGCATTCCAATTGAAGAGGGTTTGATCAAACTACCTTAGACCAAACCCCTTTGGATAGAACCCTGCTAGTTTTAAACCATACCTATAACAGAGTCTCCTTTACACCTATCAAAATGTTGATAAAAAACCACTTCTGATTTACCTCTTGTGGGATCAAATGAATTCATTTAAAATTTATTTTTTGTAAGTATGTAGTCCTTATTATAAGCTTCCCAAAAAGCATGATTTCAAATAAATTTAATTTTATTATTATATTTATTTTTTATTTCTTGTGAATGTAGGTTTTTCACTGAAAAATCAAGCTCTATGTTCTACACATGTTGAAAAATAAAAGATTATGATTTTTTTTTGAAAAATATGATTGCACCAAATATTGAAGTCCTTGATCCAACAAAAGAAAAATCAAATTTCAATACATACAAAAAAAGTTGTGTTATATGGTTCGCCTATGTCTAAATTGTAATTGGTTTGACTTCAAAACTTAATTAAGAAAAAAATATTCAATAAAACACTATGAGACCAATTGGAAGCACTAGATATCATAGTTACAAATCTAAATTTGAAAAAATTATAATTTTATCCTTCATGGAAAAAAGTTTGTGTTATACGTCGAGTGTCACTCCTTAAAAATGGTGTTTACTAAAAAAAAGTAGTTTTTGAAGGAGATGGAAAAAGAAGTGCAATCTAATTCCAATTTTTTTGAAGAAAATATATTTAGAATCTATAGGAAAAATGCCAAAAATCACTAGTTTGCATCATCTTCAAATTCCTCATGGTTCAGTGTCCATTTTGGCAAAAAAGTATAAACTAATATTGTGCGATCACCTAGCCAGCTCTCATTATCTTCCATGCAGTAGTTCTTGAGGAAAAATTACCCCTAGCAATTATATCATGGAACTCATGAAGTACTTTATCTACCTAATCATGATTAATTCACCTTAATAGCACACAATTTGATGAGGGTGCAACCTGAGAGAAAAAAAATTAACACACCAAACAAAGAATGTTATTTTATTATTTTGAAAATGATATTTGTACATGTAGAGGATCTGATACCCTCAAGTTACGAAAATATGAAAACTACAGAATTACAAAAAAACCCCTTTTCGCAGTATGCGAACTTGTCCCAAAAACAGTACCAAAAATTAGAAATCCTGCCCATAAATAGAGATCCTTTCAAATTTGGAGCCAAAACAACATTCAAATCTAAGTTTCAAAGGTTTGGCATCCAAATTACAATTTGAAATTCAAATTTAAATTCACATTCAAAAATTAGCACATTTTTAAAAATCCACCAACTTCTAGAAGCCATAACTTTTAATTCAACTATCATATTTTCAATGATAATACCTTTTCGGAAAGCTCTCGAAAAGATGATGTAGTGCAAAGTAGGGCCTATGGCCAACTGTGATGTAGGAGCATCCAGTGGTGTAAGGGCAATCTTGCATCACCCAAAAATAGTTAAATTTCAAGTTTCCTAGCTTTTAGATGTTTTTATATTTTTGGATACCCTTTTAGTCATAATGAAATTCCCAATTTATGGTTTTTAATTTTGGTTCCTGGGTTGAAAGATATTGCAGTTTTAGTTTCCCAGATTTGCACTTGAAAATCTTCTGAGTTAGAGTTGAGGCACTTAGAGCTCCTGGATCGGCCCCAAAACTTTCCAAAATAGGCGTAGTAGATTTTGAGCGTGTTCTTGACTTCAAGACCTTTCCAACGATTTGAATGGTTCACAAATTGGAGTCCTAGATCAAAAGTTATGACCCCGCGAAGTTGGTGCACTTTCTAGAAGATACAGTTGCAAATGATCTTTTGAAATTTGAACTTCATGTTGTAAATTTTTGGAGCCAAACTGCCTAAACTAAAATAGAATGTTGTTTTGGCTCCAAACAAATGAGAGGCTCTATTTATGGGCGGGTTTCTAATTTTTAGGTAATTTTTTGGGGAACAGCTCGCACATTGTGAGGGGTTATTCTATAGCTTTTTGTAACTTGCATGTGTTGTAGAACTTGGGGATTTGAGATCCTCTGCATGTAAGAAGCTCCATTTTTTAATAATAAAAATTATTCTCTTATTTTTGGGTTATTTTCTAAGTCTCAGGTTGTGCCTTTATCAAGTGGTATCAAAGCGGGTTTTCTTAAGCATGTGGATAGATCGCTGATCGTAAGGCAATTCGCACCAGGACCGTGGTTGTGGGTCAAGGTCAAGAAAGATGCCTCCAAGAGTGGTGCCTAGTAGGCATGGTGGTGCCAAAGGTGGTCAAGGTGGCATAAATGCTGGTGGAAGAGATGCACTGGCAGCCCTCCAGAGATAGATTGATGCGTTACAAGAGCAGTTGAGAAGAGGGTTAAACCCAAGGGAGGAAAGTGAGGATGAAAGAGAGGAAGAAGGTTCAGATGTAGAAGAGGAAGAAGAAGTAATTGATCAAGACCAAATGCGGCTAATAAGGGCCATTTCAAAGATCGGGAAAAGACCCAGAGTAGAAGTCCCCAATTATTCTAGAAGTCTGAACCCAGAAGAGTTGATCAACTGGATCAACGAGCTAGAAGAATATTTTGAGTATGAGGAAATAGAGGACCCAGATCAGGTTAAGTTTGTGAAAATGAAGCTGAAGGGCCATGCCAGTATTTGGTGGAAAGAGGTCCAGTTGGAAAGAAATCGAAGAGGAAAAGGCAATATCACTAGATGGGATTGCATGGTAGAGAAACTGAAGAAGCAGTTCATACCAGTGGACTACAAGTTAGATTTGTTGAAGAAATTGCAAGGGTTGAAGCAAGGAAGAAGATCTATGAAAGAATATACTGAAGATTTTCACAAGATAATCATCAGAACGGGTCACATAGAGGCCAATAAGGAGAAGGTAGCCCGATATCTTAATGGGTTACGACCAAGCATTCAGGAGTTAAGCCTAGTCAGAATGACCACCATTGAGGATGTGTATCAATTTGCTCTAAAGGTGGAAGATAAGATGAACAAAAGATTTGATGGCAAGAAAAAAGGACGAGGAGGTCAAAGCAGAAGGGGCAATGGTAGGCCTTCAGGAAGCCGAAATGATGATGAAAAGAAAAGTGAAGATGTGGGTACGAGTCGAAGCCAAAGGAATGACAACTTCTACTGCCCTCGTGATCAAAACAGTGGTGATCAAAGAGGGAGAGGACGAGGGAGATATGGACAAGGATCTGGAAGAGGTGGTTTCAAAGGAACGTATTTCCAATGTGGTGAAGAAGGGCATCGAGCCTATGAATGTCCACAACACCAAGGAAGGGTAGACAAAAGGCCAGAAGGTCGTGGAAGGGTTGTGCATGCAGATGAGGAGGCCCAATATGAACATTTAGATGATGCTAAAAGGGGAGAAACCCTAGTGATTAGGAGAGCCCTAGTGATTGAGGAAAAGGAACCAGAACAGAGGAAGAATCTATTTCGTACAAGGTGCAAATGTGAAGGAAAATGTTGTGATGTCATTATTGACGGTGGGAGCACTGATAATCTGATGTCAGAAGAGATGGTCACAAAGTTGAAGATGAAGAGGGAAAGACACCCACGTCCATATAGGATTTCCTGGTTGTAGAAAGACCACAAAGTTTTGGTCAATGAGCAGTGCCAAGTAAAGTTCAAGATCAGGAGCTACCATGATGAGGTACTCTATGATATCATCCCCATGGATGCCTGTCACATGTTGTTGGGGAGGTCTTGGCAGTTCAATAGGGCAGCTATACATGATGGCCATGCAAACACTTATTCCTTGACAAAGGATGCGGTTCGTCACAAGTTGAAACCCCTGAAGGAGACCAAAAAAAGGTATGCAGTAGTGCTAGAATTTGTTATGTAGATGGAAGAAAAATTTTAGAAGGTATGAAGCATGAGCATGTGTGTTATGCATTGATTCCTAGAGTAAGTAAGGAGGATAGTGAGAAGGTTCCAGAAGAATTTTCTGGGATGTTGGATGAGTTTCAGGATATTGTTTCTGATAATGTACCTGAGGGTTTACCACCAATAAGGAAAATCAGTCATTAGATTGACTTGATTCCAGGAGCTAGTTTGCCAAATAAGGCAACTCATAGAATGACTCCAACAGAAAATTAGGAGTTGAACAAACAAGTTCAAGAGTTGTTGAGAAAGTGTTTGATATGGGAGAGTTTGATCCCATGTGAAATAGCTGCAGTACAAGCACCAAAGAAGGATGGGGAGTGGAGGATGTGTACAGATTCCTGAGCCATAGACAAGATAACAATCAAGTACAAATTTCCCCTGCCAATGATGGATGACCTGATGGACTATTTGAGTGGAGCTCAGTACTTCACAAAGATTAATTTGAAGAGTGGATATCACCAGATCTGGATTCGAGAGGGAGATGAATGGAAGACTACCTTCAAGACCAAAGAGGGCCTGTACGAATGGTTATTCATGCCTTTTGGGATAACCAATGCACCGAGCACATTCATGCGACTCATGAACGAGGTACTAAAAGAATTTCTAGGAAGTTTTGTTATTGTGTATTTAGATGATATTTTGATTTTCAGTAAGACATTGGATGAGCATCTGCTTCATATTCAGAGAGTCTTTGAGAAGTTAAGAGAAGAGAAATTGTTGATTATTCTAAAGAAGTTCAGTTTTGTGAAGAGGGAGTTTGTGTACTTGGGGTTTGTTGTCTTAGCAGAAGCTCTCAAGATGGACCCCGAGAAGGTGAAGGCTATTCTAGAATGCCCTACCCCAAGAACTGCTACCGAGGTGAGATCTTTCCATGGTTTGGCTAGTTTTTATAGAAAGTTCATTAGAAACTTCAGTAGTATTTATGGACCCCTGACTGAAACAATGAGAGGGGATAGAAAACAATTCAAGTGGAGCACAGGAGCGTAAAAAGTTTTGAACTGTTGAAGCAAAAGGTGACAGAGCAACCTATTCTAGCCCTCCTAGATTTCAACAAGGTGTTTTAGGTGGATTGTGATGCCAGTGGTTGTGCCATTGGAGCAGTGTTGAGCCAAGAAGGTAAGCCCATTGCCTATTTCAGTGAAAAGTTAAATGATGCCAAGAGAAAGTATTTTGTATATGATCAATAATTTTATGCAATAGTTCAAGCATTAAAGAAATGGAGAAATTATTTGTTGCCAAAGGAATTTGTTCTATATACTGATCATCAGGCCTTGCAGTACATAAATAGTCAGGGAAAATTAAATCAGAGGCATATGAAATGGGTAGAGTTTTTACAGAGTTATACCTTTGTTTTGAAACATAGGAGTGGGAAATCAAATAGGTTTGCAGATGCCTTAAGTAGGAGGCATACATTGATGACAAAGATGTAGATTGAAGTGGTTGGGTTAAATGAACTCAAGACACCGTATGAAGAAGATCCTGATTTTGTAGATGCTTGGAAAGTTTGCAAGGAACCTATTACAGTGGATAGGACAAGGTGGCTAGATTTCATAATCTAGGATGGCATGTTGTTTAAGGGAAGTCAATTGTGTATCATGAGGAGTTCCATGAGGGAAAACCTGATAAAGGAGAAGCATAGTGGAGGAATGGCAGGACATTTTGGTCAGGATAAGACCATTGCCATTATCAATGAGCATTATTATTGGCCTTAGTTATCACAAGATGTGAAGAAGTTTGTGCAAAGTTGCAGGGTATGTCATATGGCTAAAGGAGTGAGCTAGAATACAGGCTTGTATTAGCCCTTACCTGTACTAGAGAGGCCTTGAGAGGATATGAGTATGGACTTTGTTCTTAGTTTGCTAAGGAAACAAAAAGGGAATGATTCAATATTTGTGGTAGTTGATATGTTTTCAAAGATGGCACATTTCATTTCATGTCAGAAGACACATGATGCAGTCCACATTGCTGACTTGTTCTTCAAAGAGGTGGTGAGGCTACATGGTCTGCCAAAGAGTATTGTTTTAGATCATGACACCAAATTGTGGGGTACTTTTGGAGGACCTTGTGGAAGAAGCTGAAGACAGAGTTGAAGTTTAGTTTTGCACACCATCTAAAAATAGATGGGTACACAGAGGTTGTTAACAGGAGTCTGGGTAACCTACTGAGATGTTTGGTAGGAGATAAACCCAAGGGATCAGACTTGATCTTACCCCAGGCAGAATTTTCTTACAACAATTCTTTCAACAGAAGCACTGGTAGATCACCATTCCAGATTGTGTATGGAGGTAGCCCCAGAACAGCTCAAGAATTGAGGAAGATGGACCAGGAGAATAAAATAAGTGCTGAAGCCGAAGATTTTGTAGAACACATCAAGGATATACATGAGAAGGTAAGAGAACATATTAACAAGATGAATATGCACTATAAGGCTAAGGTAGATCAAAAAAGGAGGTATAAGGAGTTTTAGATTGGTGATGAAGTGATGGTCCACTTGAGGAAAGAAACATTTCCAGTGGGAACATATAACAAATTGAAGATGAAGAAGTTCAGTCCTTGTAAGATTTTGAAGAAGCATGATTCAGGGAATGCATATGAGGTAGAGTTGCCTGATGGAATTAACATTTCCCCTGTGTTCAAAATTTCAGATTTGACAGAGTATCATGAAGGTGGCACAAAGGAAGTACCAATGATGGAACAATGTAGGATTCCAGCACCTACTTCAGAAAAGGAGGAGATTGAAGCAATCTTGGATAGTCGTGTGGGAAGGAGTACCAAAAACAGGCAGTATGAAGAATATCTGGTGAAATGGAGAGGAAGGCCTATTGAAGATTCATCCTGGCTATCTAAGGCAGTGGTTGACTAGTTGGGTTTTCCTCAATCATCTGAGATGTGACGGGGTCACTTCTCAAATTACCCTGGGTGTTTGATGTAGGAGCATCCAGTGGTGTAAGGGCAATCTTGCATCACCCAAAAATAGTTAAAATTTCAAGTTTCTCAATTTTTAGATGTTTTTATATTTTTGGATACCCTTTTCATCATAATGAAATTCCCAATTTATGGTTTTTAATTTTGGTTCATGGGTTGAAAGATATTGCAGTTTTAGTTTCCCATATTTGCACCTGAAAATCTTGCGAGTTAGATTTTAGGCACTTAGAGCTCCCGGATCAGCCCCAAAACTTGCTAAAATTGGCGTAGTGGATTTCAAGCGCATTCTTGACTTCGAGACCTTTCCAACAGTTTGAACGGTTCACAAATTGGAGTCATGGATCAAAAGTTATGACCCCACCAAGTTAACACACTTTCTAGAAGATATAGTTGCAAATGCTCTTTTGAAATTTGAACTTCATGTTGTAAATTTTCGGTGCCAAACCACCTAAACTCAAATTGAATGTTGTTTTGGCTCCAAATGAATGAGACACTCTATTTATGGGTGGGTTTCTAATTTTTGGGTAATTTTTTGGGGAACAACTCACACATTGTGAAGAGGTTATTCTATAGCTTTCTGTAACTTGCATGTGTTGTAGAACTTGGGGATTTGAGATCCTCTGCATGTAAGAAGCTCCATTTTCTAAATAATAAAATTTATTCTCTTGTTTGTGGGTTATTTTCTAAGTCTCGAGTTGCGCCTTCATCAAACTATTTGAATTTTCACAAATTTTTGGGTTCATCTGGAGTCTCTTAGGGCCTCAAATTTGGCTTCAAATATTTTAATAGCTAAAGGGGTATTCAAAATGCAAAAACATCTAAGAAATAACCAATAGGAAATTAAAATCTTTTTTTTTTGGGTGATGCAAGATTTCCCTTACACTATTGGATGCTCCTTCATCAGACACTCAAGGTAATTTGAGAAGTGACCCTGTCACATCGCAGATGGTTGAGGAAAACCCAAGTGATCAACCTCTATTTTGGGAAGCCAGGATGAATCTTCCATAGGCCTTCCTCTCCATTTCACCAAATATTCTTCATACTTCCTATTTCTAATACTTCTTCCCACATGACTATCTAGGATTGCTTCAATCTCCTCCTTCTCTGAAGTAGGTGAGGGAGTGTTACACTGTTCTATTGCTGGACCATTCTTTGTGCCACCTTCATGATACTCTATCAAATCTGTAATGTTGAATACAGGGGAAATGTTGACTCCATCCAGCAACTCTACCTCATATGCATTCCCTAAATCATGCCTCTTTAAAATTTTATAGGGACTGAACTTCTTCATCTTCAATTTGTTATAGGTTCCTACTGGAAACCTTTCCTTCCTCAAGTGGACCACCACTTCATCTCCAATCTAAAACTCCTTATTCCTCCTCTTCTGATCCACCTTAGCCTTATACTACATATTCATCTTGTTAATATGTTCTCTTACCTTCTCATGTATATCCTTGATGTGTTTTGCAAAATCTTCGGCTTCAACACTTATCTTCTTCTCTTGGTCCATCTTTCTCAATTCTGGAGTTGTCCTAGGGCTGCCTCCATACACAATATAGAATGGTGATCTTCCAGTGCTTCTATTTACAAATTTTTTGTAAGAAAATTTTTCCTAGGATAAAATCAAGTCCCATCCCTTGGGTTTATCTCCTACCAAGCATCTTAGTAGGTTACCTAGACTCATGTTCACAATCTCCATTTTCCCATCTATTTGTGGATGGTGTTTAGAGCTGAACTTCAACTCCATTCTCAACTTCTTCCTCAAGGTCCTCCAAAAGTATCCCACAAATTTGGTGTCATGATTTGAGACAATACTCTTTGGAAGACCATGTAGCCACACCACCTCTTTGAAGAACAAGTCACCAATGTGGACTGCATCATGGGTCTTCTGACACGGAATGAAATGTGCCATTTTTGAAAACCTATCAACCACCATGAATACTAAATGATTACCTCTTTGTCTCCTTGGAAAACTAAGCACAAAATCCATACTTATATCCTCCCATGGCCTCTCTGGTATAGGTAAGGGCTGATATAACCCTATATTCTGGCTCACTCCTTAACCCATCTGACATACCCTACAACTTTGTACATACTTCTTTACATCCTGTGACAACTAAGGCCAATAATAATGCTCACTGATAATGGCAATGGTCTTATCCTGACCAAAATGTCATGTCATTCCTCCACTGGGCTTCTCCTTTATCAGGTTCTCCCTCATCGAACTCCTCAAAATACACAATTGGCTTCCCTTAAACAACATGCCATCCTAAATTATGAAATCCAGACACATATTCCTATCTAGTGTAATAGGCTCCTTGCAAGCTTTCCAAGCCTCTGCAAAATCAAGATCTTCTCAATATAATGTTTTGAGTTCATTGAACCGAACCACTTCAATCTGCATCTCTATCATCAATGTCTTCCTCCTACTTAAGGAATTTTCAACCCTATTTAACCTCCCACTTCTATGCTTTATAAAAAAGGTATAGCTCTTCAATAGTTCTACCCATTTCATATGCCTCTAATTTAATTTTCCCTGACTATTTAGATACTGTAATGCTTGATGATCAATATACAAAACAAATTCCTTTGACAATAGATAATGCCTCCATTTCTTTAGTGCTTGAACTATTGCATAAAATTCTTGAACATATAGAAAATACTTTATCTTGGCATCATTTAACTTTTCACCAAAATAAGCAATGGGCTTACCTTCTGGGCTCAACACTTCTCCAATGACACAACCACTGGCATCACAATCCACCTGAAACACCTTATTGAAATATGGGAGGGCTAGAACAGGTTGTTCTATCACCTTCTGCTTCAACATTTCAAAACTTTTTGCCACTCCAATTCTCCATTTGAACTCTTTTATATCCCTTCTCATTGTTTCAGTCAGGGGTGCACAAATAATACTGAATTTTCTATTGAAATTTCTATAGAAAATGGCCAAACCATGGAAAGATCTCACCTCAATAGTAGTTCTTGGGGTAGGTCATTCCAAAATAGCCTTCACCTTCTCTGGGTCCATCTTGAGACCTTTTTTCCAAGATAACAAACCCCAAGTACACTAACTCCTTCACAAAACTACACTTCTTTAGATTAATCAACAATTTCTCTTCTCTTAACTTTTCAAAGGCTCTACGAATATGCATCAAGTGCTCATCCAAAGTCCTACTAAAAATCAAAATATCATCTAAATACACAATAACAAAACTCCCCAAAAACTCTTTCAGTACTTCATTCATGAGCTACATGAATGTGCTTGGTGCATTGGTTAGCCAAAAAGGCATGACTAACCACTCATACAAGCCCTCCTTGGTCTTGAAGGTGGTCTTCCATTAATATCCCTCTCAAATCCGAATCTAGTGATATCCACTCTTCAGATCAATCTTTGTTAAGTACTGAGCTCCACTCAAATAGTCCATCAGGTCATCCATCCTTGGCAAGGGAAATCTGTACTTGATTGTTATCTTGTTTATGGCCTAGAAGTCTATACACATCCTCCACTCCTCGTCCTTCTTTGGTGCTAGTACTGCAGGTACTACACATGGGCTCAAACTTTCTCGAATCAAACCCTTCCTCAACAACTCCTGAACTTGTCTGTTCAACTCCTCATTGTCTGTAAGAGTCATTCTATGAGCTGCCTTGTTTGGAAAACTAGCTCCAGGGATCAAGCCAATCTGATGACTGATTTTCCTCACTTGTGGTAAATCCTTAGGTACATTATCAAAAATAATATCCTAAAATTCATCCAACAACCCAAAAACTTCTATTGGCACCTTCTCACTATCCTCCTTACCCACTCTAGGAATCAATGCATAACACACACACTCATGCTTCATACCTTCTAAAAAAATTCTTTGATCAACATAATAGATTCTAGCACTACTGCATACCTCTTCTTCAGCCTCCTTCAAGGGTTTCAACTTGTGACGAACCCCAACCTTCATCAGGGAATAAGTGTTTTCATGGCCATCATGTATAGCTTACTTGTCAAACTACCAAGACCTCCTAAACAACATGTGACATGCATCCATTGGGATGATATCACAGAGTACCTCATCATGGTAGCTCTTGATCTTGAACTTCACTAGGCACTACTCATTGACCAGAACTTTGTGATACTTCTGCAACCAAGAAATCTGATATGGATGTGGATTCCTTTCCCTCTTTAGCTTCAACTTTGTAACCATCTCCTCTGACACCAGATTATTGGTGCTCCCACTATTAATGATGACATCACAACATTTTGCTTCACATTTGCACCTTGTACGAAACATATTCTTCCTCTGTTTAGGCTCCTTCTCTTCAATAACCAAAGCTCTTCTAATCACTAGGGCTTCTCCCCTTTCAGCATCATCTGAATGTTCAAATTGATCCTCCTCATCTACATGTGCAACCTTTCCATGACCTTCCCGCCTTTTGTCTTCCCTTCCTTTATGTTGTAGACGTTCATAGGCTTGATGCCCTTCTTCACCATGCTGGAAACATGTTCCTTTGAAACCACCTCTTCCAAACCCTTGTCCAAATCTCCCTCATCCTCCACCTCTTTGATCACCACTGTTTTGATCACAAGGGTGGTAGAAGTTATCATTCTTCTAGTTTTGACTGGTACCCACATCTTCATTTTTCTTCTCACCATCATTTCGGCTTCTAGAGGATCTTCCACTACCCTTTCCACTCTGAACTCCTCATCTTTTTTTCTTGTTGTCAAATCTTTTGTTCAACTTCTCTTCAACTTTCAGAGAAAACTAGTACGCATCCTCAATGGTGGTCATTTTGACCAGGCTTAGCTCCTCCTGAATGCTTGATCGTAACCCATTAAGATAACAGCTACCTTCTCCTTGTTGGCCTCTATATGACCTATTTTGATGATCATCTTCTGAAAATATTTAGTGTGTTCTTTCACAAATTTACTTCCTTTCTTTAACCCTTGCAATTTCTTCGGTAGATCCAGCTCGTAGTCCACTAGTATGAACTAATTTTTCAGTTTCTCCACCATGTGATCCCATATGGTGATATTTCCTTTTCCACTTTAGTTTCTCTCCAACTGGACCTCTTTCCACCAAATACTAGCATGGCCCTTTAGCTTTGTTTTTGCAAACTTGACCTGATCTGGGTCCTCTATCTCCTCATACTTGAAATATTCTTCCAACTCATTGATCCAGTCAATCAACTCTTTCAGGTTCAAACTTCTAAAATAATTGGGGACTTCTACTTTGGGTCTTATTCTGATCTTTTAAATGGCCATTATCAGCCACATTTGATCTTGATCAATCACTTCTTCTTCTTCCTCTTCTTCTACATCTAAATTTTCCACCTCTTCTTCATCCTCGCTTTCTTCTCTCCTTCTTAGGTTTAATCCTCTTCTCATCTACTCCTATAATGCATCAATCTATCTCTGGAGGACTCTAAAACCCTCGGCCGCTAGTGGATCTCTTGAACCACCTCAACCACCTTTGGCACCAGCATGCCTACCAGGCATCCTTCTTGACCTTGACCCACAACCACAGTCCTGGTGTGAATTTCCTTATGATCGACGATCTATCCACATGCTGAAGAAAACCTGCTCTGACACCACCTAACGAGGGTGCAACCCGAGACACAAAAAATTAACAAACCAATCAGAGAATGTTATTTTATTATTTTGAAAATGATTTTCTTATATGCAGAGGATCTGATACCCTCAAGTTCTAGAAATATGCAAACTATAGAATTATAGTAAAACCCCTTTTCACAGTATGCGAACTTGTCCCCAAAAAGCTACCAAAAATTGGAAATCCTACCCATAAATAGAGCTCCTTTGGAATTTGGAGCCAAAACAACATTCAAATATGAGTTTTAGTGGTTTGGCACCCAAATTACAATTTGAAATTCAAATTTAAATTCACATTTGAAAATTATCAAATTTCTAAAAATGCACCAACTTCTGAAAGCCATAACTTTTAATCCAACTATCGGATTTTTAATGATAATACCTTTTCAGAAAGCCCTCAAAAAGATGATGTGACATATAGTAGGGCCTATGATTTTCACAAAAAAATTTAGGCCCATCTGAAGCCTCTAAGGGCCTCAAATTTGGCTTCAAATATTTAATAGCTAAAGGGGTATCCAGAAATGCAAAAACATCTAAGAAACAACCAACAAGATATTAAAATCTTTCTTTTTTGGGTGATGCAGGATTTCCCTTACACCACTGGATGCTCCTGCATCATGATTCAAGTTATGAAGAGAACATTATCAACCAACACATAAGGACTAGACTGCAATCTAAAATATCTCCTTTTATCCTTATCTAAACCTGGTGGACACTTACTAGTTAGCAAGAAATGAGTCATATCATGTATCCAACTTGCACCCAATGCAGGTGCATCATTCTGAGGCTCATTATTAGTGACCAAAATAGTCTATGTTTCTATCTTTTCCTCATTTTCAAACCCTATAGCTAGTTTTCACATAGCCCTTTACCCCTTATAAGCTTGGTTACCTTATATATATATATATATATATATATATATATATATATATATATATATATATATATCATACTCCATTACTTTTCTAATCCACCCAACCCCTTTTTCATTCAAGTCTTTGCTTAACAGAAACTCCTTCACACTAGGGTGAGCAACCATTAGATGTATCTTATTGTAAGAAATCAAGGGATTAAACTTTTCTAGACTTCTAATAATAGCTAGAACATGCTTCTCCGCAAAGGTATACCTCTATTCATAATCCTCTAAACTATGATTGAAAAAGGAAATGGGCTATTCTAAACCATCATTATTTTGTTGTACCATCATTGCAAAAATGGAATCTATGCTACTAGAAGCATCCATAATAAATTCCTTTGAAAAAATTGGATTTACAAAAGTAGGAGTTGCTGATAAGGCCTCCTTAATAGCTTCAAAACTATGTTTGGCTTGTCTGTTCTAACTGAAACTTTCATTTTTCTTCAACATGGTAGTTAGTGGCCTCAAAATATTTGCAACATCCGGAATAAGCTTTATTAAAAAAATTATTCTACCAAGAAATCTTTGCAGCCCCTTCTTATGATTGGGTAAAGGCAGCTCTAAAATGGCTCTCACTCTTTTAGGATCAATGGTGATCCCCTATTTTGACACTATGTGTCCTAAAAGCTTGCCTTCATGAACAAAACAAATGCACTTATTGGGGTTAAGGGATATACCAAACTCCCTACACCTTTCAAACACTTGTCTCAGATGGGAAAAATTATTTTCTATATTTTTAAAAATTATTTTCTATATTTTTAGAGAAAATTTTCATGTCATCAAGATATATGAGCACCAATTTATGAATCAACCCCTAAAATGCCATGTCCATGGCCCTCTAAAAGGTCATACCAGCATTAGATAGACCAAATGGAATTATTTTATAGGCCATAGTGCCCCACTTTGTAGTAAAAGTAGTCTTGTATTGGTCCTCTTCTTTTACCAATACTTGATTATAACCATAAAAACCATCAAGTAAGGGAAATCTTTCTAAATGAGCAACTACTTGAAGGATCTACTCCATAGAGGGAAACATATAATGGTCCTTTCATGAGGCTCTATTAAGGTCTCTAAAGTATACACAAAGAATAATTTCTCCATTTTTATTTGCAATTGATACAAGGTTAGAGACGCACAAGGTATGCTTGATTGGGAAATAAATGTCTCCCTCAATCATCTTGGTCAGTTCCTTTATCATGAGAGGCTCAAGTTTTGGGTTTAAAAGCATCTATTTCTACTGAACAGGGTTTGTATTTGGCTCTAATTCTATGGTATGTTGGGTAATTTGGGGATCAAACCCCTTTAAATATGATTATTCCCATTTAAAAACATCTTGAAATTCTTGACAAAGAGCAACAAAATATTTCCTATCTACTTGTGAATTTTTTTCCCTATTTTAAGGAACTTAGCTTTGAAAATATCAAACTCTTTATAATGCTCCTCTTTGTCCTACATGCTGTTTTTTTCTTTTTGAGCTGATCATCAGTGCTAAAGATAGATTCTAAGGTGACTATACCCATGGGAAGCTTGTTGGTTCTAAACTAAATGATCTGATCATCATATTGTTGCTTGAGCTTCTCTTGATTTACCACTTAAAGCACATATTCTTTAAGCAAAAAACTCAACACCTACTCATCACTCTCAAATACTAGCCAATGAATGTTATTATTAGGAATAGAATGCCTTACAACAACCTTAATGTATTGTTGCACTTTTCAATTTTTAATATCATTAGGTATATCAAACTAAGCACCTATTGTAGCTAACCTATCTGTGTGCTTATTCTAATTCCTAGGAATTGAAATTAGATTAAAAGCATCAAATTCCTCTATCATATCCTAGACCCTATGCTTGTAAGACTTCAAAGAACCATTTTTAGTCATGTTCAAGCCTATTACCTAATTGAATATCAACTCACTATCCCCAAATACCTGTAGGAAACTTATCCTCCTTTTCCTTGCCCATTCCAAGCCCTAAATCAGACCTTCATATTCGAAAGTATTGTTAGAACAAGAAAAATAAAATATGAAAATATTAATACTTGTCACTTTTCATAATACTTGTCACCTTGTGGGGACATGTAAGCATTGCTCCCCACTAGCTCCATTCCTACTTCTAGAGCCATCAAAGTACATCTTCCAAACCTCATCATGATGTCCGAGCTACTATTCTACTTTCTTTTCAAGGTTTGGCATGACTGCTTCAGGTTCATGTAACACATATACTCTCAAACCAGCCTCTTTAATATTATCATTTGGATTATCTTCAACATTTTATATTGCCCACTCATTTAAGAGTATATCTAGTACACTTTCAGCTTGCATTTCTTGAGCAACAACAAGCTCTCTATCCTCAAGAACAACACAATTTTTACTAACACTAGGTATATAAGGTTCAATGTGATCTTTGGCAAGTGACTTAGATTTAATAGTCACTTTTTTCCCATATCTAGTTCTTAATAGCATGTGAGACCAATCTAAGGACAAATAACCCCCTATCTTGATAGTAAAATCTCTTGAAAAACATATTGCAAAATAAGTTGGCAAGTCAATGAAAAATATGTCTTGGGGAATGGAAAAGTTTGGACAAGCATGAAGTGTAAGGCTGAGGTCTTTAATGACACCTATGGTATTAACAAATGACCCATCTAATTGGACTACTCCTTTCTCAAGGGGTTGATATTTCACTTCCAGCTTTTCAGCAATTTGTTTGGGCATAACCGAACTGCTTGCCCCATTATCCACCATGCAATATGGACCAACTTATCCCCTACTATCAAAGTCATATAAAATGGAGGGAGCTTGACATCTTAACCTAATTTTTTATTGTTGTCCTGAGGTGTATTTGTGAAAACAACTTTATCCTGACCTATTGGTGTATCATTTGAAACATTCACATTAGACAAAGCAGACTGTAATACGTTATTTTGGCTTGGGATGGATAAAGAATCCCAAATAGACATTGTTACATTCATTTTCTTCATACTTTCAACAATATTGTAAGGTACGGTAGTATTTACCTTATGTTGAGTCCTCACAACAATAGGATTAGCTTGCAAATGAGTTGATTGAGTATGACTCCCAATCTTTTCTTTGGAAACAACTTATGAATTTCTTTGTAATATGCATGGCACTTGAGATGTAGATGGAACAACAAGTTCTTTACTATTGTTTGTTGACTATTCAATCTCAAAAGCCCTCTTTTTGGCTCTTGTACTAGTTGCAACTACAGAATCATCTACATTCAAACCACAAAATTCCTCTCCTTGCCAATTCAAGAGAGTTGTATCATCTGGAGAATGATTCTATTTTTGTGGTGATTCCTCATTCGGTGTACTTTACACACTTGAGATATTCGGCACCATCAAAGCTTGATGAATAAAGAGATCCCTAGCTACACTAATTGGAATTGTATTATATGGCTTAAAAGGACTTGGAATCACATTTTGTCTTGCTCCTTCCTAATTTCCCTGAAATGGTTATCTATGAGCCTAAAAAGATTGATTTTGACCTTGATTTTGTGACTGATAAGGCTTGAAACCCTGAAACTATTGTTTCTTAATGCTAACCACCTCATTACCAAAAGTATCACAGGAAATTTTCAATCTTTGGTTGGTTGTTATTAATTTCTTGAATCTCCTAAGATGGTCCTAGGACAACAAATTCTTGATTAATAGCAACTAGTAAAGGGGCTATTTGAGGTGTTGAAAAATTTATGGGAGGTTGTATGTTAGGAACTATGGGCATGGGAGGTCTAGGAGCTATTCTTCTAGCTTATATGAGGTTGTTATCAGCTCTAATTACTATACCATAGGCCTATGGTAATGTATCCCCACCCATGGACTGTATCATAACAACAATCTCACTATGCAAGGACCTCAAAAAATATAGAAACAAATATTTAGGTGAGGGTCTAATATTCTATGGAATTCTATCCCAAGAATTTTGGAAGTGGAAATTAAAGTCTATCATATGTTCATGGGGAACCCTATTTATGGTAGTGAGCTACTCCACCAAGGACAAGTGATCAGACTTGTCTTCAAAATGTTTACAAAAAGCTTCCCCAAGTTCATCCCATGTAGAGATGGAATTGACAACTAAAATCCTAAACCACTGAAGATCTTTCCCCTTAAAAGATGTTGCTAACAATCTAATCACTACATCCTCTTGTGTTATATGATGCACTGTAAATAGGTTAGCTACATCTTTTATGTGTTCTACAGGTGTCGTTTGGTCTTGTCTAATGAAAAAAGGAATACCTTTAAGAGCCACCACTGGAATACCATTATGTTGTGCTAATTTTAATGGGTTTCCCAAATTAAAAGTCACAAAGGGTTGGTTTCTTTCCATTAGTCTAATCTGAATTGGATTAAAAAACATATAAAATGAAGGTATTAAAACACTAGTTACTACTAGCTTGAAGCTAGGCGGTGTTGACTGAACTCTCTTTGATGAAATAGGAGTTTTTTTTGCTTCTCTACCTTGTCTTCTAGGTGGGGACAACTATAGGTATTCAAAAGGACCTGAACTTCTTGTTTGTATCATTTTCATAAAATTAACATCGCACTGGTTTTCCTATTTTATCCACACTCAGAGTCACCAGATACACCAAACCTCTAGAGAAGGTCAACTTCCTAGCTAGTTATCACATAATTAATCTACTATACTAAATTGACAAGGAAAAGGGAAGAAAAAAATGTATAACTAAGAAACTAAAAATGAAACAAAAGACTAAAGAGGTGATACACTGAATTGAAGTTGGACATAAACTTAGATAATCAACCCTTGCTTAAAATGACTAAAAATAAAATTGCACAACTCATTCTTGTATGTCTTTGCATAAGTATTTCATAACAATTTCTTGATGCTTAGACTTCTAGAAGGAAGATGACTTCACAATTATAAGCCATTCACAAAACTTGACACAAATTATGACATGCATAAACAAACTCTTACATAAAGGTGTTGAATATGAGACAAAGCTATAAGGAAATTACAATACCTCAAAAATAGCTTGATTAAATCATTCGAATGCACACAATGAAGCAAGGAAAAAGAAGGAAAAACTCCAAAATCATTGATCTTCAAGGTCCCCTCTATTATTTAGGTCCAAAATGTGAGGTACAAAAATATGCTAAAATCTATCAAAGGATTGAAAAGTCACTAAGTCCAAAAACTACATAAAGAAGAACTCCCTATAATGAGTCAAAAGAATGACTATATCATCAACTCCCAAGCAGTTGCACCAAAAGAGGAACCAAAAACTTGCTTGGGTTAGATGCCCCCAAAAATCCTAAAATCTAGCAACTAGTTTCACTCCAAATGAGCTCCCATTTGTGAAAAAAGGTATCTTTGACCATACCAAGCATCTAGGCATACAAAACCACCCCTTATATTCTCTCATAAGCTCCAACAAAATGAATAAAATCACCTACATGCTCTACATATGTTTGCAAGCTTCCTCTAACTCCCCTAGATGCTTACAAAAGCATAAACCTTCAACTGAATCATTGAAAGCATTTACATACTATTTTTACATTAAAATAGTAACTTTGATTAAGTGATTTATAAAAAAACATCACTTAATAAAGTACTTGAAATTTAAAAAAAATACAAAAATACAAGTAATTCGACCCTTTGTAAGTCAAGGAAAAAACAAAGCCTTGAAGGCTTACACATGGCATATTCAAGGGTAAATGTGAAACTAAGGCATAAGACTAAGTCTTAGCCCATAGTGCATGTATTCATCAACATGTATTTTTGAAAAAAGATAGGAAAAAATGCCTAATCTTCTATCAGCATGCATTAGGGTAAAAACCCTAAGTAACAAAATGATGCAAAAAATGCAAAAGCATTTCATTTGCAACTTTGAACTTTCTGGAGACCTCCATGTACCGCCAATAGTGGGTTTGAGAAATCTCTATAGAGTTTTCCATGGCAGATTTTGACATTGCAGAGGCACTTTCTATGTAAAACATTGTTGATTCATCTCAAAGAAAAAATGGTAAGTTATTTTTGAAAGCAATATTGAGTAAAAAGCTCTATTTTCAATGATTTCTAGGCCGCTTAGGGTGTGACATCTATAGCTCCTTCTAATGCAATTTTATATGCTTCATTTTTTTTTGTCTTCTTCTTTATTTGGCCACCATGGAGATCTCCCTTTGAGCTTTGGGAAAGCATTTTTAGACATAAATTTTGGAGAACAAAAACAAATACCAGCTGGGTATGCTTCAACCACTATAGTTTTCATGCATATTTTGTTTCTGTTGCAAGGAAAACAAAAGATTTTTCATTTTAATGGTCATGGTTGCAAACACTAGGATATCTCTTCATTTATTTTTTGGGTTTATTTGCAACTCCTTAATAGTTGTGGCCATTCACCACATTGCTTGTTATTTATTAGGTTCTCTTTATATTTGTTTACCTCTAGAAAAAACCCAAGTTGCTTCCAATATATTGTGAAACGGATGTGTTCTATAGATTTCTGATGTTTCCATGAATTTGTATGAAGAAATTTCAACACCTTCTATATATTTCATTTTCTTCTAAAACCCCAAATGGGTTTAAATATATGGAAAGAAAAATCATTTTGGGTTACTAAAACTTGAGTTCCATTTCATAAAAGTCTCTCCACCCTTTGACTTTGAACCCCATTTTGATGGTTTTGTTTGATTCCCAGATTTATATGAAAATATGGTTTAATCTTGGTTTAAAAACCCTAGCTCAAGGGATTTCTATATTCTCTTGATCATTTTCTACAAATGGTATAGGGTTTTGACATTGACCCTAGCTGTGTCCATGAAGACTTTTAGCTTTGAAAATTTCTCCAAGTATTTTGGATTTCTATTTTTTAACTATAGGTGCTCAAGGGTTAGTTACTTTCACTATGGATAGGAATCTTACATTAGGCTTGACTAAAATAAAACCTCATTTTGGCTTCACCCTATTGTATTGAATACTTTGAGCTCAGTGAATCGAGGGTTACCACTTTCTTTTAACCCTCTCTCATATTTCACTATTGGAATGATATTCCTGTAGCTCATCATTTTTCAGTCCTGATGCAACTCCATTCAGTAATACTTTGATATGTCATGACCTCATTAGACATGATGCCAACATCTCTACTAGATAATGAAATGTGCTCCAAGCACCACTCCTTTAATTATTTTGAATGACTATCATTTAATTGTGACTGCAAGAACAATACTACAAAATCATACTTGATAGAGTGTCAACATTATGTGGCTCACTATTCAATGAGGTGCTTCAAACAAAAATACCAATGAAGTTTCACACTTGATCTGCCCTTTTGTCATTTTTACCTTGTGATGTCACTTGTATTTTATATCAAAGGAAATGTGATTATGTATCCCTAGTCACACTATGTTTAACACAGTGCATATACTCCACTGCACTATTCAATGTTGATTAACAATGCATTTAGGCTAATATTTTTCACCAATGTCACTATCTTTCATATGCACTTATTTTGGGGAAAATATGTTTACATAGTAGTTTAACTTATGCATTTTACTCTCCACTTATTGAATTTATTTTCCATTCATTGAGCTACCCTTAACCTGTATATACCATTCAATACCTCTCATGATACATAGTATTGTTTCATTAGCTTGATGGCTATGAAAGGAACACAAGACTATCCCTTTGTTCAAATACAATGGAGGTTGATTGATGTTGCAATGTGACACATGTGCTTCTACATGACACAAAATCTTATATCCACATTGTGAAACTATATTTTCTTATGTATTTGCTTATAGAATCAGTAATAATGTACCTTATGGAAACAATTTTGAATGACTTCTTGCATTCTTAATTCACAAATCTTGATCATGCTCCACCTCATTTTGCTATGTGAATTTGTTGAAACTATAACCATTTCTAATTGTAAAGGTGACAACCAATGCATTAATGACTCATGTTACTAATGAGTATGTTGTTTCCACTTCATTTATGTTCATGTTGTGCCTTCATGGAATAGTATATAAATACACTTCTTTAATCTATTTTGATACATGACATTTTCAACATCCTTTATGATTACTTCGAACAAGCATATGTCACCTATGACAATGACTGAAAACTCACTATCATAGATGATGTATGGTTGCTTGAGGGAACCATAAATGGATGAATTAAATTTCCATGCTTCTTTAAAGCACAATAAGGTAGCATGTTGGGCTCAACACTTTTGGGAGCCACATTCTATCCCACATGCTTTAATCAAATGAATTAAAATAGAAACAAGGATTTCACCTATACCTGCACAAGAAGCAAACATGTTAGATAAAAAAATGAGCATATAATGGATGTGTTTGATTATGCTCTTTGTTTTCTTGGACATCAGTAGTAAGTTGTTTTAATGTAGATGGTCAAGATATATGTTTCCATATGTTTGCAAATTTATAGATTTGTGATCTTTCATTGCTCTAACCAAACCTCATCTCACTCATGGAGGAATCCTAGGAGCAGAAAGGAGCAACAACTAGAGGCTGGACAAATGTGGAGGACTGAAGATGATGCAGGACAGACTCAACTAGGACTCATCATTCATGCAATGATGGGTCACCCTTCTCTATATGCGCATTTATTTTTTGTAAATGTATGTTTTTAATTTTATTTTCATTGAAATAGTTAGTCTCATGGCTTGTGTGAGACATTATCCATTTACATTATCAATAAAGATTACTTTTCTTGAAAATATTTTCCAATCTTTCCTATATTATATGCATCTGCATAAATGCAATCTAGTAATGTAATCTTCTAATTCTATTTATGTACATGAATGTAATGTAGCCAAAATAAAAATATACCTTACTCTTCATTTGAAAAGCACAAAATCTCTACCTAATTGAGCTATTAGAGAGAATAGGTAAGAATTAGCTCATCACATGGCACATATGTGGGTGATAAACATGAATCTCTGCATGCACATGATGCAAATTAGGTTGTTTCTTTCTTTATTGAAAATTTTGAAACTTAACAATTTAATTAGGGTTTCCTAGGAAAAACAACCTGCATATGGATTAACCATGATCTTGAGGATTTGCATCAATTGCTTTTTTTTCTTGATTTTTCCATTGAGTATGAAAGTAACACAAAAAGAATGTATTTCTTTGAGTATAAGTATAATCCTTGAAAGATCTAAACTATGACTTGCACCTTGTTATTGTTGAACATTTTGAGGAACCATGTGAGGTCATATATTTTTCCATGTTTCCTAAAACTTGTTTATTTTGGTTTCTTGTAAATAATTATACTAGGTTTGGATTCCTTTCTTTACTTTTCATTTTGTTGTTGGTTTAGTGGTGCACTTTAGGTTTATTGTACCTATTAGTTTTCTTTTGCTTCAGGAAGAAGTTGGTTTTCTATTTTGTGATTGGGTAATAGTTCATGGTATAGTCAAAGGGCATTTTGCTAGATGTCATGTCCATTTCTTTCATAAATTTCCATAAGTCATCCTCGAGTTAAGGTTATCTTCTATGACCAAATTTTGCAAATGGAACTGTCACTTGACTTAGAAAGAAATTATTATGAGTCTTTTCACAAGCTTTATTTGATCACCATCCTTTAAAACAATTAAATAAGCTATTGAGGTTTTTTTGTTGCCATCAAGAAGTTGTGATAAGTGAAAATCTAAAAAATTTCTTTAGTGACCATTGTAACTCCCAAACCCATGATGAGCTTTAATGTTTATGATTCTAAACAATATTATAAAAATAAAGAAAAGTAGAAAGAAAAAAATTGAAATCCAAAGTGTATTTAAATTATGACTTTAGGATGTGTGAATAACTCTATCAAGGCTATAAAAATCTAGTTGGCAATAGAGAAATGTCCATGGAAATTGCAACAATAACCTTGTTGGGGCAATGAATGATTGATTGACAAGAAGAAATTTTCTAGGTTACTTTTGGAGTTGGAATATCTATGTAGCTTATCATAATGGAATGTTGGTTGCTTCATACCTTTCAAGAGTCAAAATGAACTCACAAAGTACACACAACTAATGATATATTTTGGTGTGAGTTGATTCAATTATTGATTTCTTTTCTCTTTTGAGTGATTTTTCCTTTTGTGAAATTTAGTTTAGAAGATTAACTAGAGATTCAGGGGTTTCTAATGGATCTTTATTGTTGAAATGTTTAGGAACATTTCCCCAAAAAAGTGACTATTTGTTGTGCCTTGCACACATACCTTGTCTAAGATGGGGACCGCCTCTTTTTTCATCTTACCTTAGGTTTCTTTTCACCTTTTTATCTTAAGAGATAGGCCCTAAAAATTTTGATTTTGTCATCTCCCCTAGGTTAGTAACATTTATTCAAATCAAGGGAGATGAATATTGTTTACAAAAATTAAAATGGGTTATATGGAATTGTTGTAGAAATATTTTGAAGTGAATACAAGGAGAAGACATTGAATTGTGGTGTTATATTTCTTTGTGGCTTCATAATATTGCATGGTTCATACTTCAAAGTTTCATTTTCATGTTGTTTAGTTTCATTTTAGTTGTAAAAATGGAAAAGTGTTGAAGGTATTTGATAGATCTTTGTGTTGGAAAAATGAAGAACATCTCATTTTGTTATTCTCTTTTGTCATTGATGTCACCATGATATATGAGTTGCAATTGCAAGATCAAGTTTGAAGTTGTTGTGGTATTTTGGTCTGGTATATGAATTGGTATTTTTCTTACATCCCTCGATATTTTGGTCCACAATTGTTTTCCAGTGATTATTGTTGCTTACTATTTTTGGAAATGGTTTGTAGATGTCGGGAGCACGTAATTTCAAGATCTCATGTATCCAGATGTTTGTATAGTGTATCAACATTACATTGGTGTTTACAATTGTGCTATTAGGTCTATCATTGGCCGACCTAATGGATGTATTGTGTAATGGTGAATTAATTTTTGTTATGCAGATATATGTGTGACCTAGTTTAGGTCTATGCCAAGTTGATGAAGCATGTTGGATGTGTGAATTACCCTTTTAAAAGATTTTGTGAAAGCTTGAAGCTGAAGAGTTGGTATTTTTGGTGAATAAGAAGTGCATCTAATTAGGCTAACGTAATTGATGCTTTCGAAGATATCAAATATATATATATATATATATATATATATGTGTGTGTATTGGATAATCTTTGAAGTTTGAAAATGTAATTAGTAGTGTTGTGAATACAAAATGTGAAGAAGAGAGAATATGATGAAGTGTGTCAAGTCAGTTTACTGAGCTTCATTGGAACTAAATCTACACTCACTAGGTGTGCTCTATTAGTTCATCTTTCTGGTTGAAAGCCATTTTTTTCATTTTAATTTTGTAGGCAGTGAGCCTTTGTTTTTGGATAGTGAGTCCTAGCAATGAGCCACCCATTTTGTAATATCTTATAACTAGTTATGTTATATTGTGAGCTAAAACTCACCATGGTTTTTCCCATTTTGGGTTTGCCACATAAAAAAATCCTGGTGTTCATGTGTTCTATGATTTCATGTTCTATTAATTCTTTCACTTACCATTTCTATTGTGTGAATTTGAATAATTGGATGGTATCCAATTAGAAAATTTAAGAAGATACAGATTCACCCCCCACTCTCAGTATCTTCTAAATTTAACACTCTTGTTCATACAATTTTTAATATGTCGATTGTATGTTACTTTTTATGGTTAGTCTAATCCCTTTTAATGCAATAGTTCAACTGTGAATGTTTATTCATATTATGCCAAACATAGGTATATGTTTGAATGTTTATATTTTGGAAATATTTTAGTTTTCAATTGAATATTGCAATAATTATATGATATTGTGGGTTTAACCTTGGTTAAGTAGGAATTAGCTTATGAGGGAACTATCTATCTAAAGCATCAACAATAGTTGTGATTGTTCTTAGGATTTAGATTTAATTTATTATCTAAAAACCCTTTTCTTTTGCTATTTGTGATGGAGGGAGACTCTCAATCAAAAAAAACTTACATAGAAAATAATACTCAAGAACAAAAAAAATGCAACTTTATTATATTCTTAGAAATCATCTACATACATGCAATCAAATACATTACAACTATCTACTCACAAGATTAATATTACATAAATCTAGGCTACAAATACATGAATAAAATCAAACATGCAATTCTACGAATGGAAATAATGGCCATTGAAACCCTAACCTTTATTCTTTTCCGAAAGAAATAATTTTCTCTATCTTCTAATCCAAAATGAATCCCTCTTCCTTTGTAACTATGGAGCAATTTTAATGTAAGTGTTTTTCTTATGGTTTCAACCCTTATAGTCTTCATTTTTGGCTCTTCCTTTTTGCGTTTTGATGGAATCGATCCCAAAGGATAAGATTACCCACACAAAATGGCATGAATTGTGCCATGTATTTGTTCCATGAGTTTTTTCTATATCACTTTCCTTTCTAGCCTAAAATAAGAGACATGGCTCCATGGTAGGGATTTCCCCAAGCTACTCTCACAGACTTAAAAATCACCTGCCAACATGCCACATTACTCACATTTGTCAGGTGGGTTGTTTCATCCATAGGTGTACAATTTATTTTGTGGAGTTTGTTAGGAAACACAGTAGGTCTTTTGTCTTCGGGATTGGTCTTTTGGAGTAGTGACATTATTCATCACAATGGATTGAATTGAATTTTTTCTAGGTTGTAAGGATTCTTCTCTGACAAGTATATCTTCACAAATATTTTGTTGCATCTAGAACCATTAATAAAACAACTCAATTTTTATTGGTGAAGATTGTCATGATCAAATCAAGTCTTTGATTGGATTCCAGGGTTTGATGAGGACACCTGTTGGGAGTTCATCTCCATTGGTTGTAGTATTGGCTCATCTCTTTGGCTCTATAAAAGGGTTTGCAATGGCTTGTTTGAAAGGGAGATAGATCATTAAAGGAGAGAATTTTCTCTCTGTTAGAATATTAGAATGAGGGGGGAATAGGAAATATTTTAATAGAGATTTGTTTCACTTTATGGCATGTTAAAATTGTTAAGACTATTATTTTTATTGGCATCCCACCTTTACATTTATGTGATTTACTACAAGAAAAAGTAATAGTAGGAAGAAATATATGAGATTGTGCATCTATATGGCCTCTATCTCATGTTTCCTTTCTCCATTCTATATATGTTGAATGTTGTGTGTCAATTTATGTGGGCATAGTCATGGTGATTTCTTTATATGCCATTAGCTTTTATGTTTGATTAATGTTACCTTTCAAAAATTGAATCATGTCAATTGTACTATTTCATTTTTTGTGGATTTTTTGTTAACATTCATATTATTCTGTAAGAGCAAAAGGGTTCTATAAAGATCTGAAATATTTATTCTAGTATTGGGTTTTCTTGCTTCTATCATACCTTGATGGGTGTTTCTTGTAGGGAGATTTGAATGACTACTCTATGCTTTTATGGGAATTAGTCGATCGTTCTCTTTCCAAGAATGAATGGTTTGTAACATTTTCTTTCCATTTCATCAGAAGTGAGAAGATGGCAAGATTTGAAATGTTGTAAAACCTTTTGTCACATTGCCACCTTTTTTTTTCTCTGCATTTCTCTTTCCACTTTTCTCAAACACAAACAAGAGATAGCTTCTATAAAAACAATGGAGGTCATTCAATGAGGCACATTTTGTTTCCCCACTCACTAAACTTCCCATAAAGTTTTTTTGGAGAATCAAAAGATTTCATGATCAACAGTTCTTTTTTCAGCAAGCCTGATGGGACTCAAGTTTTTCACAATATCTTGTAGTCATCCTTGCAAAGGAATTTTATAAATCTAACTAACAAGAGAAGATGGTAATCTCATTCCCAAATTCCAAACTCTAGCATCCTCTAGAGGAAAATTCTAGTATTCTTAGTTACCTACTTCAACCCCTAAGATAAGGTGAGTCACAAGTTTCATATCACCTGTCAGAAACAATAGAGTAAGAAGTGCTTTCTTAGAGTCCAAAGCCTTATCCACCTCTCTAGATGGTTGAACCTTTCAAATCAAAATACTCATCTTATCGATCCATACAATTTTTTTTTCGATGGCTCTTCAAGATCCCCCTACTAGTAGAAATTTTGTAACTTGGGATAGTGGTAGTCCACTAGTTCCACCTACACCTCCATATGTGTGGCCTACCATACCTGCAAATTCCATCAAAGCAATTCCAAAGTTCACTCGGGAGGATTTTAAAACTCCTTCCAAGCATCTCTAAGACACAATAGAGGTATACAGGGTCCATAACATCATAGAGAAAAATCTGGCCCTCAGATTGTTAGCTACGTCCTTTAGAGGGAAGGTTCAAGACTAGTACAAATACCTAGCCTCCAATTCCATCTACTCTTGGGATAAATTGAGAGAAAAAATATTTCACCACTTCTCAGAGAAGGGAGACCACTCATCCTTGTTATAACAATGTATCTCAATCTACAAAACCCTACAAGAGGCCATGATCAACTTTGACACCAAGTTCCATAAAACTTGGTAGAGGATCCCTCTAATAGCTATGCCTTTGATGGCTATGACATTCATGTTCTATTTGAAGGCTTTTAATTTGAACATAGTGGTCATGGTACAATCACTAGGAGATGACACTATTCCTGATGCATTTGATCTAGTTGTGTGAGCAGAGAACACTGTCATAGATGCAATAAAGCTTCCACCATAGTTGTTGATGCCCATGATGTTTGTAGAAATATCTAGTAGAAGCTATGACGAGATAACTCCCAGCACTTCTACTTCACTCCCTAGCACATTGGCCACACTGCCACCCTCAATTTATGTGTACCCAAATGCACAACGAAGAAAATTGGGATCCTCTTCATTGGTAGTGGATGTTAATGACATGAAGAATCTCATGAGAACTTTTACAAAAGAGCTAGTTATTATTCGACATCAACAAGTGGCACCTCCAAAGTCCCCCACACAAAAATTATCAAGGAGGGGACCTTACTAGCATAACACATACCAAGGAGCTCCAAGAGGAGGCAATTAGTAATAGGAAAATATGAACTAGATAGTCTTGGTCACCACACTACTCCAAACTATCAAGAATAGCTCGAACAAAGACATGGTCCTAGGTTAGAACAATCTGGAAGAAGATGAGAATGCATGGTTCTTCTTATGCAATGATAATCACATTCCCCAAAATTTTCTTAGAGTAAATATTTAGCAAAGTGTACATGAACAAAAAATCTAGGGTTTATTTTCAAATATAAAAGACTATCAATCTCTTGGAATGGAGAATGCTTGTTTTAGTGCGCAGAACCAAGGTATGTCTTTAGAATAGAAATTGGAAATTTCCCCTAACCAAGCACTTTTTTCATGGATGGAGGAATATTTAATATTCACAAATGATGTTTCAACAACCAACACCCCACAGGTACAGTTAGATTACAATACAAGATCAAAGAGAAGATTTATGGGGGAATATGTGCAACAAATTCCCCAATGGACACAACCATAACAATCATAGCCACAGGTATAGTATGCTTCACAAGTATGACCAACTCAACAGTCACAGGCTCAAAAATTTTCATCAAAAGTCATGGATAGTGTCTCGAGTCTACAGATGATAGACTGACCTATCCCAAAGGCGAGGAAAGTACCCCCATTTAAACAAAAGGCCTTGCCAATTGGAGAAATTAAAGAAGGTTCTCGCTAATGTATCCCTATGGGATGTCCTATCCATACTAGAGTAGAATATATTTCTTTAGGAGGCATTAAAATATGAACAAATTTCACTAGTGGATACAATCCCATCGCACAATCAAGATAAATAAAAAAGGCTCACGTTAGACCCCTAATCCTTGGGAGTTGTGAAATACATGAATACAATAGACAAAGCAAGTGTAAAAGAGGTAAGTAAGACAAAGCCCACTCCTTTATTCTTGATGCTTATCATAGGAGATAAGCTATTGCACAATAATATGATCGATTTGGGGCCCAACATTATGGTCATGCCCAAGAAAATTACCAACACTGTAAAATTAAATCATGAGCCTCTCGACAAGAGGATTATGTAGTTATATGGGAAGAATGTCTTAACCATTAGTTGCACTAAGGATCTCTCTTTCACCTTATTTTCTTTTCCAAGCCAAACTATCACTCAAGAAGTAGTCATAATTGATGTTCCTGCCATCTTCAGAATGTGCCTATCAGGAGATTTTATGGGAAAGCTTAGTGGATACATGGCACTTTCTTGGTCTCACTTAATACTATTCAAACAAAGCACCAAGAAAAGATAAAGATATTGTATGAGTCTTTGCATCCCGAACACATTGTGGAGGATGAGGTTCTAAGGTTTGAAGCAATGAATACCTCATTTTCCAAAATAGAGATGTACTATGTAGAAATGTTGTAAGAAGAGGAGGCCACAAGTGATTAGACCCTCAAAGAGGATGTCTTGCTCAACCAATTCATTGATTCTGAACCTTTCAATAATTTACATGCTATCAGTTTAGGCACTTATGTGATCTTTGAAAAGGACCAGGCCCTCCCAAAAGTGGTAAAAGAGTGAGAGGAACCAAGTGAACCAGGCGATAATAGTTTGTGGAAACTACCATTTGATGGTGCCAAATGTATGGTTGGTTTCAAAGTCAACATCCAACTTGTATCTCCAACCAGGTCAAAGACCCTCAAAGATTTCAGCTTCCAATTATCATGCTCAAATAATGATGTAGAATATGAGGGACTAGTTCACAATTCGACTCTAGTGGAATGGATGGGTGTAAGAAAAATATAGGTATTTAGACATTCAGAGCTAGTTGTAAGCCAGATTTGGGTAGAACTGGCTACCAAAAAGACAATTGTGAGATCTTACTAGAATAAGATATGGGACCTAATCGAAGAGTTTGAAGCCTTTAACATTTAGGTTATCTCATGATCTCAAAACTCTTCCATGAACTAGATGGCCTCTATTAGCTCACAATTTGAGCCAAATATTGGATTAGTTGAAGGCCAAAATGTGGTGTGTACCATCATATTACCACCTATCCCAAGAAAAGACCAGAATTGGTAGGTCTTTGAGGATGATACTTAGATTTCTACCTTCTTATGACAGTCGAGGGATTTTTTTGGTTAGCCATAGTTTTAATTTGGAGAGGATTCTAAAAAATAAGTGATCCAACTAAAATAAAATAAGCTCCCATGAAGCTTAATCACCCTCGACAATCTCTTTGACTATGAAGACACAAGAAAGAGTAAGTGGAGATTCATGGCTGATGAAAAGGACTATGAGGACCTCAACATCAAAGGTAGAAATAAGCTAAAATTTTGGAGTAAAGTGCCACAACTAGACAAGGTAAAGGTGAGAGACTTGTGTGGTAAATACAACAGAGTTGTGGCTTGGACCTATGACGATCTCAAGGGATCTAATCCTAGCATTATCCAACATACTATCAACTTGGATAAGGGTTCCAAACCCATCTGAAAAAAGAAAAGATTGGTCAACCTGAAGGTGGAAGCATTAATGGAATAGAAGCTTACAAAGCTAATCAAATCAAAGATCATATATCCGATTAAGCACTCCACTTAGGTATCCAATCCGGTCCTAGTCTGGAAAAGGAATGGCAAGATATGATTCTTTGTGGACTTTGGGGATTTGAATAATTCTTTTTTAAAAGACCATTACTGTTTTCCCTCTATAGAGAAGACCTTATTGACTATAGTCGGGTTAGAAATGTTCTCACTACTCGATGGTTTTTTCAAGCTATAACTAGGTCTATGTGAAGGAGGATCAACAAAAAATGATGTTCACCACTAAGTGAGGGATGTTTGCATATGAAAAAATGCCCTTTGGCATCTCTAATCCTACTGCCACCTTTCAACATGTGATGGATATCACTTTTAAGGAACTAATCAATAAGATATTCCTAATCTACCTGGATGACCTGACTATATTTTAAAATCAAAATATGACCATTTTGGTCATCAAGAAATGGTCTTCCAAATTTTCCAAAATTCAAGATTTCCTTAAATCCTAAAAAATGTGTGTTCGAAGTACTACAAGGAAAGTTGCTTGGCTTTGTGGTATCTAAATAAGGAGTAGCCATATACCCCAAAAGGGTGAAGGCTATAATGGAACTACCATTTCCTATTAACGAGAAAGGGTTACAGTCTATCCTACAAAAGATTAACTTTTTCATCCAATTCATTTCAAATTTCATAGGTATTGCAAGAACTATCATTCTTATGCTAAATAATGGCTTAGCATTCAAATAGACCCCAAAATGCAAGCTTTTGTTTGAGTAGATTAAGGTATCCATATCTATAGCTCCAGTGTTAGCTAACCTAGACTTATCCAAAGACTTCTTGTACAATAGCTAACATAGCATAGCCTTCATGCTCACGTAAAAAGATGAGGGGAGCAGAGAGAATCCTATTACTTTCCACTCTAGGACCCTGAAGGGATACAAAACTAGATATAATTTCATTGAAAATTAGGCCTTTGGCATTGTCAAAAGCCTTAAAAAGTTTTCACATCTAGTTTCAGCCAATAAAATTACCATCCTTGTTACTCATCCCAACGTTAGATAATACATTACAGAGGGTGAGATACCCAAAGAGAGGGACAAATAGATCACTATGATCTTGGAGTATGATGTGGACATTCAAAAAACAAAGCTGGTCTAAGGAAGGGGATTATATGAATATTTCACACAAGAACTAGGTTCCCAAGTAGAGGAAGAAACTGACCGAGTCTATACAAATCAATTCGAGTCTAATGAGTCATGGGTGGTTGATCAAATGAAATTCATGTAGACTATCTAATACCTTGAGACATACCACCATACAAAAGAAGATACTACAAGGTTCAATGCACTGTATACATACTATTCAAACAAGTTCTATTTAAAAGAAATTATGACAAAGTCCTCCTCCACTACGTGGACAAGCCACAAGCTGAAATAATTCTAAATGAGTTTCATAGCAGCCCAGAAGGTGAACACTTTTGTGCCAAGACCACCTCCTTAAAAATCATGTAGGTAAGGCTACTACTGGCCTACCATTTTTTCAGAAGCCCACCATCTAGTGGAAAAATGGACCCAATGCCAATATTCTTTTTGCAAGTGGAAGAACAACACCATGCCATTGAGCCCAATTATAATCAAAGAACCCTTCATAGAGTGGGGGTTATATTTTATTGGGTTCATTAATCCCATTTCTAGTGTAGGGAAAAAATGGATACTCATGGTCATTGATTACTTCACAAGATGGATGGAGGCAATTCCCCTAAAGAATGCTACAAAATTCAAGATTGTCAATTTTCTTGAGGAACTATTGGCTATATTCAGTTCACTAAAGACCATCATCTCAGATAATGCATGAGCCTTTGTAGGCTTTGGGATGTCATACTTCTCCCTTAAGCATGGGTTCTACCTCAAGACTTCCTCTAACTATTACCCTCAAGGGAATGGGCTAGTGGAATCCACCAACAATAACCTAATCAGATTGATAAATTATATCAGGTTAGAGCATCAAGGGGAATGAAAAAGGCATCTACGAGTAGCCTTATGGATAGACCACATTATGCCTAAGAAATTTCTAAAATCTTCCCCTATGAGTTGGTGTACAAGAAAGAGGTAGTCCTACCCATTTCAATGGAAACCCCAATGCTGTAATTGCTAAAGTCCTTGGAAGTCGATGAAGATAGTGGGATGGAAATGAGACTCATTGAGCTATTAAGCATATGAGGAAAAGAGAGAAAGGGAATTTAATTCCATGATTAAATTCTAGTAGGTAGTTAAATGATGGATTGATAAGAAGGCCTCTAACCCAAGTTTCAGGGAGGGGAATCATGTGTTAAAATTTTATCAACAAGTTGCAAAACTAGGACAACATGCAAAATTTGATTCACTATGGAAGGGTCCCTTCAACATTCAAAAATTTAAAGAATGAAATGCGTATGAGGTTGAAGACATGAACAACAATGTTTTGGAAATAGTGCTAAATGGTATTCATCTAAAACTATTCAATTAAATACACATAGTTTATTAAAACTTTACTTTTGTACCATATGTAATTTTTTGTAAATAAGCATTTTGTGAAAAAATCCATGAGCAAAAAAAAGGAAATACTATATTATATTCAGAGGAAATCATTTACATATAGTACTAAATTTGAGCATTAAGATTAGGATGAAGCTTCACAATCTTCCCCTTCAAAAGACCAAAAGGAATTCATCATTACAAAGGTAAAATGGGAGGTGATACATAAAAGCATGAGAAATTCAGCCTCCAAAATAACAATGGTACAAAACACAACATTTTTCAAAGTTAACAAGCAAACAACAACAAGGTATTTATCACATGGGATCATGAACATTGCATAGGCTTCATTCCTTCATGCCAGGGTTGCAAACCAAGCTCTTGAAGGCTATCCATTCAATGCCATAAATGGGATCCACATTGTTCATCTTCAAGAGGTATGTAGTCGTAGGTTGGGACTATTGGATGTGGTGCTCAAGATCCATTGTTTGGAAATCAATGATGAAGGGTAGCCAAGGCACCACCTACATGTTGTCTACATGACTATGAATGTCCATTTTTGATGGGATAACGACAATGGGGACAACCACCTGAATGATCTTTTCTAACCCTTCTAGGTACAACAAATGGAACATCACTCGACAAAGATCAGTGATCCATGGTTTGTTAACATTCAAATCCATTAGTGAGGCCACAAACTGATAAACAATGCTAGTGTTGCAATGAGGCTAGTTCTCATCCTTCACATAATCCCTCCCCAAGACCAATCTGAACGCCACAATGATTAGGTGGTTCTTTATCCACAAAAAGCATTTGAGCCTACCATTGCTAATCTCCCTAATAAAGGAGCCTTGTATCTTTCAGCTCCAAAGCCAAATTAGAGCACTTAGGCCACTCATGATGTAATAGTAAATTTACTAGGCTAAAGAAATAGTGTGTAGGAAATTTACTAGAATCTAAAGGAAAAGCATAGTAGAAGAAACTTTCCAACTCAGCGCAAACCTAATGACTATTATCAAAAGATGGACATGCTATTTATAGAAAAAACATGAGCTAAGAAATATTGTGAATGAAAAATTTATTTCCCATCAAAAGCCAATGAATTAAAAGGTAAATCATACGAAGGAGATTTTGCAAAGCTTTGAGGAGTTAATTCAAAAGATGGGAGTTAATGCTCTTATATATGACCTACCACCACGTGTTCATTAGCTTCATCAATGACAACCAACTTACCTGTGTGAAAAACATTTTTTTAAGCCAACTCTTGCTTAATTAATACAATTTTCTTTTCTAAAGCACACTTCTTGCTACTCAAGGTTATCTTTCTCCAAGGTTGGTATAAGGAATGTACTAGTTTCATTCTTATTACAAAGTTGAAATTTTTGAGAAGTATGGCCCCCACTCCACAAATATTACCTTGTTGGTAGTGCTTAATGAGCTATCGATAATGGCATCAAATCTACTACATGTGTTTTTGAGAATTAAATGAGTTGAAAAGAAAAAAAAATTCTATGTGTCGAACCCTTGAGTAAAAGCTTCTCAGAGAGTTGAGTTCGTAGAATTCTTAGTAGAACACAAAAATGGTTGAAGAATCATCTCCTAGTTGAATATTGTAATCTCTTTCACAAAGCCATGCTACATCAACATTTTTAAAGATATCTCTTATGCCAATGCTCTGATGCCATAGGAACAAAGCTTTCCACATACTATAGTCATACTACTAAGCAACCACACCAAAAAGAGGTGATCAAGGATTTTACAGATAACATATTCGACCCTAAGTTACACACAAACCCTAAAAGTCTTCGAGAAGGAGCATTTTAGAGAATGATTGCCAAAAGGTTGATGGAGGGCCTTGGAATGAGACTTTAGCACTGTGGTTTTCCATAATAGATGCTCCCCTCCAGGCATCCATGTCCAAAGCTGGAAGATGTATGTGTAGAAAATCTGAACAGAGAGATCGTAGTTATTAGTGGCAATAGGTTAAATATCACCATTAATGAAGTAGCTATCAGGGATATGCTATGTATCCATTTTAACATGGAAGTTGAGAGGTTCCTACATGAGCAAATGGAAGATTTTTGGGAAACCACAAGAGACTAGTTGAAATTCTATAGGGAGGAAACATGCAGGGAGGTTGATAATGGAGAAATTCTCTCCCCTCTATCATTCAAACTTTTCCGTTTGGACTTACAAGCCATCTTTCTAGTGCTAGCTTTCATATATGAACATGAAATAGATGATAGTGATATCGAGTTCTAGTTGGGTCTAGCTATCATGCTAAGGAAAGAAAAGAGCCAAAATCATTTCAATTTCATTGAAGCAATCCCTAATAGAATGCTTCAACAATTCATAAAATAATCATTCTTTCAAGTTTAGGTATTCCTATTTTCTAGTGCATTTAATTTTACATCAAAACATTGAGTTCTTCAATGGTCATTTTCCACTCAGTACATTTGATGCATCATGCTTATATAAGAGCTAGTTTCAGCCTGGACGCATTTGCTTTCAAGCACATGGGATTATTATTCATTTGTCAACTATTTCCTACAACCCGTGCTTTTGGATTTATCTCAATGTTCTCTGAGTAGGTCTTCCCCTAAGGGTTTAGAATAGATGAAAAATCACCAAACCTCGATAGATTACTTTATGAGGGTTGATTTTAATTTTCTTAGATTACATGGTTTTATATAGGATCCCTCTAGATTTCCAAATTTTGTTATAGACAAGACACTTTCCCTAGAGGCATGTCATTAGGCAACAATTGCAAACAATGCTTGTTGTGCCATAAGGCATAAGAAGGCAATCCAAGTGATTCCCCTCACCATTACCAAAAGCTAGGTAACACTTGTAAGGAGGGAGGAGTAGGATGTGTTAACTAACAAGTTGGCCTACCTCAGCCTAGTTCTCATTTGTGATAGATGGAAATACAATCCCATTGGAAATTTATCATTCAAGCATGAAAATTGGTCATATTAGGAGGAAGGGAAAAACCCAACCTAAGAGAAGGAAGAGGTCTACATTGACCTAGCCTTTATACCATTCATGTGACTTTCATTGCTTGCTTTCTACCCAAGAGTGATAGAGTATCGATAAAGTGTCCAGATGGAGAAGTTCCTCAAGACATAATTGAAAATTTTTGGGTGGTCTAAAATAAAAATAGTTGATTTCTAGAGGTACTAACAAGAGATAAAGCAACTAGACCACTTTTTTGGAATTGTTAAAGCAATAGGTGAGCATTTTGATGAGATATAAGATGAGGAGGCTAGATCTAATATTGATCCTAGGTTCAATCAGGGGGCTTAATAGGAGTGCACACTAGTTTTGGATCCACTGCCTCAAGCACCTAAAGCAGGGAAGAGGAAGGAAAAGGCATCACACCATAGGGAGTCACATATCTCATCTTCTACTAGCATCTTGACAAGGGGTAAGCACACCCAACAAACCTCAAGAAAATATTTCGCACTCCAAAAGGCCTAAGGTTTGTTGGGGTCAATCATTAAATAGTTTCAAGCAACCAACTATGCACCCTTTATAAAGAGAAGGAGAATTAGAGAATTGGCTCCTCAAACAAGGGAAATGAAGAAGTGAACTTCAGTTTGTAGGTATATTTGGTCATGAAAATCTAGGTAAGTTTCACACTTTCCTTCTCTCTTCTACTGCATCTTTAATTATTTCTTCCTCCCATCTACATAGTAGAACCCCCCATCTACTAATTTTGATTTGCTCATCCTTAACACACCTCTCACTATATTTGATAGTGAGCCTCATATGGGAACACTACATGTTGAACAAGCATCTTCTACCATAGCTTCAATTGATTCATTGATCACCTTATCTAAGGCACAAGTTGTAAACACAAAGGCACCCATGCTATAGGTTTCATTTCCTTTCCCTACTTCGAGGCATATGCCTCTTTTTCTACTCACTAGCCCTTTTACCCCAATGAGCACCCATTTTCCTTCTCAATTTATACTTGGAATCCCAAACTTTTCTCGATAGTACTTCCTTTTTCTTCCCTTCAAACTTAGTTGACTAAAAGCACCCTTTCTCTTAGCCTCTATGGCCTCCCCATAGGTATCACTGTTGCTACAAAAAGTATTGAGACTTCATAGAACTTCTAAACCCAGGTGGAATGAACCAAGTAGGCTTGAAAAGAAAGAAAGTAGAAGTTGTGGGAAAAAGTTGTAGCAAATCTAGCTACTCCGAAGCTAGAAACCTGTTTTGATGAAGAATGTAATGCTCTGATGATCTTGGCTATGAGGTCATGGGTGTCCAAACTAGAGGGAGAGATGCAATATGAATATTATAATATTCAAACTATGCGACTCAACCTAAGTGAAGCTATCTTGAATGACAAAATAGGCATTGGTAAAGCAACATAGAAGGTGGTTTACACTAATTATGATAAATTGGACAAGAGTTTAAAAAAGCATGAGGGAGATTTAGAGAATGTGAAGGAAATAGTGGATACATTACAAGCATAGATCAGGGCAAAAGAGATGGATGCAACCCACTTAAATCAAGCACAAGACTAGTAAGTGGAAGTGGCTAAGTCTCTTGAAGAGGCTCAAAATGAAAGAGATCAACTTTGTATCGAGGTGCAAAAATTAGACCACAAGGTTGAGACTGAGTGCAAAGCAACTTAAGACATGAGGATCCAAATGCAAGAGGCCACCAAGAATTTGATGATGTAACAGGCTAACAAAACAACATATGTGCAGAGTTGTAAAAAGAGCTATAGGAGATGAGAAAGAAGAAGGGTGGTATGTAGGAATATTTGGCTAACACCCAATCCCAAGTAGTTGAAAACCTTCAAAAGGCCCAAGCATAGACAAAGAAGGAAAGGTGGGAGAAGCAAGACATTAAGTCTATTCTATATACTCATAATGAAGAGGTAGATAAGTTGCGCTCTAAACTTTCAAGTTCCATCCAGGAAATGAATCAATTGAAGGAAAGCATGAAGGCTAAGGAAGCCCAATTCTAGTAAGAATTAGCTATAGCATGAAGGTCTAGGATTCTATAAATACTATGAGGATTGTTATCCTCCCATTAGGAAGGAATCATGATTGCGGTAGTGGCCCTGAACGCAATCTTGAAATTCCTAATAGATGCACAGGAATTGAATGCGAAGGTGTGCCCAATAGTCAAGAAAATTCTACATATGATCACCCCTTATTTTGAGGAATTTGGGAGGTTAACCATCAAACTATACAAGTTGACCAAGGAAGATTTGAAAGATACTTAAATTATAGAATGAAGGGAAACAACTAGAAAAGAAAATGAATTTATCACCTACAATTAGGTCACCCAAGAAAGAAAGGCTTGTTACTCAGCATTGACTAAGAAGGTTGGAGAAATCAGGGAGGACTTCAAAGCTCTAATCCAACTTGGATTACCCTCCTTATTCTCAGTAGGTAGAGGGGTGTTAACAGAGGAGAAAATAAAGGAGGCCATTTAAATCAAACAAAAGGATTTCTCATCACTCCAAGGTCTGATCCCATCTCCCCCAGTCAAGGAAATTGAAAAGGCGTTCCTCCATTTATCTTGACTCTACTACCATTGGAGCTAATTCACCAAAATGGGGAGAGGTTTCTTTTAAGGAGGTTCTCGAGCTTGACCAAGCCTATGAGACACTATGCACACTTGTTTTTCCTTCAAACATAGATTGGGAGTTCTAGCATGTTTCTTTCCTCAAACTCTGAGGATTATTTTTATTTATCTAAGTTCATGTATCCGCAAGCAAAGTCCCCATGTGAGTTGCCAAAAATTGTGGAGAATTTTTTCTCTAAGTGTTTTGATGCCACCTCCCACCAAAGGCTGAGATTACTCTAGGCACACAATGTGCCACATAGTGGGTGTGCAACTTCTTTCTATATCACTTTCCCTTTGGGCCTGAAATGAGACACATGGCTACATGGTGGGATTTTCCACAAGCTTCTCTCATGGAATCGTAAATCTCTTGTCAACATGCCATGTCCCTCATATTTTTCATGTGGGTTGTTTCACCTACGGGTGTATCATTTCTTTGGAAACGTTCATCCGATAGCATAGTAGGTCTTTTGTCTTTAGGATTGGTCTTTTGGGGTAGCATTATTATTCCTCATAGTATATCTAATCAAATTTTTTCTAGGTTGTTGGGATTCTTCTCTGACAACCATATCTTCACAAAGCTTCTACTGCATCCATAACCACTAATGAAACAACTCAATTTTTATTGTCAAAAATTATTGTGATCTAATCATATCTTTGATCAAATTGTGGGGTATCAGATGAGGAAACCTATTCGGAGTTCATCTCCATCAATTGCAACATTGGCTCATCTCTCTAGCTCTATAAAAGGGTTTGGAGTGGCTTGTGTGGAAGGGAGATAGATCATTGGAAGAGATATTTTTCTCTATCTATTAGAAGATTAGAATAAGGTGCGAATAGGAAATATTTTTATAGAGCTTTGTTTCACTCTATGGCATGTTAAAATTGTTAAGAATATTATTCAAATTAGCATCTGACCTTTGTATTTATTTGATTTATCACAAGAAAAAGTAATCATAGGAAGAAACATATGAGATTGTGCATCTATATGGCCTATGTCACATGTTTCCTTTCTCTATTATGTATATTTTGAATGCTCTATGTGAATTTATGTGAGCATAGTATTGGTGATTCCTTTATATGAAATTAGCTTTTATGTTTGCTTAATGCTACCTTTCAGAAATTGAATCATGTTTTTTGTACTATTTCATTTTTTGTGGAGTTTATGTTAATTTTCATATTATGCTATAAGAGAAAAAGGGTTCTATAAAGATCCAAAATATTTCTTATAGAGTATTGAGTTTTCTTGCTTCTTTCAGACCTTAGTGGGTGCTTCCCATGGGGAGATTTGAATGACTTCTTCATTCTTTTATGGGCCTTATCTGATCATTCTCTTTCCAACAATGAAGGTTCTATAACATTTTGTTTCCATTTCATCAGAAGTGAGAAGTTTCTAAGCTTTGAAATGTTGTAAAACCTTTGGTGCATCGCCACCTTTTATTTTCTATACATTTCTCTTTCCCCTTTTCCCTAACACAAGAAGAGTTGGCTTCAATAAAAGCCTTGAAGATCATTTAGTGAGGTGGAAGTTGGTCCTACACACACTAAATTTCCCATAAGGTTGTTCGGGAGAAGCGCAAGCTTTCATGATAAAAAATAACCACTTTATAAGACTTTTTCACTTTCTAGTGAATTGTCACTTCTATTTTTGGTACCCAACAGATTTAGTTATACTTTTTTCCAAATTTATAAAACTCCTAAATTTTAGTTTGATTTTTCAAGAGCCATAACTTTGACTCAAGTGTCAAATTGACAAACCATCTACGTCATTTTTTTGGCCACCTTTCAAGTCCATCTAGAACCTCTGTGTACCTTACAATTGACTTTAAATATTTTAAGAGGGATATTTAAGACAAAAATTAATATCACAAATGAAAAATGGTATTGAATTTATTTGTTCACCTTTGTATTTAGTTCACCATTTTGGAGCTCTCCCTAAGATTTCATGCCCATATGTGCAAAAATGGTAAATTAATAAAAATAGAAACTTGTTATTTTTAGCTTTTCTAATATTACTAAAAATAGTAAGTAATCTTGTCAATTATAGCCCTTAATATTATTCACTAAAGCTAACTAAAATTCAAAATAAATAACATTTTTTTTTGGGATGCAAGATTGCTCTTACACCTCGGATGCTCCTACATCAATTAGAGAATTTCAAGTAAGTTACCCATGTGAGGAACATAGAAATATTGAATTTAAACCATAATATTATGCAAGAAGTTGATAAAATTAGCATAAAAAATTAAAAGGAATGCAAGAAATTGAGAAATTGGAGTGTTATTAAACAATTCCCCCAAATAGATCTAATATTTTGACACATATGGTTTTCACATATCTTGTGGGTTATACAATTATAAGTGATCAAGAGTTGAATATAAATCAAAAGTGGTAGTGAGATTACAAGTTTTGAATGAATATCTTGATAGGGTGCTAGCATAAGAGAAAGATAGAAAATTCCCTATTTTACATTTATGTTTGACAAAATGAAAGGATAGATGGATAAATTGGTATTTTTATTTCTAGACAAGAATCAAAATCTTTAGTTTCTACAGGTTTTGAAAGATCAATTTCAAGAGTTCGTATGAAGAGAATCTCCCAAGAATAATTTTTTCTATTTCTTTAGTCAATTATTTGATGAAAGTAAGGGCTTCTTGTGAATATTTTGTGCCAAATATTATGGAAATATTTTTTATCTATCTTGACAAAATAGCATAAAACTTTCTACAATAAAATATTATCTTTTAAAAGTCCATAGACTTATTTATGGTGAGGGTTTCTACAAAAATTTTAGTTATAGGTTTAAAATATCAATGTTGGTTGGTAGAATGAGCATCTCCCAAGGAATCAAGTTTCACCTTCTGGGCACCTCTCTTCTTAACCTTTGGATTTCCAAAACTAATCTTATTCCATCTCTTAAGATGAAATTTAACATACTAAAGTTTCTTAACAAAGGTGTACATAGTAGTACCATAAGCAGGGCTACCATCCTCCATCACTGGGCCATAAGATCATGCAAAGAAGACTCCCAAAGCCACATAAGTTGAAACTTAAAGGGAGGATTTTTAGGAGTTGTAAACTGGGTTACAAAAAGTTTAATTGGCCAATGATCATAAACCCTCCAATCAAGAATCTCAGAATGAATAACCAATCTACCTCCCACTCAAACAAAAGAAAGCATAAATCTATCCAATCTTTTAGATATTGCTTTCTCTCCACTCCTATTATTCCAAGTGAAAACCCCATTGGAAGGCTTAACATCAATCAAAGCTAGCAAATGCACATTCTCCCAAAAAAATCATAAGCAATCCCAAGCTGAGGCAACCCACCTCTTTTCTCCTCCAAGATCAATAAAGAATTAAAATCACCAGCCAATATCCAAGGAAGATATGAAGCACACAATCTAACATACCTTAAATGAGCCCAAAGCCATATTTTTCCATGAATATTAATCAGGACATAAAAATTAGTAACCAAAATGGTCTCACCTATTTCCAAAGAAGAGGCAACCATGGAAATAGTAGAATGACTGAAAATCCACCAAAGTGGAGCAATATTTCTTGGATCCCAAAAAAGAGCCAAACCCCCAAAGCTCCCCTAAAAACCAATGCACTAACATTAACCAAAATACCAGATATGAGAAGCACACTGAAGCATGAAATCAACTAAAATTTTAGTCTCCTAAACAAAAAAAATGTCTAGAGAATGGAAAACAACTAGATCATAAATAGACTTTTGATGGGAGGTGTTATTCAACCCCCTTACATTCCATTAGAGAACAATCATGGGGGAGATAGAGAAAAGTGAGCATCAATGGGTTTAACAGACCAAAATTCCACCAACAAATCTCAATTACACTTAATTTTCTTAAGGTCCTTGCAACCACTTTTAGAAGAGGGCTCAAAAAATCCCTTCATAAGCGTGCGTTGTTGCACCCCCAAGGCTAGGGAAGACCCCTTGCTCTTGCCAAACCTTAGTCGATCCTTTGCCAAATCTGCGAAAAATAATATCATCATCATCCTACATAGGCCCATTCAGAGATACTAGATGATCTTGCATACCCTGAGATAAATGAATATCCTAATCAGATCCAAGTCGCTACCCCATAACACAAACCATACCAACATAATTAGAAGGCACATCTAGTGGGATTCCTTCCTCCAAGGTTGAAGTGCCCAATACCTGAAACTGATTAAAGTCCTCTTCATTATGCATGTCCTTAAACGATCTCTTATGACCCTTAGCCCAAGGCTTAACTAGCACAAAGCCATCTTTATTCGATTCGACCTCCATCATGGTAGATTTCCCTTTATCCTCCTTAACAAATTTTGGAGCCAAAGATGAAGGGGAGAAACTAGAAGGAGGATTCTTATTAATCCTAGGACATTGCTTCTAAAGATGCCTATACTCATGAAAAATATGACAACGAAAAGGAAGGGATTCATAATCAAGCTGTTGAATCCAAGACAAAGAACCAAGAAAAATTTGTAAAGAGTCTGGAAAGGGATTATTCAAATCAACCTCAACAAAAATCCAAGCAAAAGAAATAACCTTTCTTCGAAGGGTTTGTTGAGCAACTGTAGTAGGTTTACCAAGAAGAGCAACAATCCATTGTAAAATATATTTTCTTCAAAACTCCAAAAAAAGCCACGACAAAAGGACCCAAATAGGAACCCTCAATGACAATTCTTCATCTGAATTAAAACCCATATGCCAGGGTTTGATAAACAATCAAACATGGTTATAAAAGTATGGTCTTCCCTCAAAAACCCAATTCGTATCAGTCATATTGGAGAAAAAACCACAAAATAATTGTTTGCAACCACCATTAACTCCAGGTTGCCCTCAACCTGCCACATATGTCTGATCCAAGCATCTAAAGCCAACAGAGGAATACAGATCCCAAGAAATTTTTAGATTAAAGCATGTCTAGCACAATAAGAAACATCATCAGCCACAGATTCAAGAGAAATAACCAAGACCAGATGATCCTGACTCCTGAGCAAACAACCATTCACTTTCTTTAATTTAGGGCACTCCCCCACATAAAATGACTTAGATTATAGAGATTTCAACCCTAATGAAGATCCATTGTGAAAAACACCATGATTAGCTACCACTAGACTGGTAGAAACCTGATGCTTCGTAATAATCTCACCACACAACAAAACACCCTAGTAGCAGAAAAAAGAAGAAAAAAGAGACCCCCCGAACACCACAAGTTCCCCCCATGGTCGAAAACACCCAAACACTACCATGAAGGAAATAAAAAGGTGCATGCAAAGGTGTGCACATGACCTAACAAGCTATGTGCCACACAGTAGGAAAACTTCACCATTTCCATCTGACAACCATAATTTTTCGCAAAAACTAAAGATTATTTTACTCAATCAAGTGTAATTTTTTAGATGATGTGTGTGAGATTTTGGTCTCTTTAGGGACTGCAAATACTCTCTACAGCCGTTATTTCAATAGATAGACTATGCAAGTCATTAAATTTATACATCAAGAAATCTTGTATAAGTTGACATCATTAGTTTAGTAAGAGGAAACAAATGTACGGTTATACTAACATCAAAACTATCACCCCCTTCATCATTCTGAAGAACTCTCTTATTGAATTGAAGCATGCATTAGAGAATTCCTGACATAACAAATGATGTCAAAAATAATCTTCCAAACAATAGTGCATGAAGTGAAAAATCTAGGAGATAGACATTGTCCCATACATGACTTGATCAAAACACTCAAGTGATACATATTTATTGCACAACTAGGTCAATTTCAAATTTTATTATTAACCATGATAGCTTATCTTTTTGCACTTGAAAATTTGTTTAAACATTAGTTGAAGAAAGACTTTAGTGCTCTCTGTTAACCTATTATAATTCTTATTATTATTCTTTGTTCCAATCCTATGATCCTTTATAACTCTTTCTAAATATTAATAAAAAAATCATTTTCAATTTCAATTCATATCCAAATAATAATTACCAAATAATTTTAATAAAATTCCCCCTGTTTGCTTGACCTACGTTCTTTGATCTTATACATGATAGGCCTTTTTCTAGCTTAGCTTCAAGCTGTTGGAGATCCCATATGCTTAATGATGTAGGGATATCTCCCATTAGTTTCCTGAGAGAAAACAAAATATTTCAAAGTCAGCTAGTGTTTATTTGATAAGAAGTTAATCTTGAAAATCATAAATAGTAAGAAGAGATTCTAAATTTTTGAACTAGAAAAAAGGTATGATATTTTGCATTTCAAACTAGATAGAAGTAAAACCTGATAGAATTTATGAGAGTGTCACTTTGATGGCTAAGTCTTAATGCTTCTCCTCACAAAAATTTCAAGGTCTGATGACATTGCATAGCTAGGATCAGTCTAAGTAAAACAAAACAAATTTGAATACCAAAATTGACAAAGACTAATCTCACATCTTTGTTGATTTTATTGGAGGAGTTACATGTGTATTAGTGTCCGTAAGTAGCTCATCTCGCAGCATCTGATCAGGTTGGTCATTAATGTACTTCTCAATTGTTTCTTCCATACTTATACCAGGAAGAAAAAATATGCAAGGAAATGATTACTAACACAACTTTATGAAAGTCTTTAAAGGAATTTTTTACTTCTTCTCACACCACAGTTAGAATCGTATAGCTATTATTCTTTTGCTACAAGTTCAAACATATGAATATTATTGCAAAAAAAAATGAGATGACTTGTAGCTTTATGAAAAACATTTCTTGCAGTATACACTAGCACTATCTCTGAAGACACGAAACTCACCTTATAGTTACTGCAAGTAAACTCATTCTACAACTGATAGGGGTGGATGGACACAGATCAACACTAATAAGCAAATATAAATTCAGCAATTCATGAATAAAAACACACACAAATAAAAAACGAGTTGCTGCTCCAAATATTTGTATTGAATTGCTTGCACAAAAATGGTTTACATCTGCCTATTATATAGAGGACTTTAGATACATTTAGAAAAATCTATAATATAGGCCGACAAATTATTTTTATTATTGTTTTATCTTGGCCGACATAGAATTTACCTAACCCTAAACTTCTAGAATTTATCCAACCCTAACTGACATAAAAATAACTTCTAGAACTTTACCAAATTTTACTTTATTCCTAATCTCTAGTTCAGTTGCAACCTCTAGAAACTTCTAATTTAATTAATATTTTTACATCTTATTTGAGGGAGAAATTACATTTCCCAACAGTCCCCCCTAATTTTGACCTTAAATGCTACTACATAAATTTACTTGCTCATGACTGTTGACTTTGTAAATCCTTTTCTTTGCTTGATATCTTCATGCCTGATGATGCCTTTGTCTTTATCCAAGTCTTCAAACTTCAAACCATCTGTACGATCTGCAAATCTCTTTGCTCAACTCTTTTCAACTCTCATCCCACTGCTGCGGAAATCCTTCAAACCTTGATTATCAAATATTTCAAAAACTTCAAATTGGAAGTCTTCTCTGCAAACTTGCTATCTGTAACTTTCCATCAAACCTCTCTTGATTTCTTTCATCTTCAACATATGAACAGTTCCAATTGAAAAACCTTTTGAACATACCTGTCATCTTTTGCCAACTCGATCCGTAATACCATCAACAATCCATTTTCATACAACTTGCCATAGAATCCATTTTCATACAACCTGCCAGACAATCTTTCTTGCACTGCCTGTTCCAACATGTCTTTTCAGAATGACTCTTCAAACCACAAATTCTGCATGGATGTAAATCCCAACATCTATCCTTCGTATGTCCTTTCCTGTTATAATGACAACATTGCACACATTCCTTTTCTTTAACAAATTTGGTTACACCTGTATTATTTCCTTTACTTGTCACATATCCAAGTCCTTCATGCTTTGGCCTCATTATTGGCTTAAATGGCTCTCTCATCCCTTGATCCTTCCTTCCTAAACCTTTACCTTTGTATCCCATTCTCTCCATGATCTTTAAACCAACATTATTTTCATTGCCATTACATCTAACAACATTAGCATTTTGATAGTTTTTATCACAAATTTCTTCAACAAAAACACATTTATCAATGCACGAATTCAAATTCTCTATACTAAAAGAAACATCACATATGGATTTCTTTTCATTCAAACATTCATTCTCTTCATTCAATCTTGATATTTCATTTTTGTATAAACTATTCTTTGCTTCTAATTTCTTCACCTTTTCTTCTAAATCATCAACCAACTTTATTCTTTGTTCCAATTCCTCATTCCTTATATTAATCTCATCAAACAATTTTAGTTTTTCTTCAAGCTCTTTATTCTTCTCTCTAAGTTTGCACAATTCCTTCACTTGCAAATTATTTATTTGTTCCACAAACTTTAACCTATCCTCTAGCTCTTCAATTGCCTTTGTATAATCACTAATTTCATTTAAAAGATTACATTTTTCTGCTCCCATCTCTTTCATTAATTTTTCCAATTATTTTTCTAAAAATCCTTTTCACATTTTAAACTAGTATTTTCTTTCTTCACCTTTATTATTTCTTCTTCTAATTATTTTGTTTTCTCTTTCTTTACTCTATTAGCTTTTCCCATTGAAACAAATAAATAATCTTACCTTACTTTTGCAATCGTTTCTTGCCTTCACTCTTCCACAATTTCCTTCAATTCGCTATAACCTTTTGAAACCCTTGTTGCAATCTTTCTTCAAACTTCAAAAAATCATCACTTTCAACAAATTTTTGACACATGTTATCTCACAATTCATTTTTTTAAACATAACTTCTATAATCTGAAAATTTCAACAAAAATGTACCAAACCCTAACTAGGGCAACATAGATTTACTATGACAATCATTTCTGTAAAAAAAAAAAAATTCATAAATTCTCAAGCCAATGCTCATACCAATCTTTAGCAGCACTGTATTCTTCACTTTGATGGCTTTCTTTAATTTGGTGCCCACAACCTGGCATATACTTCTTTCAACAACACTTGCTCCAGCAATGGATCTTCACAAATTATTTAACAAACTCTCTCACAACCATCTGCTCTCTAGGGTCTTCTACCATAGGCTCTGATACCACTTTGATAGGGGTGGATGGACATAGATCAACACTAATAAGCAAATATAAATTCAACAATTCATGAATAAACACACACACAAATAAAACACGAGTTGCTGCTCCAAATATTTGTATTGAATTGCTTACACAAAAATGGTTTACATCTACCTCTTATATAGAGGACTTTAGATACATTTAGAAAAATATAGAATATAGGCCGACATATTATTTTTATTATTGTTTTACCTTGGCCAACATAGAATTCACCTAACCCTAAACTTCAAGAATTTATCCAACCCTAATCGACATAAAAATAACTTCTAGAACTTTACCAAATTTTACTTTATTCCTAATCTCTAGTCCAGCTGGAACCTCTAGAAACTTCTAATTTAATTAATATTTTTACATCTTATTTGAGGGAGAAATTAAATTTCCCAAAAACAACAATGAATTCCTTTGATTGTTGCATTTGAAGTTACATGACAAAAACAAATCTTACAGGGTTACCAGGTGTTTACAACATGACTAGAGGAGACTTCTATATTGTTGTGAATGAGATTTATGCACAAGGAGGTGCTCTCCAACATGCACACATAGAGAAATTGATGTATGGCAACATATACATTAAAGGGTCAAGCATTATGTTCAAGATTAGATTATAAAAACAATAATTTAAAAGCTTTACAGTAATCATAAGGATTAATTATGATACAGTGAATCTCTTTACTTGTTGTAGTTCACTGTGAAACCCATATGGGACTGAAGATTCATGATCAACACGATGTATAATAGCATTTTTTGAATAGCCCTTGCAATTGCAGTTGGAATGTTGAGCTATTTTTTGGTTTTAATTTTTAGTTTCTAGTTTTTGCTTGTTATTTTACATATACTTTCTTTGATTGCATATGTCAGATCAATAGTCTATAAAATAAATTTCCATTTCCTGTTCTTTGTAGAAAGAGAAATAGTGAATCCAAATTACAAAAAAAATAGCCTTTGTTTTCTATATATGCTGATCGCTCAGGTTCGAGCAGTGTTTTTCTAATTGATAATAATTTATTATAGCTCTGTATTTTTTCCTATTAAGTATAGTGTTAGAGCTTTAAATCTTTCAATTGGTATTAGAGCATGTTGAAAAAAAATTATTGTTAGGATAGTAAGATTAGGGTAATAGTTATCTCCAAAAGATTAATAGCACTAGTTTTCAATTTCAATTTTCATTGTTTACAAGAGATAGCTATCACTTTATCGAAATGAGAACCATAATATTATCCCAAGGTCTCTAAAATTAGTGGAAGTTGGTTACATAGAACTTGTATATGATAATTCTTTTAATGCCTTGACAAAAAATCAATCAACTCAGTTGAACGAGGATAGAAAAAGGAAAATCAAGGTCTATAAATATCAAATCTACATTGGATATTTCAAAATTTCCCTATATTTTTGGCATGCAAAATGAAATGATGCATAGGAGGCTCAACGATCTGCTTACATGGGATCTCAAAAAACTAGATTGGTAAGACTTCAATCCTTTCAAAGAGTTTTTGGAAATTTAAAGATAAAAGAAGCTACGTCCATTCAAAAAATTATTACAATGATTCAAGGAATTGTGAACTAGCTTGAGATTCAAGAGAAACTAGTTACACAATAGAAAATTGTATAATTTATAGATTTCCTTTCCCTAAATTTGATTCAGTGGTGATACCCATTGAAAAAATTAGAAATCAAACCATATTCAAAGTCATAGAGTTGATGGGTCTTTTGGAATCTCATGAGGAGTATATGCACAACATTCTATGGAGAGCTTGATGCAAGTTTCCTAGCCTACTATAAGAATTGAAGAAAAATATACAATACTTCTCTCACTTAAATAAATCTAAAGGGAGGTCTTCTACTAAGAAATGAAGTGTAACAACCATCCCTCGGTTGCTACCATTTTTTTTTCCTTAAATCAATTCAAGCCCAATACCAAACTTAATCATGAACATCCTCCATTTAGCTTAAAAGTGCTAACTTCAAACTTCTTCATTTACTATGGTGGCATCAACTAGATGTTGCCATTTACTTTCATACACATACAAGTGGTAAGCTCCCAAGGTTAAGGTCATTCGTAGAGCTAGAACTAAGCCTTGAGGGTTCATTCTTGATGACCTTGCCTATGCATCCCTTTGTAGGAAATCAAGGGCTTTGTAGTTCACCCCACAATATTAGAGGGAGTTCATTCTCTCCTCTTGTATGATATCTCACCATAAAGTGTTGATATTATACCAAACATTACCAATCAATACTATGCAAACATGCACAGATACTCAAGGGTCATATAGTTCCATAATTCCCCAATTCCCATAGGGAGTGACTCTAGCATACATCTCATATACACAAGGCAACAAACTCATACACATCTCATTTACATAGTGATTGGTTCCAACATACATCACATATACATAGCGATTAGCTACAACATACATCATAAATACCTTATGACTTGATCCGTGGATATTTTAGTGGAAATTGAAGTTTCCCATTTCTCTCTCAAATTTGCACCAGAAAAGATCTCAATCGATTCCAATGCAACTCGAACAGAGCGAAAAGGAGTCCGTTTGCACAAGTTATAGCCAGTCAAACCTTTGGTCAAACTAGAATCAGAGGTGTCCAAGAAGTGAAAAAATGGCATCATCAAAATCTTTGAAGTCAAAATCGCCAGCGAAGAGCCATTTGAGAGATGATTCCGAAAATGTTTCAAAAATCGACATCGTATGCGAGAGTTATCAGCGGTCAAAGCTCTCGGTTGACTTGGTGACTAGTAGGCATAATGATGACGTCATCATCCGTACTGATGACGTCAGCACGTGGTACGGAATCTGATGTGGACAAACCAGAGTGTGACATGTGGCATTTATACGGACCAATCGCAGAGTGGCACGTGGCAGTAGGCCCGTCAGTAGGCCACGTCATCGTCTAGGCCACAGGCCACGTCAGGCATGACACGTCGGCATCCACATCAGCATCCAGTTGGCAGACACGTGAGCTCCTAGTCAGCACCTTCATCAAATCAGATTTTGCCACATGGCACCTCCTCGGCATGCCACGTGGCCAATATCTTCGTCCGGCAGTTTGGCTATTGTTTTGATTGTTAAAAAGGTTCGGTTGAGGATTTGAACCTTAGACCACTCGCCTCCGAATAACCCGCGTAGCCGTTGCACCACATCCGCCGGCTTCACTAAGTATGGACTGCATTTGTTTTTGTTGTTTAATATTTCAGGAGTTGGTTTTAAAAATGCCGACGGCCGGGCTTGAACCCGGAACTGCCGGGTTCCAAAAATACTTACTCACCGCTGAGCCATCGAATGGCTTTAATCTTTATTTAGCAGCGGATGGTTTTGTTAAGTTAGTGAAACCGAATCTCCTTAATTTAAATAATCCCTCCAAAATTGTTTAACAATAATCCTTTTTAAGGATTAATCAAAACTTCCCAAATAACAATAAGCCCGAAAAGAATAATAAGAAGGGCTTGGAATAATTAAAAGGGATATTTTGAAGATTTTTTTTATATGTATAAGGGAGATTATTAAAATCTAAATGTTAAATTGGGAGATTTAGTTGTCTTTAGGGGGATTTGGAAAATATTGTAAAATCAATTGGTTAGTAACCAATTTGAGAAAATTTTATGTATTTAAAGGGGTGTGAGGTGAGAATGAAGTTAAGTTTTTTTTCAGGTGATGAAGTCTTGAAGCTAAGGTGACACGAAAGAGAGGTCTTGTGGAAATTCTTTGAGTCATTCTTGCACGTCAGAGCGCTGTTATGCTGCCGAAGTGCTTGGGGAATGATTGTGGTGCTTTGTAATTGATTTTTGGAGTTAATCGGATCGATCTCTCTATTGGAGTGGACCCGGAGACGTAGTCACTTTGTGACGAACTCAAGTTATCAAATGTTTGCACTTCTCTTCTTCTCTCTCACTTTCTCTTAGTTGTTAATTCCTTCATTTTTATTTCCTTAAGTTAATTTTGATTTAATTAACTTGGAATAATCATTGTAAAGTTAAGCATTTAAATACTGCAATCTAGTCTAGATCCTATCTGATCATGACAAGCTACAACATATGTCACATATACATAGTGACTAGCTCCATCATATGCCACATATACATAGTGTGTGTCTCCAACATGTCACATATACATACTGACTAGTTCTAGCATACATCACTTATACACTCGGTGACTAATTCATATGCACATCACAAGTACTTTAGTGATGGCTCATATATACATCACATCACAATCGCTCATATGTGCATCACTAGTACATTAGTTATTCACTCATATGTACATCATAAGTACAATAGGGATTGGCCTATACATGTCATGAATATGATAATGATCAAAAAACACATTCACATTGGCTAATGCACAGTTGCCCTTAGTGCATCCCAAATAGAAAAGGAATATCAATGCATTTCCCACTACACTATAGGTCCCATCCTTTTCTTATATCTTTTGCACCATTGGACAACTAAGAGGAAGGTTCAGTGTGCTCCATACTACATCAAAGGTCCACCCTGAACTGAATAGGGTCAAGTATACCATTTCCACATCAAGATATGCTAAAACTATACTATGAAGTTAGTCCAACTAATACCTACCTATTATTCATTAGAAACTCTCTTCCCCATAGTCCATCAAATGGTTAAGCAACCAAGGATGGCCATCACTGGCATAGTATACTCCTTGAATACTGTCCATCTCAAGCATAGTGCTACCCCTAGACACCTTTCAATCTCAAGCATAATAGTACTACTTCTTGACTATTGTCCATATCAAGCATTGTACTACCCCTAGACACCTATCAATCTCAAGCATAATAGTATGCTCCTTGACTACTATCCACCCCAAGCATAGTACTACCCCTAGACACCTGTCAATCTTGAGTATAATAGTCTTTCTGCTTGACTACTTTCCATCACTAGCATAATATTGCCCTTAGAAATCTATCAATCTCGAGCATAATAGTTCTACTCCTTGACTATGGTCCATCTCAATCATAATAGTACCCCTAGACATGTTAATCTTGAGCATAATAGTATTTCTCCTTGAGTCATGCTTAGCACTATCACTAGAACATAGGTTCTTAACATAGAATAAGTAGATCATAGTCAACTAAAATAGAATTGTATACATAGTCATTTAATTTTGAGGTTAATATTCACAATACATAAAAGAATTCACTTAGTAACAACATGAGGTAAGCTCAACTCAACTAGTAACCACTACCAAGTAGTCTAATTCATTCCCTTCCTTTAATTTATTATTAAAAAATAGACATTATATATTGAATAGAAGTTATCAAGTTTTCTTTTATAATCATCCAATACCTATTTGGCCTCATTCAAAGCCTACTGAAGAGAGAAGGTAAAAAAAAATAGGAACAAGCCCAACATTGAGGAGTTACCACACTAGACCCTTCCCCTACAGACTTGATGTCATAGAGGCATCCATCACCCAAGGACTGCCAATGCACTCTCTTCCAAATAAATTGATGTCACATGTATTTCTCCTTACAAGGTCTCACAAGGGATGCATACACATAGATTTCCCCATAACAACGATTTGCTAACACTCCCCCTTAAGGATATTGAGGTCCTGGATCAAACTCTAGCATTTTATTTATAATGCAACTTGAACATCCCAAATTTCTTATAGATTCGTCTCACTAACCTATGGGCTAAGCTTAGTATGTAATATGAAATTAGATCTTTGGGCCTACATGATCACATTGCGACCATTAATGTATAAATCTTCTTGCTTAGATTGTCAATATAAATTTCCAATTCAACTCCTCACACACATGTCAAGATAAGTAAGGGGTCAAATAGCTCTTTATAACCTCTCTACACCTTTTAGCTAAGGATGTAAAGCCACAATAAGATTCAAAGATATATAAGTCTCAAGGTTAGTGTAATTCCCCCTTCTTAGTTGAAAAACATAGTTATGCCTGTAGACATTGGAATCTAGTTTAAGCCTGCGACTTCAATATTCTTCATAATTCGTATTCTTCATGGTCATGATAAAATAATGTCAATTATTTAATTATTCTCTATAGTCTTCATTCTTCTATTAATTAAATAATCTTAATTATTTAATTAATTCATGCTTTTCTTTATTCCATCTGATTAATTAAATAAACACTTTTTATTTAATTATGTTACTAATTAACCTTATTCTTCTTGTCAATTTTTTTTTTCTTATTTAATTTCCCCTTTATCATATGTCAACTATAATTAAATAAATTCTTTATTTATTTAATTATTCATTTAAATCCCTTCAACACTTAATTAAATAAATCTTATTTATTTAATTATTCTTCAAATATAAAATCTTGAATTAAATGAATTATTTAATTCATGAATTCTATTTTAACACATTCCTCTATATTTAGATAAATTGTGTGAGTTGTCTAAGTATTCACTTTTACTCGACTCAAAGATCTATTCAAATCACCCAGTTAACTCTTGATTTAATGTCTGAGTGACGTTCTTGAGTAATCTCTTCGTCAAATAATTCAATCATCTAGTTCTAACTCAAATGCATGTACATGCATATTAACTAAATATTCCTATTTAATTAATTAAATCTTGTGTGTGCATTCAAACAGAGAGTTGCTTTAATCCATTTTTATCTTTTTCATGCAAAGATAATTCTTATGTTTTCGAATACCAAACTGGAAGATTAAATCATTTATTTAATCTTTAATTCTATTTCTAATTTATATCACTCATGCCATTACTAACTATTATCAAAATGCATGACTAATCAGTCAATCTCAACCGTCTGTTGATCTTTCAATCCTAGCCTGTCGTTCAAATAATCAATTTTCTATAAATTGATCTTGTCTTCATCATTCCAATATCTCTTGAAATCTTATGACTTTTTGGAGCACCTATCTTGAATCTTCGATGTTTTGCTAAATCATTATCATAGGCTATACTTGCATGAACTTTTGAAGATATGAGGGAAATTATACTACAACAACAAAATGGAGAAGGGAAATTGAGATGAATAATGGAAATAGGTACAAATTTGGTGAGATTGTTCAAGTTTTGTTTACGTTTACTTTCTTTTGTTCTTTGTTGCTTAGCATTATATTGCATTTAGATTTGCATTGCATGGTTGCTTTTAATCTTTTCTTTTTGCACTTTCTAGACATTACATTTGGTGAACCTGACGTGAAGACACCATCTTCGCGTATCTGTAGACTTTTATTTTTATTTTTGTAGGTTTTTCATATGAAACGACACATTAGCTTTGCGAAACACCGTAATTGACATTCAAAGACACATCAGTTTGATGAAGTGACACACTTGACTTTATGAACTGCATCTAACACTAGAAATGATGCATCTAAAAAATTCTAACGCATCTACAAATTCCTGAACCGCAATTGACTGGTAAAATACCAAGAACACAATTGTAGAGAACATCGACGCATCTGATTGGTAAAACAATTATGCAATTGACTGGTATGTTCCTTTTGTTTCTATTTTCAGAAATCTAAAAAATTTAATTGATTTGTGTGTTACTAGTATCGGATTTTCAACGTGTGGGCTTTCTATTTTTGGAGTTAACGAGTTTTTTCAGGACAATTGATGAAGAAAATATTGAAAACTACTAACGAATCTTTCTACAGAATGCATGTCGAAGACCTTAGTTAATTTTCTTGAAACATATTATTTGGTAATGTAGCAAATCTTTCATTTGGATTAAAATTAACAAGTGTCTATTGTGTTTGGTGCGAAAGCACAACTGTGTAATTACCCTCGCGATTTGGTACATTGAAGTATCCTCTCCCCTTGCGCATCTGTGTGATCCTGGGTGTAAGAGAAATGGTTACCAACTCTAGAACTTGGGCTTGTTCTAGTGGGAAAAAGTACTCACCCCAGGATGACTCAGACTAGTAGCACCCTGAACCCAAGTGACTTCCAACCAGTATATAAAAGTGGATTCTTGGGGAAAACCCAAGAATCATGTGTATGGTTCTAACGAGATGGATCCGAAAGGGGACTCTAGCAGCATGGATCATGCCCTATGAACAAAATGCCTGTACTAAATACATTTTGTTTTAGAGACCAACCATTTTTGGTCATTGCTCAGTATAGTGCAGGGTATAGTATCATGCCCAAAGACACACACTACTAATCCCCTTGAGTAGAAATAATAGTTCTTGGGAGGTCATTTCCCAAGAATTTAAAATTGGTGTGCTTGAAAGATGTTAATGAGCTGTGGAGGGGAGCCAATGCCACCAAATTTCTAAGCTATCTTCTCTTGAGAAGGAAAGGTGTTTATCACCAATCTGGGGTATTTTGGTGGGCTATACCAAGTATACAAACCCTAGGCCTTTTTCCCTATTAGGATGGGCTTGTTTGTTGTCATATTACACTATCTTTGAGTCCAAAATCAAACTGAAAATAATTTGTCTTATGATTGTCCTTATTTTCTAGAATTTGATCATGGAAAACAGAGTTAGTTTTAAATCTCAAATCACTAAAAATACACAGAGTCGTAACTATTCACCAGAAGGTCACAATTGATTTTTAGAGTCGCATTTGTTTAACTTCAAGTTGCATCTATCATTTTCAGTCACATTTGTTTAGCATAGAGTCACATCTACCAGATTAGCTCACACTTGCTTTGCAAAAAATTGCATATGTTATATTATGAGTCGCAACTGTCATTACGAGTCGCATCTATTAGAAGGTTAACCACATCTATCAGAGTTAGACATTAAACTTTACCAGAAACTCACAATTGATCATCACAAAACCACAACTGTGAAATTTAACCACAACTCATAAACTTAATCGCATATGTGAAATCCTGTGATGCATTTACCTAATTAGAAAACCAGAATTTATGATCATTGTCCAGTCAACATGGTTATACCAGTCTTTCAGTTGGCATCCCACAAGCAGACTTTGAACATAAATAGGAAATGATTTTGCTCAATTTTGCATCCTTTAGGTTCATATAGTCATTACCATAGTTGTCCTAATTTAGAGTTTTGTCTCATCTTAGAATACATTTTTACAAACTTTAAGATAGGTCCACCATCTACACTCTAGAAAAATCACAGCGTCAACGAAATCTATCATTGAACATAGTCTTATCATTTTATCCTTTGTCCTATAGAGAGTCCTCCTAGCTCATCAGTCTAGCTAGGAAACTCAACTTGTCTTTGATCCTCATCCTACATTGGTTCCTTGACTTAACTAAATTGATGCCTTGGTTAGACTTTAGGTAGTTGGTCCCTTCATCTTGGGTTTATAGAATTGATTATGTTAGGGCCTTGCTTAGACTTTGCATCTTTATATTTTAGACTAGTTTCATCCTAGAACATTCCTTATTTTGCATCCAAAAAATCCCAAAAAACATAGACTACAGTCATACTATCCATAGACGTAGTTTTGCATTCCTTGCATATTGAGCTAATCTTAGATGGTTGAAACTAGGTCTAAGAGAAGAGAGAGAGAAAAGATGTCAAACCCAAACAAATTCATCAATCCATTTTCCTCAAGATCTCACAAGACTCTATTAGAAAAATTCACCACTCGAAACACTCAAGGTCACATTACAACAAAAGACATAGAGGCTATTGCACAGGACCCTGAGTTTTCCTCTTTCGTAGATAGCAAATGATTGTCAATGATACTTAGCCAAATTGCTAGCTGAAGGCACTACCTTACCTATAGGATTTGATATCAGCACCTTACAAACTCAACCTACACAAGGGACAAATACAATGACTGCTAATACTACTATACCCTAGGTCAGCATAACTATGCCATCTGGCACACCTACACAGAGTACCACAATCCATATGTCTCCATTTGGTACATCCGGTATGACCTCAGGATTTAATTTCACTATAGGCGGATCATCATCCACTCCATCCGGTCCTCTTGTTGGGAGTAAAAGACCTAAAACGTTAGCCTCTACACCATATGTCGGTGTCACAAGTACAATATCGTAGTCAATGGCCATACCTAATGCTAGTGTCACAAGCACCATACCACAATCGATGGCCATACCTAGGGCTCAAGTCACTAGTACTATACCACCGACTACACAAATAGGAGGAATTCCCTCATTCCAGTATGACAATCATAATCCATCTTCCAAAATCGCCAGTCAGAATACTTTCACACAGATTCCCAATCAGAATCCATTCTCCTAGACTGGCAGGCAAAATCCATTCACTCAAATTCTGAATCATAATTCCTTTGCCTAGACTAGCAAGTAGAATCCATTTACACAGATTCTGAATTAGAATCCTTTCTCCCAGATTGGTAGTCAAAATCCGTTCACACAGATCCTGAGTCAAAACCATTTTATGTAGATTCTAGACCAGAACACATTTACCAACATTCCAAATCCAAACCCACCTCAAATACCAATGTTCAATCAAAACCCATCACGAGACTTTAGATTTCAGAATACATACACGGATTCACATAATCTGCCTAGCACATCTTTGACCCAAGTTGACGTCATACAAACACAAATACATGCACTAAAAATGCAAATGGATAACATGTCGGTGTCAACTAAGAAATCCTTTTCAACAAAGGACATATGCCCATTTCCCTTTGATAGATCATTGTATATGACCCCTTTCCCTCATGGATATATCATACCGAATCTCCCTAAGTACAATGGAAAACAGATTCCAATAGAACATATAAGGGAATTTTCTACCATATGTATAGATGTCGCCTATGACCCCACATCATATGAGACTATTGTATATGCATAAAATTGGTCATATTTAATTATTCCTAAAATTTAATTAAATATTTATTATTTAATTAATTCCTCTAAAAGTCTTCTATACGTAATTAAATTTAATCAATTTAATTATAGTATTCATTCATTTTATTCTCCCGCCATAATTAAATAAATCTATTTTATTTAATTATTCCACATTCTACTTGATTAAATTAAATAAATATATTTTTATTTATTTAAGTTAATATCATCTTTTGAATTGAATTAAATATTTTTAATTAAATTTAAATATCTCTTTTCTTTCTATTTTAAAACTTTCCTCTAATTAATTAAATAATTTTATTTAATTAATTTCATTCATTCAACTTTAATTAAATTTTTTATTTCATTAAAGATCTTTTGCTTTCTTCAAATCATAATTAGATATTCTGTTTAATTATGAAATCTTCTTATTTCCTCAAAATCTTAAATATTTATTTATTTAAGAAAAATCAACATGCACTCATAAATAAATAATTGAATTAGATAATTCATTATTTATCTTATCATAATATTTCCATTTTTCTTCTAAAAAGATGATTTTTAAATCATCTCATCTTGTCTCTTCCATTAAAATGGAAAAATCTAGCTTTATTCATTTTCTTCTATTTTCTCTTCAATCTCATCTATCTTCAACCATTTGATCTGTCAGGAATTATCACAGCCATTGACCAACCTAGCCAATCAAAAATCTTTGAAAAACTCTATAAATGCACGTGCAAATCCAAGCATTGGTTACAACATAGAAAAAATACAACATACACTTACATTGTTGCAATTTTAGCATTTTAGCAATATTTCATATCATAGCATAATCTTGCATTTAGCATTAGTATGCATTTTTAATCTCATTCTTTAGTAGCCTACTTCGTTGAGCTTGGCATTCCAAATATGATCTAGCAACTTGAGCAAAGACGAAATGCTGGAGATAGAGAGCAATAAGATGACTTCAAAGAAGTTGCGATAAGAGTTTGATAATTTTTTTAATCTTCTTTTAACCTTCTTTGATTTAATGTTTTATTGATTGTGTTGTTGAATTTAATTTAGATTTGATCCCATATTTCATACACACATAAAATGGCACCCACCGTGGGGCCTATGCCCCGATTTTAATATTTTCTTGTAGAGTTTTCTGGCAGGTTTCCGCATTCTGAGTTTGGCATTCAAAATTTTTTCGGCGTTTTAGCAAATCTGAAACTTTCCGTGTCGCTTCTGGGACTGTAATTTCTCTATTTTTCCCAGGTGTTCTAGCGCATTTGGGGACTATTTTGGCACTTTTGAGGGTTCTTTTAGTGCTTATGAGGGACAGAATAGCGCATTTAGTCCATCTCATCCTTCTGTCTATTAAAATGGCCCATTTAATGAATGTTTTAGTGCTTTTAAGGTATGATTGAGCGCATTGGTTGTCTGTTTCTATGCATCTCGGGTCCATTTGTCTATAGCTCTGTCTTATTTAGCGCTTTTAAGGATTTTTTTATGCATTTAGGAAATCTTTGTGGCACATTTAAAGTTTGTTTTAGTGCTTATAAGTTTTTTTCAGTGCATTTAAGGTCTGTTTTAGTGCATCTAAGGTCTGTTTCTATGCATCTGGTTGTAAAAAAAAAAAGAATTATGCGTCTGACGCCTTCTGCAAACAGAATTTTCTTTGGTTAAAAAGAAGCAACCCTAGGATAGTCACATCTAGATAAAACTAATCAATCCTAGGATAGGCATGTAACTTAAAATGAAGCAATCTAGGATAGACACCATACAATATTTTTTTGCAATTAAAATTGGACAAACTTATTTTGGTGAAGCAATATCCTCACTTAGATTAGATCATTATGATTTGGAATTTAAAAAGAACAATTGTTTGCTTTTTCTATGGCAATAGGTCTATGCTCTCCCCTTAATTGGGTGATCAAAATACCAGACTTTCCTTTTCAATTTCATGCAAATTTATGCTTTATTAAATCCTTTAGAAGGCTTGCCATAGTGGGAAAAAGTACTCACCCTACAGGAATGACCTAAGTGGGAACAACCAAAACTAGGTTTTCCAACCCACTATAATCAAAAGTGAATTTTGGGGAAACACATATTCAACGACAGTGAACAAGATAACCATCCCCAAAATCTTTGTTCTAGAGATTGGGAGGTCTCCTAAGGGAGTTTATCTATTGTCACGCTGAACGAAAACCTTGACTACGAATCATAGTGTAGAAAGCCAACTGTGCCAGTATCCAGACATTATTTCAATCACAGTGCAAGGGGAGGGAAGAATCTACCCCCAAGATACTCACCATATAACTTCCAAGGATTGTTTGCTTAGGGGATCTGGTATCCACTTTTGTCACTCTGAGTACGCACTTGGAAAAGACAAAAACATGGGCGCCATTTTGGGGGTGACATGGCTGTGTGAGTCGACACAATTCTAAGATGTGGGATGTGATTGCTATGATGACCTTTTGAATATTAAGAGTGAGTCTGCTTGAATTTTCTTTCATGTGCTAAACCTATGAAAACATTTGTTGAAAAACATTTTCTCGATCAAACACTTGATGTTAGTATAGGGTTTTAAGAACAACTATTTTTTAGAATGTTTGTTGTGTCTTCCATTACATTAACTCAGATAAAAGACCATCCAAAATGAACGTGAAGAAAAAAAATTGAAACCTTTCAAAATCCATTTGCATTTTTGGTCCAGTAACATTCTCAATATTGGTCCTCATGCTTAGGAAGTGGAAATCAACAAAGTTTGTCAAGAAATCAATTTCCACTAGAATCAAGAAACCCAAGAAACAATTAGGGTACAAGAAGTCATTGCAAAGAAGAAAATTTTTGTACAAAAGTTGTCACCTCTTGTTTCATTTCTGTGGATTTCTTCATAGATACCAAGACTTCATTAGGGGGTTCACTGACGAGTATGTTGTAGATCCCTTGAATTCTCAAGCTTATTATCAAAGATTAGCTCTATCTCAATGGCATAACTTAATCAACCTCTTGAGTTTGACAATATACCACAACTTGCTATTGAGTATTCCTCACATCCTAGTCAAATCCTCAAGTGATCTTGAATTCTTCCTTCAAAAACAAAGATCAAATCTTTAAGAGTATATCTTCCAAAAAAAAATTTATGATTAGTGATTCAACTTCCCCAATAGGATTCTAACATCCTTCATCATCGGAAGCCATAATCAAGAATTAGGAAACATCTTTGATCATGTCATAAGATTCCCATCTTATTAGATCAAAATAGCATCATTGTTGTACTCATAAAAATTGTGATCTAAGTTTAGAAGATTTTTTCAAAATCACATGCCTATCTTCACAAGATCTCAATACATCAAATCGAGGGAGAAAAACCAACAAGAAGGTCATACCCAAAACACTCAAGAAGAAGGTGAAACCAGTAATCCTCTCTACAGTATGAGTCATAATCCACTTTTCAACAATGACATGGATAACAGAGAAGAAAATCCCTTCCACAAATACAAAGCCATAAACAATACTACTGTCAATAGTGATGATAAACATGAGGATGAACGCCACCTTAGAGAAGTTGAACAAGATCCCAAATTTTACAAGGCCATAGAAAAGATCTTGCAATGTGATAAAGAAATTTTTTTCCTCTATTTAGTTGACCAAGGAGCTAAATTGCCACATGACTTTGATACTGAGATTTTGAAGAACAAACCTGAAGAAAAACCCCCATTTGATCTTAGTGCTTTGACTCAATAGATCAAAGCACTTCAAGGATGAGTTAAATAGTTACAAGGGGAAACCACCACAAAGAAATATACTCTTGAGGACATTTGTCCTTATCCTTTTGATTCAAGCCTCAACATGATTCCATTTCCCAAACATTGTGAAATTCTAAATTTGATCGCTATAATGGGAAATCGGATCCAATTGATCATGTTAGAGACTTTTGAAACATGACATTGGAATTCGCTCATGAAGACACTTACTTAATGCAATTGTTTCCTAGGAGCCTTGGAGTTCACTCTATGGAATGGCTATCTAAGATTACACCTCCTGTCGGAACATTTGAAGAATTAATCAACTTGTCCATATCAAAATATGCCTACAACATACAACATCAGATCACCATGATAGATCTCTATAAAGTTGCACAAAAACCTGGTGAATCTTTCATTACTTTTCTTCAGAGATGGAGAAGAATGTTCGCCAGATATCTGCATCCTATTCCTAAAAAGGAAAATATGGTTACCTTCATAAACAACTTGAATTCGGAGATGAGCTATCATTTAAATTTACATTGTCCTACCTCTTTTGAGAAACTAATCGAAGATGCTATAACCATTGAAGGTGCATTGGTCAAAAGAGGAACAATAGAACTTGACAAAGACAATCCTAGCTCATACAATCATCACAATAATCAGGACAAGTCTAAATTATGGACTCGAAACAAAAATGTGGTGAATGGTGGTGTTATTGATGCAAATCAGGTCTCGACCAAGCCATTTTTCCTTGGTACTCAAAATCCTCAATGCAACAACAATGTCAACTTGGTAGCAAATCAAGGAAACAATCCTCCTTTGAGAAACAATGTGAATCAAAACTCTATGCCCAATCAAAGGATTGCAAAAAATCAAGGTTATCGAGGAACCAATAACAATACCAACTCCTTAGGGAATACCTCAAATACAACTCCACAATGATTTTCATTCTTCTTGAATAGAAGAACTTACACTTCATTGGGTAAATCTTTGGAATCCACATTCAAAGAGTTGATGGCCAAAAATGTCATTACTCTGCCACCTCAATGAAACTATGAACCCAGTGTAAAACCTCCATCATGGAATGAGGCATACTATTGCGATTATCATAACTATAAAGGTCATCGTACAAATAACTGTCAAGCATTGAAGAAGACCATTCAAGACTTACTTGACAATGACATCATTATAATAGAAGGACATCAACAATCAAACGCAGACCACCAAGCATTTCGCAACCCTTTGGCCAACTATCAAAAGGGTGAGTCTTCTGAAAAAAATGTGAATCATGTCAATGAGGATCATATAATCAACCATCTCTACATAGACGATGAGCGAGTAAATGTCATCAAAGTCAACAAGAAGACAAAATATAGAGAATTTAATGCAACAACAAGGGCGCAAGCTAAGGTTGTCTTATAGGGCACCTCTTCAAAATCCACTGAACCTCCACCTCAATATTCATATGATTTGGTCAACCAACTTTGGAAAACTCCTGCTCAAATCTCTATCTTTGAGCTCTTAAAAATTTCCCCAGTGCATAAGGAAATTCTTGAAAAATCCCTCTGTGAAACAACTGTATCCACTGATTTGGATGTAAACCAATTTCAAGCCATGGTAGGACACTTGTCCTCACCCACTTTCCTCTCATGCTTTGAAAAAGATGATGTTTCCATAACTCATCCCCACAACTCATCATTGTACTTAGAAGTCATGGTCCATAAGTTTTGTGTTAGACCGATTCTAATAGATGGAGGTGCTAGTCTCAATATTTGTACCATGTAATTGGTTAAAGCCTTAGGATTTTCTAAGGACTCCATTGATTTTAGAAGAAAGATCACCATTAAAGCATATGATGATGAAGAAAGAGCATCTAAGGGTCTAATCATGCTGCCAATCAGAGTAGGTCCTGTTATCAAAAATACTTTCTGCCAAGTATTGGATCATGATCTAGCATACAACATCTTGTTGGGTCATCCTTGGATCCACGAAATGCAAGCTGTCCCCTGAACCTATCATCAATGTTTAAAGTTCCCTTATGATGGATAGGAAATCACAATATCAGCTAATAATTCCAACATTCAAAGTTGTGCCAACATAAAAGCCAGTCAAGATACTTTGGTTCCTAACAATCTAGAAGCTCATGCTTGTACTTTTGTAAAGATTGACACACAAATCAATTAATTAACCAATAGTTTTGATAAGAAATTGAAATTCATAGACCATGGAGTCAGAGAATATTCTCTTTGTCTTTCCAATTTACCTATATCGCCTCGATCACATGGACAACCGTCTATCACATAACATCAAGTATCAACAGTGTCAACATCAAAGCAATCACAAACAGAGCCAATCACAAAGTTTAATGGACAATTCATCAAAGAGAAATTCCCCATGGAAGATCTTGAGGATATAGAAATTCTAAATTGGCTCTATAAAGATGAAGATGAAGTAGTTTGTAATGCCAAATTACCCACAAAGAAATATGGAAAAGGGTATTCAATCATGCAGAAGATGGGTTATGATAAAGGTCCTATTGGAAAAAGGAAAGAAGGAGTAGTTGAACCTATTCACCTCTATGAACTCGCCGCAAAAGAGAAAACTAGATTAGGATATGATACTCACTCTAAAGAAAGCACATCCAAACAACCGCATGGCACTGTCTTCGCGTTGCAAGAAGGCTCAGATTCACGAGAAGCATGTGTGGCAATGGTTGAGAACTTCTTGGTTAACAATGTTGACACAGACTCTGTTGAATATGAATGGGATACCATTTACAATGATGAGTTTTGGAGGGATAAAGAGGTTGATGTAATACACTAGTATGCCCCAACTCTAATCGAAGGTAAAGGTTCAGAGACCCAACCACAAGGGTTTGAACTACAAAGTCATTATGATTCTAGGGATACTGAGTCAAATCTAAACGAAAAAGATTATCATGAGGATAGTACCATCATTGACCTACCTCATACCTTAGATCCTATGATCAACTCCATTATGACCATAACCATAGCCAATTTCACACAACCCAATGACCCTATACCTTGATTTATCCTGATCTCATTGATTGGGATTCATCTAAACCTATCAACATACCAATGTTTCCAAGTGATGAAGTTATTGTAAACTTCCTTTCCACAAAGAACGTAAATGATTGTTCCACTAGAAATTTTCAACAAAAAGTTTTTGACCAGGAGGGTGTCAATTCTCCTAGCTACAAAAATAAAATTAAAAACAAAAGATCTAATGGTGAAAACTAGAATCTGGTAGTATTAGATCAAACAAAAGATAAAATAAAGAGTGTATCAAATGGTGAAAACCTTTTTAAGGCACCAGACGATGGGAATCTTGACACTCTCCCAGAGCATTATCATGAGGGATCACCTATTTTGATTGAGCCTACAAATGTTGTCAATCTTGAAACTTCAGAAAAACCAAGGATTTTACAGTTAGTTGCATTAATGACAGAAAAAGAAATACCAGAGTTCATGGAATTTCTAAAAACAAATCAAGTCAACTTTGCTTGGTCTTATGTGGACATGCCCGGTCTTGATCCTAACCTTATCATGCATCACTTGTCCATCAAACCAGGGGTTAAGCCTATCAAACAAAAACTCAAAAAGATGCACCCCCATGTGGCACTATTAGTTAAGGAAGAACTGAGAAAACTCCTTGATGTGGGCTTCATAAGATCGATTGATTATGCAGAGTGGATCTCCAACATTGTTCCTGTATCCAAGCCAGATAAAAATGTCAGAGTGTGCACAGACTTCCGAGATCTTAATAAAGCATGTCCTAAGGATGACTTCCCACTTCCAAGCATTGACACTATAGTTGATTTGATAGCTAGCCATGCCATGTATTCATTAATGGATGGTTTTTCTGGTTACAACCAAATCCAAATTGCACTTGAAGACTAGGAGAAAACAAATTTCACATGCCCATGGGGAACTTACTATTGGAACGTCATGCCTTTCGGTCTTAAGAAAATTGGGGCTACCTACCAAAGAGCCATGACTATGATTTTTCATGACATGATGCATACATTCATGGAAGATTATGTAGACAATAGATTGGAAAAGTCATACACTAGAGAAGGACATCTAGAAATATTGTCCAAGATATTCGCAATACTAGAGAAATTCAAAGTTCATCTCAATCCCAAGAAATGTGTCTCTGTGGTCACATCTGGAAAGCTCTTAGGGTATATCGTGTTAGAAAAAAGAATTGAAGTAGATCCTGCTAAAGTTTAGGCGATCATGGAAATGCCTCCCCCAAAGAACATTAGATAGTTAAGATCATTATAGGGATGGTTTCAGTCTATCCACAGATTCATTGCACAACTAGCTGACAAGAGTCTACCACTCACACATCTACTGTATAAGAATGTTCCTTTCAAGTGGGATGACAAGTGTGAATTGGCTTTTCAACAAATCAAACAATACTTAATGACTCCACTAGTTCTAGTACCACCGAATCTAGACAAACCATTGATCTTATATATTCCAGCAACAAAAACATCCTTGGGTGCATTGCTAGCACAAGAAGACTCCATAGGAAAAGAAAGTGCAATCTATTATATTAGTAGAACACTCACAAGTCATGAGCTCAACTACACTACAGTCTAGAAGGCTTGTCTAGTAGTAGTCTTTGCTTCACAAAAATTTTGGCATTACATGTTAACTCATACGATCAATTTGGTTTCAAAGATTGATCCACTCAAATATTTTTTAAGCAAAGCATCATTGACAGGAAGGTTAGAAAAATGGGTAATGATTCTGAGTGAGTTTGACATCCATTATATTAATCGCAAGGCAATCAAAGGACAAGCTATTGCTGATCAACTAGCTGAAGCACCACTGCAAACAGACCATCCTCTACACATTGAATTTCCAAATGCTGATGTCTTTACTGCCAAATCCAAACAACCATGGTCCTTATATTTTGATGGTTCTTTCACTCAACATGGATTCAGGGTGGGCATACTTTTCATCACCCCTCAAGGGAACACCATTCCTCGATCATATAGGCTAATGCTACCATGCACCAACAACATAGTTGAATATGAAGCATTAATCACAGGACTGAAGATTGCATTGGAATGGAGGATTACAGAACTACAAGTGTATGGTGACTCATAGTTAGTCATTTATTAGATCAATCATGAATATTAGACCAAAGATGATAAATTGTTCACATATAAAAAGATGGTCGATGATTTTAAGAAGTACTTTGTGGATGTCAAATTCACACAAATTCCAAGGCTTGATAACAAAGTAGTTGACACCATGGCTATGATCACATCATTGTTGCAGCTTCTAGAAACTTAGACTTGCTATGAATTTCTGGTGGAACAATCATTTACACCTACCTATGACACGCCCAAAAGCCAAATCATTTGCCACTTGGTAGGATCCGATTCACCTTGGTATGGCAAGATTTATGCCTACCTAAAAGACCATATTTTACAACCTAACTTATCCCATAACCAAAAGTGAAATTTTATCCACCAATCTTCTCGCTACACCCTTATCACCGACACCCTTTATCGATGTGGTCTTGATGGTACTTTGCTTCGATGTCTTGAACATGACGAATCTGACAAAGCTTTACAAGAAGTTCATGGTGGCATTTGTGGTATTCATTCGAGTGGACTGAACTTATCTAAGAGACTAATTAGAATGGGTTACTATTGGCCTACAATGGGAAGGGAATCATTCACTTTTGTGAAAACATGCTCAAAATGCCAGATTCATGGGAATCTTATTCATGCTACTGCACAAGAACTACAACCATTCATGCCAACCTGGCCATTTTCTCAATGGGGTTTAGATCTAGTAGGTAAGATACATCCTTCATCATCAAATGGGCATAAGTTCATCATCATAGCCACATAATATTTTACCAAATGGATTGAGGTAGTACCTCTGACTAAAGTTACTGATAAACAAATATCATCGTTTATATTGAACTATATCATTTGTCATAATGGCATTCCTAACTCCATTATTATAGATAATGGATGACCTTTTAAGAATCAGGATGTGGATGAATTTTGTGAAAGATTTCACATTCAGCATAGATATTCAACACCTTACTATCCACAAGGAAATGGCCAAGCAGAGGCCTCAAATAAAACAATCTTGAAAATCTTGAAGAAGACTGTGAATGATGTAGGGAAAGATTGGCATATTCAACTCAATCCCGCCTTATGGGCTTATAGAACCAGTGTCTGCACTCCAATGAGAGCGACAACATTTTCTCTTTTCTATGGAGCAGAAGCCATCCTACCTCTAGAAGTTGAAATCCCATCACTCAGAGTATCATTGAAAGGTCTCACAACAAATGATGAATACAGAGTTTCCCGACTCCAAGAACTAGAACTCCTAGATGAAAAGAGACAAAGAGTAGCTGACCATTTGAAAGAATACCAACAAATGATGTCTTGCAATTACAACCACAAAGTAAAGCCATGTACATTTTAGGTGGGTGATTTGGTTCTGAAAGAAAACCCACAAAATCAGCAAGACAGAGAAAAGAACGGAAAATTTGAACCAATTTGGCTAGGTCCTTATGTGGTTATCATTGTCTACAGTTTAGGAGCATACAAATTATTAACACAAGAAGGGGACCTATTTGACGAACCCATCAATAACATGCACCTAAAAAAGTATTATGTATGAAGTAGTTATCATTAGCAAAAAAAGTCCTGAAAAAATTCAAAAACAGCAGAAAATGTCCTACAAAAATTCAAAAATAGCAGAAAAAGTCCTGAAGAAATCCAAAAACAACATAAAATTTTTTGAAAAAAATGGTTACCCTGGTGAAAACCTAGTAAACAGGCATCTCAGTAGCTTAAAAATAAAATAAAAAATGTCATAGGGTGAAAACCTAACAACAGGTAGTCTATTGACATGAAAAATGTAATAAAAACAAATAGTGAAAATCTGGCAAACATACACTATTTGTAGCTCTCCATCTATTAGTTCATATTTTGCACTTGGCTTTTCAGCTTTCCTTTTTGTGCATTTTCCCTTCATCTTAGGTCCATACCAACATCATGCTATCATCATTTGCCTACAATGATAGCATCTTACCATGGCTTGATTATTGTACATATTCATTCCAGCAAGTTGTGTCAATACTAGGGGCAAACATTGACATACTAAGGGAAATCAACTTTCAGAAAACAACTAGACAAAGATATCAAATCCAATCAGGCAAACACACAACCAAATCAAATCACATGAACAAAACTATCCAATCATAGATCCATGTCACAACAATTTTCAGCAAGTACCATATCATGATTCATATCTGGATGATCTAAAATCTAAATAATGTTTGGAATAACAGTTTTTCATTTTGAACTATGGTTGTTTAAATTTCAATATCTTCTCTTTGGAGTACACTCGATGATGTACTGAACTAGAGTGGCTAGGAAAGAGGATGATTTTTCTTTGTCTGTTGTCTTGAGGTTAACTATCTATCTGTTGCAAATATGTTGCGAGACATGATTTGCAAAGCAATATCATCGATGACAGTTCCACATTTGCATCAGATGGTGGTTACTCTTTGTCTATTTATGCAAGAAATGCTCAGGTCATCTCGGTTCAATTATACCTCGATGCTTGTGTTCGCTTTCTATATCAAAATCATGAAAGTTGTACTCAGGTCATCATTGGTGCTAATTCCCCCTCTGATGCTTGTACATACTTCCAACATTTTAACACTCTATGATGATCCAAGAAAACTACCAAAAGGCTCAACAATTTGGTTTACTTCATTTTAGTTGCATTTCATTTTAGCTCAATGTACATATATCTGCATACCGGATTTGCATTAGAGTTTTTAAAAGGGCTAACAATAACGTCAATGGCTATCATGTCTCTTTGGTCTATTTGTGGAAGACATTCGAACATTTGTTTCATTATCACCTCTCATTTAGTTATCATTCACCATCTCATTATCATTTCATTACCATTTCATTATCATTACATATCATTTATCATTTCCATTTCATTTATCATAACATTTCATTATCATTTTCTCATTTCACTTATCATTACGATTTCATATCATTCATCATTTCATTATCATTATCTTTCATTGCATATCATTAATCATTTTGATTTCATTTTCACTTATCATTTGATCATTTATTTATCATTTTATCATTTATTTATCATTTTATCATTTCATTTATCATTTATCATACCATTTCATTATCATTTTCTCATTTCATTTATCATTACCATTTCATATCATTCATCATTTCATTATCATTATCTTTCATTTCATTGCATATCATTAATCATTTCTATTTCATTTTCACTTATCATTTATCATATCATTTCATTATCATTTTCTCATTTCATTTATCATTCATCATTATCATTATTTTTTTTTCATTTCATTACATATCATTAATCATTTTGATTTCATTCCATTTAATGTTTCCATTTCATTCATCACTCATCATTACATTATCATTTCATGTCATCATCCTCTATCACATTATTTCATTAACCTATCATTACATTATCATTTTTGCTCATCACATCATCAATACATTTCACAACATATCATTTATCATATTATCATATATCTCATTATCATCAACCATTTTATTTCATATCGTCATTTATCATTTATCACATTATATTCATCTCATCCTATCATTTTCATATCCATTCGTATTACAAATTCATAACACATATCCTAAACACAACATTCATTTTCCATCATATCATCATTATTTATTTACATTTGAAAATCCAAAAACAAACATTCCATACATACATCTTCATATCATTTTCCAAATAAAATTTTTCATACAACATATCAAATATCCCATGACATATTTTCCCAATCACATCATAAGTCATCCACCTGCATGACATCATTAATATGCATCATCAATCATCAACATAAAGATATCATACCAAAATCATCCTACATATCATGTTAGTCGTCAAATCATTCAAATGTATACCAAAATCCATAGCATATATAAATAAATGCATAATACTACTCATTTAAATCATCTCATAAATGCACATCATGTCATCAAAAATCATCACCGCTGCATATCATCACTCATCAAAAATGATACAAAGGTCCAATGTCCAAAGAAACTAAACAAGTCCAAAGAGAAATACATGGGATATGATCAAAAAATTGGCATATACAAGCTCTAAATATGATATACATCACAAAAGCTAGCTAGTCAATGTCCCTAAAGGAGCTGGTCCAGAAGGAGGTGGCCTACCAGTGGTACTTGCATCAAGATCCTACTAAGGTCTGGTAACCCCTAGGCTCTATGTACGTGTCTGAGATCTGCTCCTAGTCCTTGTGTGGGACCATGGGTATGGCTCTCTGTGCTCAGGTAGACATAACTTCGTGTATCTCAGCCGGTAGTACTTAGCCTCCCTCACCATCTCCATACCCTCTGAAACTGTGTCCCATAATGAGGCACTCTCTATAATACCCATGAGCCTCTGAGCTACACCCTCGGCCTCCATGACCCTCCATCTAAATGCATCCCTCTCTACCGTAAACTAGGCTATCTATGGGTCTGGGGTAGGTTGAACTACCTACGCTGGTGCTGGAACCTGAGCCTGTGCCTATGCAAGCTACACCTGTAATTGCACTATCAAACTCTGTGCCTGACCTAACTGCCCCTAAATAGTCTGTACTTGGGCCTGCAAGGTGGCTACTTGTGTTTGCTGAGAAGAAGAGTACATCCTGATGACTGTCCATGGTCTACCACCAGATATGGCCCTTCAAACAACCTAAGCACTGGCTAAGCTATCCATCCTCTACCTCACTAAACTCTCTACCTCCCCTCCATCATTGCCCCTGTCATCCCCACCATCTAAGCTATCATCATCACTGTCACTCTCCTCTCTATCATCCTCCTCCTCCTCATCTCCACCCACACCCTCCTCTCTGCCACCGCCTGCCTACTCTCCAGTACCCACACCTTCCTGTCCCCCTGCCACTGGCTGTTGTACCACTACAATAGGCCCTGACTCATTCGGACATGTAAACCATGGAAATCGATGAGTATGGAAATACTCTAGGTACTCATCTAACATTCCTGCATATGTAACCTCTGGCTTGTACGCCCATACCTCAAGCTGTAAGCTCATGTATTCTATGTATGCTACCTGATATACAATACAGTGTCCCCATCTAGGATCATCCTTGTGCCACCCATAATGAGCAATGCCCTATGGCATCCCCTGTGTGAACCCATATTGTCTCGGCAGCTGTAAGGCTAAAAATCTCTCAATAATGAACAGATTCCATCCTATTAGATATCGAGGTATGCAGAAAAATGACATCTCTAGGTGATCCATGTCCCAGGGCTCATAGTTTGTATATGGTCTCCATATCACTGAGTCCACATCATCAAGGACCCATCACCAGTACTCCAACTTGCCCAGCTTGGGCTGGACAAGTGCACTTGAATATGCCTCCACATATGGCTGCCCTGGTAGCCTCACCCTAGCACACTCTGGCCTCATCACCGCAATATCCTCCCATGCCTAGATATGGAGCAAAGTCACACTGCTAGCCAAACTCGTCGACCCTCGATAGACCACCTGATGTAGATCATGGTATAGATGTGCCAAAATGTAGCTCCCCCAAGAATACCTCCATGGCCGAGTCACCTTCCACTCTAGCATCCTCCCCCACCGAATTGAAAATCCCTTTGACCAATGGTCCAGTCCAAGGAATCCTCCAATAAAAGTCGCCAACACAGCAACCAAGGTGGGATACCTGCTGAAATCCACCCATGACACCCAATATCTAGCTATGGATGCATCACCACAAATCCTCCTCAGTGCCTCTGTCCCTCTTATCTCCTTGTGGTTTATGACCACAAGGGAACCTACCACAGGAATCCCTAGAATCTTGTTTACATCCTCAGGTGTCATGGTCATCTCACCCATCGACAAATGAAAGGTGTTTATGATCGGAATGCCACCTCTCTGCCAATGCAGTCAGTAGTCCCCTATTGACTCGAATCCCTCACGAGATAGTCAATAGAGATCCCAGTCAATAGGCACCTATCCAGTGTACCTCTGTAGGAGTCAACTCCCCTATCTGATCCCAACATATTGGGAACCACTCTCTACTCTAGAGGTTGTCAAACACCTCCTATTATCATCACGACGAAAACTAATCAGAATCATACCAAAGACTCCTAGCATGTGCTCTATCATATCAAGTGACCCATATCATGTAAGTGACCCATATCAGTGACCTATATCACACAATCAAAATATCATCCTATTTGTATTTCGAACATAAATCCAAATATGTTTTCCCATCAATCATTTACTATTTGTTTTCTATCATCAAAAACAAATTTATCAAGATTCATATCAATCATTTACTACTTGTTTTCTACCGTAGGAAACAAATTTATCAAAAATTCCTATTAGGCATTTACTCTTTGTCTTCTAATCAAGGAAGCAAAGTTATCAATTAATCATCAAGTATTAGCATGATGGCGAAACAATTTCTTTATCTATTGACTAAGAACGCAATACAGACCATCATTTTTTTCATCCTGACATTCTACCAAAAATTTCCTCAGATGCGCTAATTTGCGCCTCATATGCGCTAAAACTCAAAAGGGCTACACTTTCCCTCAAAAGCGCTAAAACTCACTCGATAGGCTTTTCCACCCTAAAAGCACCACTTCATTTCCTAAAAGCGCTAAAACCCTAAATGCGCTAATCTAAGCAGCCTATGTGCTATTTCATCCTGTTGAAGTGCTAAAACACAAAATGTACTAAACTACCTCAGGTATACGCTACTTTGTACCCTAAAAGTGCTACTCTACTTTTGTTCTAGCTAATTCTTGGATGCACTACTCTATGCCCTAGATGCGCTAAAGTACCCTACATAGACTACTACCCTGGAAGCGCTACTCTATACTTCGGATGTGCTAGACTGCGTGTTTTTTTCCTACACCTAAAAGCACTAGGGAACACTATAGAAGCGCTAAAAGAAACTTTGTATGTGCTAAAACATACTCACATATACGCTAAAATAGTGTTTCTAAACCTAAATCCTCGTAAAAATGTACAAAAATTGATGAAAATCAGGAAAATTTGAATCATAAGAGGTTTAATTGATTCACTGGTGGTCCATATGCTATTGGTCTCTAAAATCGTCATGCCCACTTGAATCTGTGAGTGTGATAGGGAATCAACATCTTGCTAAGTCACTGTCAGAATATCCAAATCACTGTAGCAAAAGAGTGAAAATGACTTTTACTTTCACCCTTTTTACCTTATATAGGTCAATTAAGGTGGACTTTTGGTGGCATTTTTGTTTTCCCTTTAATCTGGGGCATCTTTTACATCACTTATCGGAAGCTAAATCACTAATTCCGCAACAGACTTTTCTCATCCGTGATTTACCTCCCGAGGGGGCATCATCAACATCAGCATCAAAAACATATCAGGGGCAACAAAAAAAATTATTTTTCTTTGAAGCAATGCATTTCACACATCACTTCAAAGAGGGGCAAAATGTATATGCATAAAATTGGCCATATTTAATTATTCCTGACATTTAATTAAATATTTATTATTTAATTAATTCCTCTAAAAGTTTTCTATACGTAATTAAATTTAATCAATTTAATTATAGTATTCATTCATTTTATTCTCCCACCATAATTAAATAAATCTATTTTATTTAATTATTCCACATTCTACTTGATTAAATTAAATAAATATATTTTTATTTATTTAAGTTAATATCATCTTTTGAATTTAATTAAATCTTTTTAATTAAATTCAAATATCTCTTTTCTTTCTATTTTAAAACTTTTCTCTAATTAATTAAATACTTTTATTTAATTATTTTCATTCTTTCAAATTTAATTAAATATTTTATTTAATTAAAGATCTTCTGCTTTCTTCAAATCATAATTAGATATTCTGTTTAACTATGAAATCTTCTGATTTCCTAAAAATCTTAAATATTTATTTATTTAAGAAAAATCAGTGACATGCACTCATAAATAAATAATTGAATTAGATAATTCATTATTTATCTTATCATAATCTTTCCATTTTTCTTCTAAAAAGATGATTTTTAAATCATCTCATCTTATCTCTTCTATTAAAATGGAAAAATCTAGCTTTATTCATTTTCTTCTATTTTCTCTTCAATCTCATCTATCTTCAACCATTTGATCTGTCAGGAATTATCACAACCATTGACCAACCCAGCCAATCGAAAATCCTCGAAAATCTCTATAAATGCACGTGCAAATCCAAGCATTGGTTACAACACAGAATGAATACATCATACGCTTACATTCTAGCAATTTTAACATTTTAGCAATATTTCTTATCATAGCATAATCTTGCATTTAGCATTAGTATGCATTTTTAATCTCATTCTTCAGTAGCCTACTTCGTTGAGCTTGGAATTCTGAATCAGAGAGCAACTTGAGCAAAGATGAAACACTGGAGATAGAGAGCAATAAGACGACTTCAGAGAACCTGTGATAAGAGTTTGATAATTTGTTTAATCTTCTTTTAAGCTTCTTTGATTTAATGTTTTATTGATTTTGTTGTTGAATTTAATTTATATTTGATCCCATATTTCATACACACAACTATTTCCAAGAAGTCTTGTAGGAATTGCACTAGAGTGATTTTCAGGTCTAGACTCTAGCATTAGATCTTGGGGTGAATTGGTTGAGAAGTTTGTTGAGCAATTCTCCTTCAACATAGACCACAAGATAAATATCACAACCTTGTGTCACACAACACAAGATTAAGGTGAACGATTCATTGCTTTCTTCTAGAGATGGAGGACTATAGCTAGCCGGTGTCCTGTCGAGATACCTCAAAAAAAAAAAGTTACTATGTTCCAGGAAAACCTTCACGCAAAACTAAGGAGTAACTTAAGGGCACATTGTTGTACATCTTTTTTAGAACTAGTGGAAAATGGGGTTATAATAGAAAATGATCTCATTCAAAAAGGAGAACTTAAGACATCAATATCTAATAGAAATCTACTCCTGCAAAACACCCCCACTAACAGAAATAGATTTTGTTCTCGCAACAAAAATGTCACCAATGATGGGGTAGTTGATGCTAAAACAATACAAGTAGGACCACTCATCACATTATCAGGACCTCACACTTCTACCAACACGCTTAATGTTGTCAATCAACCTCCTAACATGGTCCAAAATACTCAATGTCCACAACAACAAAGGAGGTTTCAAAAACGTGAGTTCACTCCCTTAGGGGAACCCATTGAGTCCATATTCAAGCAATTGTTAGAACATAACCTTATACAGCTACAGGAACCAAGACAATATGATCCAAGACAATTTAAACTAGTTTGGTGGGATGACAATGCCTTTTGTGATTATCATAGAACTAAGGGACATAACCTACAAAATTGTCAACAACTGAAGAATATCATATAGGATCTTGTCGAAAGGAGAATAATTGAAGTTGGTGAATAGAAACCAAAGTCATCAAACAATGATCATCAAGTCTTTTCCGATCCATTACATGACCATGGGAAAGGAACTATTCCCAGTTCGAGTACTAAGACCAATATGTCAGCCAACTATGTGAGTATCAAGCATGATTATAATAGTGGAAAAATCATTCATTACCTCCACGTTGCTGATGAGAATATCAATACCATTACTATCAATACAAATCCCAAGTACGCAGTCAATACTCATCGTACTAAGATCACTATCCAAGTCCCCCCATTGTAGCAAACACCACAATCTTCCAAGTCACAATATAACTTACTTGACTAGTTGGGGAAGACCCCAGCCCAAATTTCAATCTTGGAACTATTGCGTATCTCTCTTGAGCATCGATCTATCTTAGATAAAGCTCTACAAAACACCATGGTCCCCAATGATCTTGATGTCTATCATTTTGAGAAAATGGTCAGCTATTTGCCCAATAATCATCATGCCACATTTTCTCAACAAGACTATGCAACTGAAAAGACAAACCATAACGACCCATTACATATAGAAGTCCTTGTTGATGACACCAAAGTTAGATGAATTTTGGTAGATGAAGGAGTAGGGTTAAATCTATACACTTTAAAACTAATTAAGGCATTAGGTTTCTCAGAAGCATGTGTAGACACAACTAAAAGTATTGTCATTAAGGCTTATAATGATGAGGAATGAAAATCAAAGGGGGTTGTAACACTTCCTATAAAAATTGGTCCTGCAGTAATGGAGACAAAGGTCCAAGTCTTGGATCTCACTATTCCTTATAGCCTTGTGCTTGGTAGACCATGGATTCATGCCATGAAGGTGGTCCCTGCCACGTATCATCAATTTCTTAAATTCCCTTATAATGGCACATAAATAACTATAGATGGCAACCCAGATCCATTCCAATATTGCACCAATCTAAAAGAGATCCCCCAATGCCAAGTGCTAGTAAACCAAGAGGCTTCATTGTCCAATCCATCGTCCTATGTTGATCAATCCACACTCACTCAAACATCTATTTCACCCGCAATTCCTACCACTCCTAGGGTTGAGATCCAAGAGAAGGGTTGTGGAGAGTATTACATGATGAAATCTTATTGTGTTAGCCATTTGATTCCTCCTAAGTCATACGGTTTACCTACATCAGATAGGAGACAATCTATGGTCACTATACACATTCCTCCCACAACAACTTTCACTAAATAGGGAGAATTAAGAAAAGAGGCTATAAATACATAAGATGTCACTTCCTGGCTATACAAGGAAGATAATGAAGAACCTTCCTCACTTGCTCACATTCCTATAGATCTATATGGAAAGGGTTTTTCAGTCATGTAGAGCAAGGGATATGATGGACAGAGTGGTTTAGGCTTAAACGAAGATGGGAGGATTGAACCAATATTTGTTTCTTAATGGCCAAAAGGCATGGGGATAGGGTTTCAACTGATTTAGATTGGTGTTCCTAGTACCACATCACCCTTACTTGAGGAAGTAAGTGCTTCAGAAGATATTAAGACATCTCACAAACCATTGGACCAATATCACTGTGACTCCCCCGACTCCAATGACTATGAGTGGGATTCCTTATCCTCTACCTCTTCCATGGACCTTGACAAGTTATTTGAAGAACTTGACTTAATGTTAAGATCCTTCCCAAATCCATTGAATTATTGTCCACCAAACAACATGAAAAAATAGGAATGGTTTAAACACTACTATTGGGAATCACTTGATCCTACCTCTTGGCAACCTGAGCCATCTGTTTCAGATAGTCAAACCTTGGCATTAGGCTCACCTATCAATCCACCTAGATCCAAACCTAAGAGAAAACAAGACTTAGTACAAGACTTTTGTGACCATATGAATAACTCAGTCCTTACCTTGACCCCATTAAACTTTGATAACTACGATGATGACATGCCCTTAGTTTATCCCCAACTCATTGATTGGGACCAACAAGACACACCCATCTTAGACATTTTTGAGAACGATGAAGCAATTGCTGAGTTCCTGGGATTATGAAAAGGCATACCTAATAGTGATGACAAGGCTGGTTTTACCATTGAATTGGACAATAAAGCATATTTTGGGGAATCTATTCAACCCTCCAATCACAAAAATGAGAAAAAGAATAAACAAGATAAAAAGGATGAGTCTCTAGGTGAAAACTGAAAGGAACCTTTATACAATCAAAAAGTAAAGAGAAAGGATGCATCCGAAGGTGAAAACCTCTCTCAGGAACCTAAGGATGGAGGTTTGAACATTCTCTCAATTGCATAGGAAAATTCACCCATGCTTATGGAAGAATCAGTAGATGTCAACATAGGTACCCAAGAGAATCCTCAACTGGTTTATTTTGCAGCATCATTGACAACAAAAGAGCAACCAAAATTCCACAACTTCTTTGCACAGAGATAGATAAATTTTTCCTGGTGATATGTAGACATGTTGGGGTTGGATCTTGAACTTGTTCTACATCACTTACCTTTACAACCAGGTGTCAAACCAGTGAAACAAAAATTGAGAAAAATGCATCCACAGATTGCTTTACTAGTCAAGGTAGAACTCAAGAAACTATTAGACATTGGTTTCATAAGATTAATCGAATATGCCGATTGGATCTCCAATCTTGTACCAATGACTAAACCAATAGGGGGCATCCACATCTACATCAATTTTAGAGATATCAACAAGGCTTGTTATAAGGATGACTTCCCTTTGCCTAACATAGACATGATAGTGGACATGACAGTGAGATATGAGATGTTGTCCCTTATGGATGGATTTTCAGGATATAAATATATCAGAATTGCAACTGAAGACCAACTGAAGATGACTTTCACTTGTCCTTGGGGGACGTACTGCTGGAATGTTATGCCCTTTGGACTCAAGAATGCTAGAACAACCTATCAACGTGCCATGACCACTATTTTTCATGATCTAATGCACACTCTTATGGAGGATTATGTTGATGACCTTATTGTTAAATCCAAGACAAGGGTAGAACATTTACAGGTTTTAGACAAGATATTTCAAAGGTTGGAGAAGTATAAAGTGAGACTCAATCACAAGAAATGTGTGTTTGGAGTCAAGTCATGAAAGCTATTAGGCTATATCATTTCTATACAAGGCATTGAAGTAGATTCGGCTAAGGTGAAAGAAATCATAGACATGCCTCCACCCACTAATCTCAGTCAACTAAGGACAATACAAGGAAGACTGCAATCCATCAAAAGATTTATAATGCAGTTAGCAGATAAGACACATCCTTTTCAACATCTACTTAAGAAAGGGGTACCCTTTGCATGGACAACTAGGTGTGGGGAGGCTTTTCAACTGATTAAGGAATATTTACTCACACCACCAGTCTTAATGCTGCCTATTGAAGAAAGACCATTGATTCTTTATATTATAGCAACCCATTCATCACTCAGATCATTGCTTGCACAAAATGACAATGAAGGTCATGAAAGGGTAGTCTATTATATCAGTCAGACTTTGGTAGATTATGAGCTCAACTATAGTACCATTGAATGTGCCTGTCTTGTAGTAGTATTTGTAACCAAAAAACTAAGGCATTATATGCTAAACCATGAAACAATGTTGATTGCTAAAATAGATCCTTTGAAATATCTTCTCAACAAGGTAGCATTAACAGGGCGACCGAACAAATGGGTTATGATACTTAGTGAGTATGATATCAAGTATGTAGAAAGAAAGGCTAGTAAAGGACAAGTCATTGCTGATTAGTTAGCCGATGCACCAATACAAGCAGATCACCCATTAGTTGCAGACTTTCATGATGAGTTTATATTTACAATTGACATGAACATAACATGGAAACTGTACTTTGATGGCTCACTTACAAATCATGACTCAGGGGCTGGTATACTGTTTATCACACCACAAGGTGATTCCATCCCTAAGTCATTTAGCATTGCATTTCCATGTACTAACAACATAGTAGAGTATGAAGCTCTAGTGACAGGGTTACGCATTGTAGTCAAGTGGAAAATTAAGAATCTACATGTATATGGTGATTCTCAACTGGTAATCATATAGGTAAATGATGATAATGAGACTAAGGATGAGAAGCTTGCTCCCTACAAATGCATGGCTGATAGCTTTAAAGAGTACTTTGACAAAGTCAAATTTCATCAAATACCTCATGTTTTAAACATGGCATCAAACACTATGGCTACAATTGCATCACTTCTTGGCATTCCTAACAATGTGCCTAAGTTTGAGTTCTTGGTAGAACAACTATTGGTCCTAGCTTATGATATCCTAGATTCTAAAATGGTGTGTGACATTGTTGGTCCTGATTCCCCATGGTACAAAGAAATCTATGACTACCTTCATGCTGAAATCATACCCACTAGCCTCTCAAACAACCAACGTAGGACCTTCCTTCGAAAGTCAGCCAAATATACCATCGTTGGAGACACCCTATATAGATGCACCTTAGATAATACCCTACTCATATGACTTGATTCTACTAAAGCACAAGCAACCTTGTGTGGGGTGCATGAGGGTATATGTGGTTCCCATTCTAGTGGTCCTACCTTAGCCAAAAAGATTATGAGACTAGGCTATTACGAGCCTAATATGGAAAAGGACTCATATGTCTTTGTAACAAAATCTTGCCGATGCCAAGTTCATGGAGACTTGATACATGCACCAGCACAAGAGCTCCATCCTATAATGTCACCATGACCCTTCGCCCAATGGGGACTCAACCTCATAGGTAAGATCCACCCATCATTCTAATTTCCAAAAATTCATTATCACTGCCACTAAGTATTTTACAAAGTGGATTGAAGCTATTCCTATGACATACATTACCAGCACATAGATCTTGAAGTTCATTCTAAACTATATCATATGTCGGTATGGTGTCCCTTAGTCCATAATCACTGATAATGGATGCCCTTTTAAGAATCAATAAGTCCACCATCTTTGTGATGAATTTCATATTCAACATCACTTTTCCACTCCATACTACCCACAAGGTAACAGCCAAGCAGAGGCATCTAAGAAAACCATTATTAGAATCCTCAAAAAGACTGTCAATGATGCTGGTCATGACTGACATTTACAGCTTAATCCCACCTTATGGACTTATCGCACAAGTATTCGTACTCCCACTGGCACCACTACCTATTTACTAGTATTTGATTCTAAAGCTATTCTTCCTATTGAGGTCAAGATTCCTTCCCTAAGGGTATCCTTGAAAGGCCACATTGATGATGAAGAGTATTGAGTATCAAGACTCCATGAGCTAGAATTCTTGGACGAGCGAAGACAAAAGGCACTAGACCATCTCCAAGCATATTAGAATCACCTTTGTCATAGCTATAATAGGAAGGTCTTGAATAGAAATTTTGACATTGGTGACCTAGTTTTAATGGAGAACCCAAAGAATCAAGCAGAAATAGACAAACTAGGAAAGTTTGAACCAAACTAGTTAGGACCTTATATTGTTACAAAAGCTTTTGGATAAGGAGCATACCAACTCTCTACTCCTAAAGGGGAACCATTTTCCTCACCAATCAATAGTCTGCATCTAAATAATTTCTATGCATAGCTTCTAAGAGCCTTGTCTTAATTGGCAAAAATACAAAAAAAATCATAAAATCAAAAAAATCATTACCAAGGTGAAAACCTGGCAAACATGCATCTTGGTAACACCAAAAAAATTAGATAATCCAAACAATAATAAAGATAAATAATTCATCCAATAGTGAAAACCACTTCAGTGGCACTTTGGATAGGTACCATGGTGAAAACCTGGCAAATAGGTGCCATGTGTACTTGACTCTGCTCTTTTGTCTACTATTATTCTAATCTAGACTTCCTTGTAAATAGTCCACTTCCCTAGACATACTATCTATCCTTGTACATATCCGTTATCCTTGTACATACTGCCTATCCCTGTACATATCCCTTATCTTTCATATCCATCTCTTGTATATGCCATTCATAATAAGTGGTAGTATTTCCCATAACCTGGAACAATTGACATCAAGTGCATTTCATATCCCCCATTTTACCCTATTCATAATCAATTGGTCTTATACTTGACTGGGGAAAAACACTTGACATGTGTCATATTGGTTCTTACATAAGCTATATTGAAGACGTAAAACAATAGAAAAATCCACAAACATCGCAAAATGTCCTGAGAAAATACAAAAAACATCAAAAAACTTCAAAAAGATAAAAAAATCAAAACATGTCAAAAATAAAAAAAAGAGAGTTAGAGTCAGTCACACTTGTCATTCTTTGTCATTTTTGGAACTACATTGCCTCTGCGACTACATGTAGGCAAGGCCATCTATCGATGTGCCCTCGAGGCATTAGGTTAGTCCGTTTAGGTTTGTCTGTATAAAATCATGCTTCAATTCATATGTCTATATTGAAAGGTCATAAGTCAAGTCGAACTACGAGGTCTCTGCGTGTATAATGTAGGCAAGGCCATCAATCGATGAGCCCCTGAGGCCACACTAGGTCAGTCCATTAGGGTTCATCACATTCACTTTCACACATGTCTTCTATTTGTAGTCAGACTTGTTAGTCAAAGTCAAGTCAAACTACGAGGTCTCTGCGTGTATAACGTAGGCAAGGCCATCAATTGATGAGCCCCCGAGTCCACACTAGGTTAGTCCTTTAGGGTTTTTCATCACACATAGTCAATTGTCTACACATCATATCAGGTCATGCATTAATCTAGTGAACAAGTCAGCAATGTCTCTAAGTCAAATCAAACAATCAAAACAAATCAACTAATGTCTACTACAGGATGTGTCCTTCTTGGAGACAGACATCATAAAAAAAATCAACTAATGTCTAATACAGGATGTGTCCTTCCTGGAGACAAACATCATCAAAACAATCAACCCCTATCTTATTCAGGATGAGACCTTCCCGAATAATCGACATTGTCAAACAATCAAACATAGCCTTATGCAAGTTATTACATCAAGGACATATGACTTAGCATCTTATACGATATGTGTCTTTCTAAAACCAGGCTTTGTCATGCTTTATACAGGTAGTCATAACATTGAAACCAGACTCACAGTCTTATTTGGTATGTGTATCTCCTGAAATTAGGCTTTATCAATCAATCATTCGACTAATCAAAACGAATCAAACAAACAAATCAAGTTTTGGAAAATATTTTATTGGATTTTTGACTTTCTAACTTATTTATTTTATCTTTTCATTTGACTTTATGATGGGAATTATGCTACTATCTTTCTCCAGGATGTCCCATGAAGGATTTAGAGAAGAAATGATGTATTAGAATTCTATTTTCTTTTACTGTTTTCTATAAATTGTCTTTTAAATTGGATTTTGAGTCATGTTACTAGTTTCCTCAAGGATGTCCCATGAAGGATTTAGAGGAGTGATGATGTCTCATGACCCATCTTTTACTTTGTTTGTTGTTTGTGGTTTGTCCTAACAAAAAGACTGGAGCAACTTGTTCCCTTAGTATGAGTTAACGACAATCCTTGTCTGCAACTGTCTGTTGCTAGCAAGTGGATGACCTTGCACACCTTGATCTATGTCATATCATGGTGTGTTTCTCGATTTGTATTAGTCCCGCCCAATGATGATAAAGTGCAATACCTTTTGTGATACAATGAAACATCGAAGATTGCTAATACTAACATCCATCTCATTTCTTTTATTATTTCTCAATCTTTCTTTCCGCACTAACAATTCTTCTTTCTTGAATTATGACGGAGTCATGTGACACACAACCATATGAGTCATCCTACTTACACATACATGTTAGGAAAATACATACATATAGGAATTTATCATATCTAGGACATTATGGCATAATATACATTCATCATCATATAACACATCATAAACATTCCATGTACAAAACAAATGTAAATATATGCATCACATTACATATGTATAACATCACATGTAGAAAGCATTATACATATAACATCATATTGCATCTCATAACTATAAACTGCATACATCATATGGGTATGTGTAGTATCATCATGGAAAAAATAGGCCCTTAAGTGGCAAAAAATTCAAAAAACTCAGAGTTAGGCACTTTGATGTAAAAATTTGAATAAGTTATCTATATTATTTCAAAAATATGTAAGAATAGAATCTATGACAAATTGAATGTAGTTTCTAAACTACTAGATTTGTTTAAAAAAAAAACTCTATTTGGTGAAAATTTGAAATTTCAATGTAGTGGTACTTAAATTTAAGGGAAAAAATAAGTAGGTGTCTGTCTGATCACCCTAACCACAATAAAATGATAATATTTTTGTATAAGATTTTAGATATAAGTAGAGGACTCATGCCTCGATGTGATGCATATTTTTTTGTAATTTTCTTCCAAGTAAGTAATTAATTTTTTATTACAAATTTTTAAAAAATATAAAAACTTGTCTATCTAACCACCTTAACTTGGTCAAAACTTCATGAAATTCATTTTTTCTTTTTTTAATCCTACAGTATGCAAAGCATAGAATGTGACACATGGTTTGAATTCAAAAAATGTGATATTGTTTGAAAGTTATAGATTTTTTTCAATCAGCCTATCAATTAGGACTTTAGTCATAATTTGAATAAAAAATGAATAATAATTACTTATTAAATTCAAAGTAAAACATAATTTATATAAGTTGGAAGCTATGAATCTCCTTAAAAAACCCTTTTCGTTTCATCAATTTTGGGTAAACAAATAGTCATCAGCCACATACCCAACATATTGCAACTTTTTGGACCATCATGATCCTACACATACCCATATAGAATCAACATTAGATCATTTGCTGCATAAACACATCATAAAATAGATATGATCATCCATCACATAGGCATATCATATAAACATCACATGTATAAATAAATGATTGCATAATCAATAAATAGAAATGTATATCATGAGAATCGCCACCAAATCATATATATATATATATATATATATATATCACTCAAAAGTGTCACATCACAATGTCATAATGTATCAATAAACATAGAAGCCCACAGGTTATAGAATCATAATACAATGTCTTGGTATATGTCAAGAAATGTCCCTATATGAAACTATCGCTGCTATCATGGCTGGAGTGTGTAGATGACTAATGTCAAGAACCTGATGACCTATGAGTTGAGTGAGGCCTATCATATGGACCTGATCTGCATTGCTGCTCCACACCCTCTGTACTAACTATCCTGGTGTGGGTCCTGGTCTGTGACCTGCTGCTACGTGCCTGCAAGAAACTGGGAGCCTGTCTCTCTAGAGGAACCTCTGCCTCATATAAATCATGATAGTAAGTCTCTCTCTCTCTAGCTCTGACTAGCTCTCTGGCAAATGTGGCTGCTGGCCCAGTACATAACCCTCTAAGCTCTATGAATCTCTCCTCAGTCTCTTGTCTCCAACCTATGGCCTGATCTCTGTCCATGATGGCTTTGTCCCTCTCAATCTGTAACACATCTCTCTTAGACATCAAGACCCTCATTTGTTCCTCCAAGGATGCAACCTGAGCACGCAATGTAGCTGTATCAAGATCAACTACCCCTGTATCATCTTGTTTGGCCCTCGATACACCATCCTCCTCCTCATCCAAATCCTCCAAAATCTAGTCTCGAATCTCTCTCATGATCATCATCCTCCTCATCATCCTCTTGATAAGCACCCAACAAGCCTAGGGCATCAATCTCTACCTCCTCTCACTCTGCCGAACATCTGGAATGGCCTCCTCTCTGCCAATCTCTACATGAAGCTCCTCCCCATCTCTGCCAATATCTGACATGGCCACGTCCTTCTCTCCCCATCCCTCCTCACGAATCAGTGACAATGGAGGCCCTCGTCCCCTCCATCCACATCTCCCTCTCCTACCACCTCATCAACCACCTCTACCATCATCTCCATGATCACCCTGGCCTCCTTCACCTCTTTGACCTCTACCTCTGCCATGCCTACCTCTCGGTCCTGTACCTCACCGCTCTATTGGCACTGGCTACTCGGGATCTGTTAAGGAAATCGGCCTATGCACAACCCACCACTGATCATACTCTTTTGTGGTACCAGGGTATGCCAGACCATCTCTCCACCCCCAAGGAACTACTTGCAATGCATCAATGTCTGCCTCAACTGTAGCTACTGGAATCTCCGGACCCCACAGGGGGAACTCTCGTGATGACCTCGCAAACTCAACCTATCCTCTCAACACATCTTGTACCTCTCCAAACTTTCGTAAGACACGATCTGGAAAGTGACACTCTATGATGTGGACATGTGAAACTGTCCTCCCAATCATGTACTGTGTCGGTCAACAAAAAGGAAAGTGCTCATCCTCATTCGACCACTCTGCACATCCTAGGTATGGTCTCCATGCAAACTGAACCATAGTATCTATGGCATGCCTAAAGTATCTTGTATCTCCTACGTGGTGCTGAGTGTTTTCCCCCACATAACGGAAGGCATAGGGAGATCCATGTGGTACATTTACTATCACTAGTGGCTGAAAGATTGCAATGTGTTCCCATGTCCATACCATCAGGAGCGTGGTACCACAACTTATGGATTGTGCCTCTCGGTAGGCAATATCATGTAAGTGAAAATGCAACATACTAAGGAGACAAGGACCCCAAGCATATACCACTCACCGCTCTAACATGCCTATAAGCATCTCCCCCCACTCCATGAGAAAACCATGACCTCGATGGTCAGGAAGTACTATGCCACCTATCAATGTACACAATAGACACTCCAACTGCCTATACCTATGTGCTAATACATGCCATCTAATCTCATAGTGATCCAGCCCTAACTGTCTGACATCAACATGTGGGTAATATCGACACATCTCGACAATACCCCTCTAGGTATCATAGCTCACCCACGTGCCTCTGATAAGAAGTCTCAAAATCTTGTAGACGTCGTCTAATGTCACTATAGCCTCTCCAATAAGCAGGTGAAAGGATGATGTCTCTGAGAGCCACCACTCCCATAAGGTAGTCAGTAAACCCTAGTTTGCCCAAATATGGGGCATATTTGTAACGTGTAGAAGACCTAGGTGTCATAAGAACCATCACTCTACACTTCGTAAGCTATCTCTGAAGTGAAATGTCGTCAGTCTTGACTCTCGCATATATACACTTTCCAACACAACCTGCAATGACATTATACATGCCTCATGTTAGCTTCAAACATCTATCCTAGTGCAAAATGACTCAATTAACTGCTATTCAAATGAGTCATTATTTTGCAAATGCATCATTGTTTTGCAAATGCATCATTATTTTTCACATGCGTCATTATTTTACATATGCAGCACATAAAAATCAAATGTGTCATTTAATTACACATATGCATCACTATTTGTCAAATGCGTAACGTTAAAATGCATATGTGTGCATAATAAAAAATGCATCTACGAAAATAATTATTATATGTAATTGCGTAGATGAAATGCAAATGTGTTGAAATAAATGCAAATGCATTGAACAATATACATATGTGTCTAACTAAATTACATATGTGATGTTTTATAACACATGTGTTCAACTAAACTACAAATGTGTTGAACCGCGCAAGAACCTACGCTACCTATCTACGTGATCTTACATATGCATTGATCCGCATGCAAATGTGTTGTTTGCGCATTCACATGCAGTGTTTTGATAAAGTGACACATACTAAAAATTCAAATTAAATGCATAAAAACATAGGCAAATTAAAAATTTCAAAAGTCAAGTTTGAGGTACATACCGAGGGGTCCACGTCAATTGGCCGCCCGAAGGTTTGGATCTTGTAAGCTCGATGGTGGGTGTTCGAAATAGGAGACATCGTCGCTATGGGTGTAGAGCAAAATCTCAATTCTCGAAGCTAGGTGGGTGAAAATGAATTGGTTTTTACCCCAATTTTTATTTATACCTAGGGTTTTGGTGGCATTCATTTCTACTGGCTGCGTCAACTTCCAATTTCAATCAAATCATTCATGTCTGTACCATGTCTGACTTCAATTCTTTCAACTCCACTCCATTTCTAGCTATCCAATGGACTAATCAGAATTATTTCCAAATGTTTCTAAACTTTTTTGAAAACTTGTCAATTTTCCTGAGGGGGCATACCTTCACCTATTTTACATTGGGGCATTACTAGGACATATTTCTTATCGATTTTCTTTGACACAACGCCGAAATGACACTGTATCAAATAGAGGCAAATGTAGACACTAAAATCTTGTTGAAGCCTGCAACTTCAATATTCTTGATAATTCGTATTCTTCATGGTCATGATTAAATAATGTCAATTTAATTATTCTCTATAGTCTTCATTCTTCTATTAATTAAATAATCTTAATTATTTAAGTAATTCACACTTTTCTTTATTCTATCTGATTAATTAAATAAACACTTTTTATTTAATTATGTTACTAATTAACCTTATTCTTCTTGTCAAATTAAATAAATTCTTTATTTATTTAATTATTCATTTAAATCCCTTCATCACTTAATTAAATAAATCTTATTTATTTAATTTTTCTTCAAATATCAAATCTTGAACTAAATAAATTATTTAATTCATGAATTCTATTTTAACACATTCCTCTATATTTAAATAAATTGTGTGAGTTTTCTAAGTATTCACTTTTACTCGACTCAAAGATCTATTCAAATTGCCCAGTTAACTCTTGATTTAATGTCTGAGTGGCGTTCTCGAGTAATCTCTTCGTCAAATCATTCAATCATCCAGTTCTAACTCAAATGCATGTACATGAATATTAATTAAATATTCCTATTTAATTAATTAAATCTTGTGTGTGCATTCAAACAAAGAGTTGCTTTAATCCATCTTTATCTTTTTCATGCAAAGATAATTCTTTTGTCTTCGAATACCAAATTGGAAGATTAAATCAATTATTTAATCTTTAATTCTATTTCTAATTTATACCACTCATGTCATTACTAATTGTTATCAGAATGCATGACTAATCAGTCAATCTCAACCGTCAGTTGATCTTTCAATCCTGGCCTATTGTTCGAATAATCAATTTTCTATAAATTGATCTGGTCTTCATCATTCCAATCTCTTGAAATCTTATGAATTTTTGGAGCACCTATCTTGAATCTTTGATGTTTTGCTAAATCATTATCATAGGCTATACTTGCACAAACTTTTTAAAATTTGAGGGCAATTATACTACAACAGCAAAATGGAGAAGGGCAATAGAGATGAATCATGGAAATACATACAAATTTGGTGAGATTGTTCAAGTTTTATTTATGTTTTTACTTTCCTTGGTTCTTTGTTGCTTAGCATTAGATTGCATTTAGATTTCCATTGCATGCTTGCTTTTAATCTTTTCTTTCTTCACTTTCTAGATGTTACAATGTCTAATAATTCCCCAACTTCAAAGGATTATTAATCACAAATATCCCAATGTGGGAGTACCCAACTAGTAAGAGTTCCTCAAGGGATGAAATTCTATATTTGTTAGTGCCAACACTTATGATAATTGTGGTATCATCTAAGGTTGAGGCTAATAGGAAGAGGGTTATATATAGAAATAAGTCAAGCTTAATCATTACCCACATAGGGTTTCTTTTAACTATTGCTTAGCAACATACAAGGAAAGCTAACCCTATTTCTATAGGAAAATACTTCCATTCGAAATTCCAATAATAGATTCAATATTGAGGTTCTACTCAAGTGGTTAATAGATAATTGGTAATCATATTTAACCTTTACCCCATTACCCAAATACCATTTTAATATTATATAGCATGCCTAAATTTTGCTTTTAGCAAGGAAGATATAATGACATTAAAGGAACACTTTACACATATTTCCATTGCAATAGAATTTCCCAAAATTTTCCATAATCACATGCATCTTAATATCTTCTCAATATGACTAACACTTTTTAATAAAGACTGTATAAACTTAACAACAATCATTGCACTATTTTCACTTTCTAACCATTACATGTTTCTAGAGGATTTCTTTGACACAAGGATCTCTTAAATATTAGTTTAAGTATAGATCAAACTTATAGATCAACAAGGAACAAATAACATACTAAAACATTTAGTGCATTTATGCAACCTCTAAAAGTAGATCGTAAACAATCATAACTACAAGAAGTTTAATTACCACCTTAATGTTGACAAGGTTTACAACATTCATAATATTTCTCAAATATTGTTAAAGGATCTGGTCTTTACAACTGTCATATACATCACAATACTTTTGACCATAAAATCATGGTGATAAGGCTACAGCTTGCTATTGATAAACCCATTTTATTTCTTAAAATTTGAATGATCTATAATGTAATCTATACTTCTTATTATGATAAATTAGATATCACATCTAACATAATAGTGTCAAAACTCTACTATACTAGTTTTTTAATTGGAGAACCTAAACATGCTGAGTTATATAATTTTATATATATACTTTCTTTTAACTACTTAACTTCGATGACAATAATAAATATACTAAATGTGCCAGCTCTCCTCGAAATCTCCATTTTAAGAATTGCGGGGAAGTGCTCATTGCATGTGCGTGAAGGTTTACAATGCTCAACTATCAATTCCCTTATGCAACTCACCCTACGGCCAAGGCATTTCAAGTAACTATATTTCCTGGAGGCATTTTTTTTTCATACACCTTATGTTTCCCATTCATACATGTGTTATCATTTAGGGAGTGCATGGACAGAGGAGAGGGGGTGGTTCTCCGGTTATGAATTTATATAATCTATATTATTTTATCTTCAGGCTACAAAATCTATAAAACCAGTACCCTTACATCCCGTAGCTGACTCAGATATGCAACTACTGGATGGACAGCTGTTGAAACCAAATCATACACCCATAATAGAAATATATACTTATAACACAAATACCCTTCTAGGCGATGAAGTTGCATATTTGTAGCTTACTTTCTGAGCAGCCCACTTTATCGCAGGCAGTGAGGATGTTTTTAAAGGTTATGAAGTCTGAATTTTATGCCAACAATGTCATCGACTTAAAAGTTTGCAATATCTTTCAACCAACCCATTATGTGTATACACAACAATCATTTCCTTCACTGAGATGGAATTGTAATTACCCATTCTGGGCCGTGGATTTCTTCAAAAGGTTTTCCATCACATCCCTTTAAGGCATCTGCATGCCTTCATCTTATCTCCCATATTTTTCCTTATTTCTTGACTTTGATGGATGTTCGTAGCTTATTCAGACTTTCCTCCTTGAATAGGCAAAGAGACTACTGGCTATTGTTGTGAAACGTGGCTTTTACACCTGCCAGTGGAATTTGCTTCAAAGTCTCTAAATCCATTTCAACAAATTGATTTTGTGCATAACCTGCAATCATGGTATTCGATGAGGGCATTTTTCTTCTCACTAACCTCCTCTTACCTTCTCTTGTCCAATCTCTTTATTTCCTCTCTCCATGCGATTCTACTCCTTATGCATTTTTTCTCTCCAAAACAAAGTATGAATCTACATACTAAGGTGTCATAGGGGTTTAAATGTTGTTAGGCACTATCTCTTTTCCATATCCTACAGCCTTCTCATGGAAAAGAATGGATGCCAATACCTTCACATGACATTCAAGGATAAATGACAAGTGTGTGATACCTTATTAAATGCACCATATATTTTCCTCTTTCCTAGCACACATACTCCCACCTTTACTCTCTTTGACTTCCATTCTATGAGATTAATTACTTGGGATGTGATAGGAAGTAGTAAAGGAATAGGAAGAATTTGTGTGGATCATAGAAGAATTTAGTGTAGATATTATGAATATTATTGGTATTATCAATTTGAAAGTAGGAAAAAGGAATATCATTTGAATAAGTCAAGAGACAACTATTTTGAAGATTCAAAGCATTCTACATTTTTCAAATGCAATTTGAAAGAACAACATCAAAATGATATATGATTCTAGGATAGAGGCTACTCAAATCACATGAAAGATAAGTTTTATCTCTTTGTCAAATTAGATGATTCTCTAAGAACTTTGTGATGATAAAGAGGTTTATTCAATTGTAAAAGGTATGCTTGTGGTGGAGAATAATCAAGGAGAAAATAATTGTATTCATAATACTTTGCATCTGCCAAAACTATACCACAATCTTTTAAGTATTGGGAAGCTTGTAGCATGATAGATTAGATTATGTTCTCTCACATTAGATTCCACTAAGAGGCATGCCCTCAAAGAAACCATAGATGATTCATGGTTATGGTACCAAAATTATGGTCATCTATGTTTTTGAGGATTAAGTTTGATTTACAAGAAGAATATGGTGAGAAGACTTCCTACAATTTAAGCAAGAAATATGATTGTGGAAGGTGTAGACTTGGAAAGTAATATCAGAATAGTTTTATGGTGAATAAATGATGGAGGAAAATATTTCCTCTAGATCTTGTGCATGTTGACATTTGTGATGATATGCAAGAGAAATATTTACGTAATAATCTTTATTTTTTACTTTTACTGATGATTTATCTCACCACACATGGTCTTCATTTCTTAAATATAAATCTAAACCTTTTGAATGCTTCAAGAATTTAAAACTATGGCTGAAAAATAAAGTAGGCATTATCTCAAAATATTTAGAACAAATACTAGGGGAATTCACTTTTAAATATTTTTTTCGTTTACAATAATAATGGCACCAAGAGATAGCTTACTAAAACTTATACAACCAAAAAAATGGTATTATCGAAAGAAATAACCATACCATTATGAAAATGGCATGAAATACGTAATAGTAAAAAATACTTCAAATTACTATTTGAGAGAAGCAATGTAATCAATAGTACACATTCTAAATCAAAGGCCTAAAATTTTAATTCCAAACATCACTTGAAAAGAAACTTGGAGTGGTCATAAGCCTTATGTGGCTCATTTTCATCTATTTGGTTGTCCAACATATGCTCATATTCTACTTTTCAAGAAAGATATGTGAGATGCATAATCCAAAATTTGTATATTTGTGGATAATTTTGATGTAACTAAAGGGTACATATTCTATAATTCTAATAAAAAGTAATGGATTTTTATTTGAGATGTACATTTTCATGGAGGGGTGTGGTAGTTGAAAAATGGTGTTGTAATGATGGAAACGGGGTGCTCCACCTTTTAGGAGATGAAGCATAATGAGGGGGGGTTCCTATTTCACTCTTATTACTTTCAAGGAAACCCTAGAGATCTCAATCCAATGATTATATGGGAGAGAGAGAACTGCTAAAGGTTGTACTAGGGTTTGATTAATAACTAAAAGGGTGTTCACCACCAAGATAGGGCTTCGAAGGACTAATAACATGCAAGACCTAATTATGAAACTTAATGCTATGTAAGATTTCAATAAATGACCTAGAAATGAATGTAGAATAGAACATAGAATTGGGAAATCAAAGAAGTGCACCTCAAAACTGGAATATGCTCAGAATAAGGTCTAAAATTTTGAAAATGTAGACTTTAGGGCACACTAGGACTCATATGCCAGGCTAGGCGTATCAGTCCTAGACTAGGTTTTCTACGTTGGAATAGGAATCTGGTGATGACAAGCCTATATCTCTAGAAATATGGAAAATTCACTATTCTCGGACTCATACACCACCTGTGTTGTATTAGTCCCATTTTAGTTTCTCGAAAATTCAAAGGTTGAATCTGTTCTTCTATCCCTGCACTTTCTTCCTGACCTAATTTCTAGATTTGAACCTATAAAAAGACCTACAAAAAAGAATATAGTGTTGATTTTCTTATGGGGGTTTTACCTTGGTCAAACCCCTAGTTTTCTAATTAAACCTTGATAGAAATAGTGGATCTTGAAGATAAATGTGAACATAAACCCTAACCTTAAGTGTATCTAAGATTCATAAATTCGAAATGCAATGCAACCTTATTCTAATGTGCTAGAATGAGATGCATGAATGCAACATGAAAATGAATGACTCAATTAGGGAGATCTCTAATCACCTTAATAAGTCGTGAAAACAATGCATGCACCTTGCTTAGGCTAAAAGTAGAGTGATAATGGAGGATGGAATCACTTAGGAAACAAGTCATTAGGATTGGTTCAATGGCTAGTTGCATCTCCCAAACCTAGAATCCATCATCAATCCTTGACAATGCTAGATCTTGAATGAAAGTGAACTTGAAGACTTGCGAAAAATGCTATAATGTTGCTTGAAGACTTCAACTTTTCTTGCTCTTGAAAACTTCAATGCTCTTGTGAAAGAATGCTTGAATTCTTGTGAATGCTTAGATATTGAATTGCTTTCTCTAGATGGAAATAATGACTTGAAAGATTGTTTATATAGGAAATATACATAATTTATTGTTATTTAGATCCCAAAGGTCGACATCAACCAAAATTGTGAATTAAAAACTTGAATTTTTTTCTCAAACCTTAAAAATGGGCCACACGGGACTCATACACCACTTGTGGCATATGGGTCCAACCTAGGGGGACTCATATGCCCAAGGTGGGGTATGAGTCCCACCCTAGTTTTTCGGGGTGGGCCAGTGATGGTTTGTAAGAAAATTAGGTGTATTTATTGATTTTGTTGAGATTTTAGTCAAAATAAGCCTTAAGATCAGAAATCAAGAGTCTTAAGGGCCTATTAATGATGACTTAAAGGGTTATAAATGCAAGGGTACTAAAATGGGTCCAAATTAAGTGAGAAATTGTACCATCTCAAAGAAGGGAGTAAAATATTCGTCATTACAAGTGTACATGAAAATACAAAAATAATCATGGAAATACAATATGATTGCATTCTTTCTCTCACTACAAGCTCAAGTAGAAGTTTAAGCTCCAATAGAAGCTCAAGTTTGAGTCCCCAAAATTAAGTTAAGCAAGTTCTTATGATAACATAAATTTGGGTAATAGTTAATGTTTAGCATCAGTTCTAGGCTCCTCAAGAAAGGTATGAAGTTTATTTGAAGCTTACTAGAGGAAATTACTAATATAAATCTAGTTATTTGTTATTCTTTGCTTAGTATGATTTAAGTTAAACCCTTTGTGTATAAAAAAGTGATAAAATAATTAGTATGGATTGATGTTATGAATTATGAGATGAATTCCATTGATAAAATGATACATGGGAATCTATGCATCTTCCCAAAGATAAACATGACTAATTCTTTTCTAATTGATTTATAAAGTGAAATGTCATACTAATGGTTCAATGAAATATTACAACTTAGATTATTTTCAAAGAGATTTGTAAAATTTTATATTAGTTTCTAGACATGATACAATCAAGATAAGATATGCTATTGTTGTAAAATATGTGTGGCCCATATAGTAGATGCATGCAAAATCAACCATCTTAATAGTTATACAGATGAGGAATTCTATGTCTAGCAACCCATGGGATATGAAATTTCAAGAAAACAATATTTGGTTTACAAGTTGAAGAAATCTCTCTATAAGTTGAGGCAATATCTTCATGCTTAGTATGCAAGGATTGATAGTTATTTATCAAGGGATTTGGTAGAAGCCACATAAAGCCAACCCTATATGTCCAACATATTGGTTATGATATTTTCGTTGTTTATATCTATTTTGATGATCTTATTTATATAGTTTAGTTTTACCAATTAGCAAAAACATGGGTAGCACTTGAATAATCCTACACCTTCTTCCTAGAGAAGCTACTCAAATATATATAATATAATAGACAAGGGGTGAGGAAGAAACTATTGAACACCCAAAATACTGAGATGGGAGGGGGTTGAATTAGTATTCTTTTGAACCACTTAAACATACAATACTTATAGCATATTCAATTGTAGTAATGAAATAAATCATTAAAACATTCAACAACATCACATGACACATGATCACAAACATTTTTATGTGGAAAACCGAAAATGGGAAAAACCATAGTGAGGATTAGCTCACAATATATTATAACTAGTTATAGTATATTACAAAAGTGGTCACTATACCTGTGGACTCACTTTCCACTCAGAAAAGAAAAGAGATAGAAGATATTGTGGAACATAGTCAAGATTTTAACTATTACAAAGTGCAACTACAATATGCTAGAATATAATTCCATTGAGGTGCAAAATATAGACTCAAATCTTAATACTAATCTAACTTAATTCTATTCTCTGCTCTACATTCAAACTAAATTTTCACAATTCACATTCACTAATTCATTTTACATTTCATCATCTTCAAAATATTGAAAAATATCTAACTTATATATCATATTTACTCATAATATCAATTACGTAGGCCTAATTAGATGTATCATTCAAAATATACAAAGTATAACTTTTCTACTCAAGATCTATCCACACACGCTTCACTCCAAGACTCAAATCTTAAAAAAAATTTAAATAGGTTGAAATGGACCTATAATAGCTCCCACATGACTTTGAAATGCTTAAATAAGCTTCACATACCTTCAAACTTATTAGGTCGGCACTGTAGGAGATCTAATACAAAATTTCTCAATCTATATACTCATATTAGGACACACGTAGCTCAAAAAATCATGCCCACTAGATGTCACACTCATATGACATTTTTCAAAATATAACTTGTCAGCTCAAGATCTATCCACACACGCTGCACTCCAAGAATCAAATCTTAAAAAAAATTAAAATAGGATGAAATGGGCCTATAATAGCTCTCACATAACTTTGCAATACTTAAATAAGCTTCACATACCTTCAAACTTATTAGGTCGGCAATGTAGGAGACGTAACACAAAAATTCTCCAACTGTATATTCATGTTAGGACACACATAGCTCAAAAAATCATGCCAACTAGGTTTCACATTCATATGACATCTATCAAAATATCCTTAAATATGCAAAGTCAAAATCCAATCCACAGAGAAGTGTGAACTCTCCAACTCATATACACAAAACTAGAAAAAACCGATAACTATCAATCCAAACTTTTGTTACTTATAACTTTCACACCAAGAGCCAAAACAAGATGAAATTCTAGAATCAAATGCTTCTATCAACCAAAATTATTATACTGGAACAACAAGGAAAAATATTCAATAATGAACCACTATGGACCCAATTACCAAATCCCTTGTACACAGAATCACTTGTGTAAACACTTTGTCATTTTCCATCATAGATGCCTTTACTAGATCAAACCTTCTTGCAAATTTTTTTATGCAAAAATCCTAAAACATGTTAGATCCAACCAACATGATCTGCACCATGATCATTAAAGAAAGATACAATGTTGACATCAACGAAAATACTGTAAAGCATAAATACATATACCTTGTGCTTATCCCACATGCTCATGTTGCCAACAACAACATCGATGAAATCTCGTCATTCTTCCAATAATCACCCCCTTTTCATTGATGGAAACATGCCTAAACATCTCCAAAAATATTCTCCTCCTTTGACATCAAGGGAAAAGGGTGCATAAAAAAACTTTTCTATCACATACCAAATGTCCCCCTAATAAATATATACATATGCATATACTAAAACTTTGAATTGACTCCCCCTAAGTTATGTACCAGAGAAAAACCAAAAACTTGTATTGGGAACCATTCTATATAGCATCTATATATGTACACTGAAGTCTAAAAATGCATAAAGAAGATAGAAATATTGTGAAACAAAGGAGGTTGCCACTTGAAGCTTTGAAACATGAAGTTTCCATTCTTTCCTACTTTTGTCCTAGATCTTCTTAGCTATTCAAAGCATTCTACATTGAGTCTCTAGATCATTCAATATGTCTTCTCCTTATTTTGATGTGTTGGGTACCAAACTAATCTTGATAGCCTTCTCAACACACATTAGAGCACTAAAAACTAATGTAAACTTTGAGTTCATTGTCTCTAATGCTCCCAAATTGCATGATGATCTTTTACTTTTGTCCTTGCAATTGGAAATACTTTTCATACAAGTCCTCAATTGCTGACCTTATTCCTCCACATGAGTCTTGTGCTAAATCACATACACTAGAAGCTCTTTCAATCTAGTACTCAATTAAGTCCATTTCATTTGTGATACTTTTTGTGGCTTTGAGCCACTTCATACAAAATTTAAATAGGGTCTTCGCTTCATTCACACAATATCATGCATCCTTCAGGTTTTCTTCAAGCTTATTGTGTGCAAGTTCACACTTCTCAGTGATCTCTATCATTTTTTTACCATTTATCTTCTTTTGAACTTCATCCTCTACTTGTCCTCTATGACTAGAGGTATATTATTTAAAAGAATAAATTAATAATTAGAACCTATGCAAAATATGGTTTGCATATGATGATGTATTTGCACCCACTTTCAAAGATTTTCCACTCAAGGATAACCCAAAATATCTCAATGCAAAAGATCTAAAGAGATCTTGCAATAGGGCTATCCTAGGAAATGAATATGACCTAGTGAGGGGTTCACCACCAAGTCTAGACTTGGAAAAGACAATGTAATGCAAGTTGTAAGACAAAACCCCAATTTAATGCAATGACTTAGAAAATTCCTTAGAAATGCAAGTAAAATAGAACAAAAAGGCAGAAAGGTAAGTGAAATGCACCTGGAAACCTAGAAGTGATTGGAAACAACTTTAAAATTCTACAAATTTTGACTTTTTAACCAACTAGGACTCATTCACCAACCTGGGTGAATTAGTCCCAGATCCAAGTTTTTGCATGAGAGTTTGTTTCAAGAAAAAGGGTATCAAAAACTACAAACAGATCTGGAAAATAGCTATAGTGGGACTCATTTGCCACTCTTGGAAAATCAGTCCTATTTCACTTTCCCAAAAAATTGAAAGTTCTAATCTACACTCCAATACTTGCCCTTTCCTTCCAACTTGAGTTCTAGATCCAAATATGCCAAATACACCTGAAAAATAGAATTCAACTTGATTTGCTAATGGGGGGTTTTCCTTGGTCAAACCCCTAGTTTGGGAATTAAACCTTGATAGAAATAATGATAATTGCATGAAAAACCCTAGCCTTCAATGTGTCTAAGACTAAGAAATCTGAAACATGATACAATCCTATTCTAATGCAAAATAATATGATGCAAGAATGGAAATGTAAAGATGAATGACTCCTTTGTGGTGATCTCTAATCACCCCAAATGAGCTCCAATGATGCTTGTACCTTCCTTAGGCTAAATGTAGAGTCACAATGGAAGATGAAATCACTTAGGAAACAAGTCTTTAGGATTGGCTTGAGGGCTAGTTGCATCTCCCCAACCTAGAATCCATCATGATTCACCCTAGACAACCATGACCAACCCTTGACAATGCTAGATCTTGATTGAAAGTGAGATTGAAGACCTAAAAAGAATACTTAAATGCTTCTCCAATGCTTCAACTTTGCTTGCTTTTGGAATTAGAATGATCTTGTGAAAGATTGCTTGAAGATTCTTGATGATCATATCTTGAAAAATTCTTGCTTAAAATGTTTAGAGTTGATAAAAATGACTTAGAAACTTGTTTTTATAGGCACTAACGCCTAATTAATTGTTATTTATATCTCAAAGGCTAACATCCACTAAAATTTTGAATTAAAAACATAAATTTCCTGCTCAAAATTGAAAAAGTCCCCAAATGGAACTCATTCACCACCTTGAAAAATGGGTCCCACCTAAGGGGACTCATTCACCCAAGGTGGCAAATGAGTCCCACCTTAGGTTTTTGAGGTGGCTTTTGAGGATTTTTGTGATTTTATGGGATTTTTGAGTGAAATGAGCCTCAAAATCTGAAATAATGGGTCCAAGGGGCCTATAAATGATGATCATATGGGTAATTAATACAAGGGTACCCAAGATAGATCCAAATTAGACCAAGGATTGTACTATATCCTAGAAGGGAGTACAATTTTGGTGGTCACAGCTAGCCCCGACATTAGCATCATATGACTACATGCTTATGCAAGCTAAAGGGCTCTAAACATTACACTTTATCTCATGAAAGGATACACATTCACATTATGGGAGAATGAAGCCCCCAATGTACTCATCTACAAAACCACAACATTATGAAACACATCTTGCAACAAAAATTCATTAGTCATCCAGGAATCCTTTTTCTCCTAACTTCTTTCTAGAAATTATATTTGAGGTTAGATGTATTCCCCCCCTTGATTCTAGTTTCTTTATGAGGTGGAATCATGATAGCAATCTAACCACGTTGAATAGGATGAATCATATCATAGGGAATTTCCAAGTATCATTCCACATAATGATAGACATTTGAATGACGTTGAGGGTGGAGTCATGATTCCAACACAATAGACAACATCAACAACAGAGCTCTCTAGCACCCATTATGTTTTTGATAAAGGGTAAAATGAGTTTTACAGGGACCCGAAACCACAACATTTACAACAAAAAAGATAGGAAAGAAAAGTCCAACAAAAACAACCAGCTACACAAAAGGTAAAAACTAGAACAAGTAGCAGCCACCCGTCAGAGACCAGGAAGGTCAAACAAAAAATGCCAATAGAAAGGCCAACAAAAAACTGACTGCAACTACCCCAGAGTCTTTAGGATAGACTCTATCTCTACCTCCAAATTTTGCATCTCATGAATGCCCTTCTTAAACGTTTGAATCATTTGTGGAGTGGGGGGAGCCTTCCTCTTCAGATTGGCCTTGGTTCTCTTAGAGATGCTAACATCCTCCTCTTGGTTTCTTTCATTGGTTTCCTCCAGATCAACCACCAGAGACCCCTGTTGGGCTTTGTCCAATTTCTCGGTCATGGAATTGATGATAATGGCATTGTGTCTAGCCATACAGTTGTTTTTCTAACTAATAATTTTGATAGTATTTTTCATTTTTTCTATCTCAATTTCAATATTTTTGTTCTTGCCAGCTTGGTTTTGAGTTTCATTGTTGAGACCATAATCTCTTCATTTCACCTCAATATTTTCAATTTCTGCTACCTTGGCTCCCAACTATTCTAGCTTACTTTGCAGGGCCCAGTTTTTTATCTTTAGCTCATTGATTTCATTGAAAGTCCATTTCAAAAGTTTGAAATGGGTATCAATATTATTTCTAGCTAAATTCAAAACATCCACAGAGGGATACCTATCAATGTTGAGACAAGTATTAGTAGGGATAGGAGAAACATGGGACCCAGTTCTAGTAGTTCTATCCACCGACAGGTCAGTAGAGGGCTTAGTATTATTAGCACTGGATGCCTTAGAGTCAGGGGAATCTTTATAGTATGAAACAAGGTTTTTTTCCTTGGGATTCTTAACAACAAAACTAGTTTTAAGGGAGGGGATTCCCGGCTCCAACACAACACAACCTTTAATAGCAAGAGGGTTAGGGTTTTTCTTGCTCAAATGGATAGCAGGCGGGCTAAGATCAATACTAGTCAGACTTAAATTGGGAAAAAACCCCAAGCAGCTAGGTTCAGTATCATCTTCCTCAGAGTCAAGGGAAGCTTCAAGAATAGTAGGGATGGGCATTTTTTCGTAATGCTCCACAATTAATCTAATTAGACTAATATGCAAAATAGGGAATCTGCTAGGGTTTTTCTTGTGGTCATCCAAACTTTTCCTGAAAGAGCAGAAAAGATAGTAGGGGAAAGAAACCCTTACCTTGTAACAAAAATGGTTGAGCAGGGCAAAGTGATAACCATAGACCCTGGTGAAATGACCATCCACAGTTATGTACTCTATGATGAAATGCAGGACCTTTCTCCATAGGGCTTTTATGGTGTCGGCATCAAAGAAGCTATTAGAATTTTTTACTAATTTTAGTCTTTCTTTCTCTTTTTTAGGACATCTAATGATGACATCATCTGAAAAAACCCTATCCCTAAATTTTTTTTCCCATCAGTTGACATACCTGTCACTTTAGCTATCAAGTTTTCGTTGAGCTCAACTGTCCTACCAAAAAGGGTAAGATTCCTATTATCCCAATTTTTCACAAAAAGATCCATAGCCTCTTGACTGGAACCATGGAGTTTCTCTAGGAATGGAAGTAACTCCCCACTTTTAACTTTATTCCAAGCCTTAACATTTCTTGTGTGCATCTCATAGCTGTCTGGCTCAATTATTTTCCTCTCTCCACCCATCTTAGCAAACACAGTGGGGCAAACAGACACGAGATCTTTACTAGAACTAGTCCTGCTAAATCTAATAACCCACAAAGTGTGCCAATCCACCTTGCAGACTAAGAAAAGCTTGGTCCCATACAATCCACTTTGCACCCGTTATGTTAATTTGAATGCAATGTACTTTTTAACCCTAATATAGTAAAAATACTTGTTTTAACTTACATAAGAGCAAAAAGTGATTTAAATTCTAACTTATTTTATCATTTACCTTTTTTTAGCTTAAAAGTGATTGAAGAAGAGTGAAATATGCCTAGCAGGCAAGATTACATGCCTACAAGACTAGACGTGTTGCAGGACCAGGTGGCACGTGACAAGCATTAACATGATGTGAGTTGATTCTTCTACCTTTGCTTTGTCAGAGTACATAGTTATTTTATGATTTTTACACATTTTTAGGTTAATTTAGGGCATTGGAAAACAATTTCGCAAAGTGTCTCTTTTGTTTGTGAAGTGTCCCACTTTTTTGCAAAGTGTATCCTTTCTTCATGAAGTGTCCCAAAGGGTTCTAAAGTGGCTAGGACCTTTAGGAAAGTACACTAGAATAATTTTAGTACACTTTTATGATTTTTGATGTAACAATTGAAGAGTTTAGACTGCTTATAGGTGTAGAAGTTGAAAAACTAACTTCACAGTCCCCAAGAACACCTGCAAGCAATCACCTATCACATGCAAAGATATTCAGAACAAAACACAACAGAAGTTCTATAAACCCTCAGAGCCAATGTGTGCAAGGAAAAATCAGAATTATTGATTATTGAATGTAATTGTTTTAAAAATAATACAAAAGACTTCGAAAAGGAAATGATGCAATAAAGCAGGAAAAAGAAACCCTAATCTTATCTTGAGCAAAAAAATAGCTCAATAAGATAAGATAATAATTAAATGATAATTATCCTAGGGAATAAATCATTACCTAAGTAAACTTATCCTAAAAGTGTAATTAAATAATTAATTACACCAACACCCCCCATAAGTGCAACTTAGGGAGAAGCAAATTATTATGCAAATATCCCAACAACAAGGCTTGATCAGGTACTCATTTACAAATGCAATGTAAACTAAATCAAATAGGGTAAAGGAGAAAACCACATGGGAACAAAACTCCTCCCCAAAATAGAATGCAATAAACTAAGTGATGAAAGATGGAGGGCTCCATAATACCCCCCAAGGACACTATCCATCATAGAGATATAGAAATGAATCCCCCCATAAGAGAGGAAGAAAGAGACCACAAATCCCCCCCATAATGAAGTAACTCAAAAAGAAGTGAAGAAACTGCATCTCCAGAAAGAAATGAGAGGGAAGAGGCCAAATAAAAGAAATCTTTGAAGGTGGAATTAGTGCAGCCCAAGATGTCTCCACAAAAGCAGGTGTGACCTCAACAAATGAAGAAGCTGAAGTAGGTGAAGACTCAATAGAAACCTCCAAAGATGTATGATCAATTGGATGTTGTTGCACTGAAACAAAAGAAGCAACAGGAGGGGGAGGAGATGGAATAGAAGGCTCGAGAATAGGATCCGAAGTGAGAACAACAATGTTCAAGAAGCCAAATATCTCCTCTAAATGATGATGCACACACGAAGTGTGAGGAACAACTGTAGGAATAGAAGCACCACCAGTAGCAAAATCAATGAAGGAATACAATCGAGAGGAGTGATCCACTATCCCAGGAGCAATGATTGCTCTACTCTCCAAGTCTCTGATGATAACCAAATTAGGTGTGAACTCCATAGATCTCGCATTGCCCCCATGTGTTATCTGATAGATGGAAAGAAGATTATGTGTCAAGTGAGGGATACACAAGACATCTTGAAAGGAGTGATCCCCAAAACTAATAGACCCCTTCCCTGTAACACTTAGGTAAGTGTTGTTTCCCATCAAAATGGGAGACATAGTGCAAGGCTCAAAGGAAGTGAACATAGACTATGAAGATGCATATGATGAGATGCTCCTAAATCTAGAAGCCATCTCCCTAATCCAATACCTGAAGAAGCACAAAGAGCATGTCCCTTCATATATGATGAAGTATGAAAACCAAATGTTCTTGTGTTATGTTGCTCTGAAGAAGAAGAATGAAGAGAAGAAGATGATGTAGACATCCTAGAAGGAAAATCAATCTAATGTTTCTGAAGATGTTTCAGCTCATCAATGTCCTTCTTGTAACAATTATGTTTTACATGTCCTTCCCTCTTACAATATGCACATGTAGACTTCTCCTTCCTAAATGATTTCCCCTTAGAAGAGGAGGATGAATCTGATGACTCCTTTTTCTGCTAATGAGGTTTGGAATTCTTTTGTTTCTATTTCTTTCCTTTTCCTATAGAAGCCTTCTGATCTTTGAGCTCCTATGATGCAATAAGTGCATGTGAAGAGGAAGAAGGTTTCGTGATGCCCATGCTAGCTAACTTAGTTTTCTCTTGAGTGAGAGTCTTCTTTCTCTAACTGAAACCCTCTCATAGTATCCTTCTTCCCAAACAAAGACTCCAAAGTATCCCATATCTCATTTGGTGTAGTGCAAGATTCAATGTGGAAAAGGAGGTCAAATGAAAGAGATAGACATAATGTACCATAAGCTTCATCACACCTATTAAACCATTTTCTCTTCTTAGTAGCACCTGTAGGTTCAATTTTTGTACCCATGGTTACCCTATACAACCCTTTATGTTTCAAGTGAATCTTCATTTGCTTTTTCCAACCAAAATAGTTGAATGGAGTAAGGGGTACAATGTGATGTAAATCCATGAAAGAAAACAACAATATATACTCTCAAATAAAAGAACAATGCTCGTTGATCTCAAAAAAAATAATTTGATGCCACACTTCCCAAGAAAATAATAGAAAAGGTAAAGGCTAAGATCAAACAGAAATATCAGATACCTAGTAAAAAAATATTGAATTTAAAAATGTTTGATATATGTGTAGAGCACTGAACCAGCTTTCCAATGCCTATTCATTTTCAAAAAACGGAGCTAGGACACACAAGTTATGCCTCCTGGAGTGAAAACAGGAACTTCTACCTTTGAAAGGTGAAAAAGGCATCAAACTAAAAAAATAAGGAAATAAAACCTCCACCACTATGAAGATCATTGAACCATCTTTCCAACAATATATCATTTGCAAAAAAATACCTCGGTTTGCAAAAGTTATACCAAAATGAAAAAAGGCTTGGAAAAGGAGCTTTTAGCACTAAACAGGGTCAAAAAATTGGCCCTCATGGGCTAAACATTTTCGGCCCCTTGTCCTCTCAGCGACCAGGGGGCTAGAGTTTGAGGCCTAGTGGTAGAGCTACTGGTTCCAATGTCATCAGAGGCTAGTACCTGGGTGGAGCCCTTAGTCATTGATATGACCAAACCCAGGGGCTAGGCGGCCGATGGGGGCTAGGGCTACCGCTCAATCCTTATACGACCTGGAGCTGGCAACTGTAAGCCCTTAAGGGTGGAGGAGAACACTGGAGGAGCTGGTGGCAGAGCTAGTGGTGGGTGGTGGCTACAAAGAGGCCACTGGGCAGTGGTGGCATGGAGGAGGATGTCGTCAGTGGCCGGTGGAGAAAGCGTGGCCGCCGAGTGGCGATAGAGTGGTGTGGTGGTTACGCTGAAGGATTTGAACAGGCAACGCAAAAAATTTAAACACTTTTGATGTTTTGATTTTTTTTTATATTTTTCAAAAAAAATGCCTCGATCTGTGTGCCCTGGGGCCGTACGACCTTAGGGTAAATGTGTTTTTCCATTTTTTGAACTTTTGCCTAAATCGATGAAATGAAAGGAATTTCTAAGGTTTTTGGATGCTCTGATCATGATGGTGACATCTGTTCAAGCCCAAAATGCTCCAAAAATTTGGTAGCACTAGATCTACAAAAAATCAATCTTACTTGAAACCCTTGCATAGAAAAAGATGTTTTGAGAGAATATCTTCAGATCACGAACATGCAGTGACAGGTCTAGAACTCTAATACCATGTAGAAGTTGAAAAACCAACTTCATAGTCCCCAAGAACACCTGCAATCAATCACCTATCACATGCAAAGATATTCAAAACAAAAAACAACAAAAGTTTTGTAAAAGCTCAAAGCCAATGTGTGCAAGCAGAAATCAGAATTATTGATTATTGAATGTAATTGTTTTACAAATAATACAAAATCCTTTGAAAAGGAAATGATGCAATAAAGTAGGAAAAAACAACCCTAATCTTATCTTGAGCAAAAAGACATCTCAATAAGATAAGATAAGAATTAAATGATAATTATCCTAGGGAATAAATAATTACCTAAGTAAACTTATCCTAAAGTGTAATTAAATAATTAATTACACCAACAATAGGACATATTTTTTCTTTTATTTGTTAGGTGCCCACTTGTTCGCATCAACATCTAGGTGGAAAGCAAATCAACCTTTGTAGAGATTTAGCTCCCACTCTTTCAGTGGTGGATAAGAGCTATTACAAACTATAGGACCATATTGGGTGTACCTCATGTCCCCCATGAGGTACCATGATGTGATGATGGTGCTAGCAGAGCGTTGGGATGCTGATACATGCACATTCCATCTACCAACTAGTGAGATGATGATCACACTAGAGGAAATACATCACATAATCCAAGTTCCTATTTGGGGTGAGCGAGTACATTTATGATTGGAGTGGACATTAGATGAGATGAAATATGACATGCAGTATTACCTTTGTGCATCAGTACATGATGAGAGAGTGAAGGCACTAATTGATCTAGTGATGCTACTATATTCACGAGCCCCATTGGTTAGATAGATTATGATGCTTATAGTTTCACTAGTACTCATCTCTAATGGATAGGGAGCACACCTAGAGGGAGGACTAGTACACCTAATTCAAGGTATGGTGGAGCACTAGATAGTATATGCTTGGGGGTGCTATATCCTAGTGCACCTATATTATGATCTTGGATAGTTTGTCTTTCAAGAGGTGGACAGTATGGTACACTGTATGCTTTTGCATGTTTGGTGCCTTGAGCATATTACATGTACCAGACCTACTGGTTTCCCATGTATGAGAGTCTTGAGGTATCCTTTGTCCTTCAACTATCCTCTATGAAATTTTTGGCATTATGGTGATTTACACTTTTGGAGAGTGCAATTTGATTGACTAGAGGACAAGATCGTTTAGATACCTTATCATCTTGTGCTTCAATCACTAGATCACACTCGACAGATGAGGAGATGATGCAGGAGCATCCATGGTCAAAGGGTTGTCCTCATCAACCAAAAAGAAGTATTTAATTTTTAATTTCCTAAGGTTTGGTTTAATTATGCAATAGGTAAATAAATTGCAATGTTGAGGCCAAAATAATTTATTAAATAATTGGTCTTTATTTAAATATTGCATTTTTGGATTGAGAAAAAGTGTAGGAGGTAATTTTGGAGTTTGAAATTCAAAATTGGAAATTTTGGAATAGATTTATGGAGATTTTATATTCCATTTAAAATATTATTTTTGAGATTCCGAAATCCCTAAAAAAAAGGGATGGAAAGAGTGGACACCCAAGATAAGAAAAACAAATTTTTGCTTTAATGCATAAAAGCTAGTGTTTTGGGAAAAATCAATGAATGACTTTAGTATTCAAATCAATGTGAATGAGCATGACTTGGGTCATGATTTTATTGATTTTTATGAGGCATTTACAATAGAAATTCGTGGAATATGGTGCAGCAACTTTGTGTTCCATATTTGGAAGCATTTAATGATGAATTTTAACACAAATTGAAGAATTTTCAAAATACAATTGGAGGAAAATGAAAGATAAGATTTGGGATTTCAAAAAAAAAATTAATATACATAAAATTGAGTCTTTAATGTATTCAAGGGGGAAGCAAGAAATAGAAGCAAGTTTGGAGAAAGAACTTGCAAGTTGCTCATGAGAGTTGCACAAAGAAAAGTGTAGAAAATCAGCTTGTGAAAAGAAGAGGAATTTTGCAAGGGAAGTTTGGTGAGAGTTGAGGGAAGGAGAAATCAGTTTGGTATGAATGATTTTGCAGGCTTGGAAGTGAAGGAATAGTAGAAAATGGATTTAAGAATCCATGATTGAGTTGTTGCAGATTTTGTATTGAATTTTGCAAGTGTTTGATGATCTTGTTTCACAGTTTTGGTAGAAGATTTGAAAGAATAAAATTATTGTTGTCTTTTAAATTATTTTTCTGTTGTACATCAATTTATATTAGTTTTGAGACTATTACTATGAGCACATGAGGCTGCACCATTTGTATTGTCAATTTGGAGAAGTTATTGTGATGTTTGTAGGAGTTTATGAATAAACAATCAAGTGTTCATCTTACAGATTTTTAAATCTGATTTGTTGCATTTGCAATGCATTTTCTCTTGTTGATAATAGTTGTATGAAAAGGGGGTATGTGTGTTTATCCTCCTACTTCAGGAGATTACAGCTTGACAAGTTTTTGATTGGAAGACACAATTACGTAGTGTGTCCTTTCTACTACGATCAAGTCATACGATAGTTGGGATAGATCTAGATAGCACATAGGGCACAACCCTTCTTTAGGAGATAAGTGCGGAATGCTCAGAGACCTAGTGATTCTTTCTGGTTCATTGCATAGGATATTCTTTACAATGACTTCAGGTACTCGAATCATGATATGCCTCTAGTCTCCAATGTAGATGACTAGGATAGAGGAGAGGAGGATGAGGATGAGGATGAGGAGGATGAGGAGGAGGAGTGGCCCATGAGCGAGGTTGATGAGGCAAAAAATGAGGATATAGAAGGGCATGAGGGGGGAGAGCCCTCTCCCATACATATGACTAGATCATGATCAAAAGTTGTAGCAAGCACCAATACCCATAGTCATGGAGAGGCTAGCACATCCTCCATGCCCGCTACACATGACAAGGCTAATTTCACATTGCCTACCAGAGATATAGGTGATGATTTTTGTTTTTATTGTTATGATTTTTACTTATGCTTATGGTTATGGTTTATATATATATATATATGTTGTGATGTGTACTAATTATTAATTGTTTATATCTTGCAGGATCTCTGAGAGACTTTTGGGATCTCTATTGATAGGTGGCTATAGATATAGTTCCCCCATTAGTCAACGAGGAGGCCAAATAGTCAAACTATGTGCCCCCAGCCATTGTGGATCAGGACCCAGAGTTGTGCAAACCATACATTAGACTGCAGGTAATGTATGAGAGTTTGAGGAGGTGCATCCACCAAGCCAGTGCTACCCCAAAGGGACAATCATCCCAGACCCTAGCAAAGTCTAGAAGACTAGAGGTAGAGGTAGCTAGGCTATAGGTGAAGAGAGATTAGATAGTAGAAGCACATTGGGAGGTTCTTGGATAGATATGAGGCTTAGACTTTTCTCTCAATACATTCAGCGGATTGCAAACATGATCATATAGCACTGTCTCTCAACAGACTACTACTAGATAGATGCAACCACCAGGTCCTGAAGGATCTAGTAGTCACATGCCTCAGTAGTATTGTATATATTGATGACATGTACACAAAACTTTGATATATATATATATATATATATATATAAGCACTTGACGTTTTATTATTTTTGTTGAATGTTAAATGTCAATGTGATTAATTAAATAACCTTTGTAAGATTATTTAATGAATGTCTTCAAGATTTAACATGCCCTATGTGATCTAATTAAAACTTATTATAGTTTCTCTTAGATGCAACATTGTGATGAGTGTGTTATGCTAAATTAAATGCACCTATGGTATAATTAAAGAACATTAAATGCATATAAGGATCTAATCTAACATAATTATACATGAGATGAACTTGAATTACATGAACCTAAAGTAATTACTTAAAAATGAATTAAATAATCACTTTAATAGTTTTGAAACACACACATAACTATTTGCCAAGAATGAAGCAATGCAAGAGCATATGGGGTATCATCCACTAACTCTAACATCACTTCTTTATCATTCATACTACTCAAACATATTAGACATAATTCCAGTGCAAATGAATGAAATTGATAGGGTATTTGTGAGTTGTGCCATCCATTTGTGTTAATGTATGTGCACCAAACCCAAAACTTTTGTCAATTATGTAAGGTCCTAACCAATTAGGACTAAATTTTACTTTTTTATTTGGGTCGGTATTAATGTTACACTTATTTTTAGATAAAAGTAAGTTTCCCTTGTTGAATATGTGAGGGATGGCATTTTCATTGTAAATTCATTGTCTTATTTTACAATAAGCTTGCAGATGTGCAAGAGCGTTGATGCATTGTTCATCGAGCATTTCAAGTTGATGCAATTGTTGTTCTTTATATTTTTTATCATCAATAAGTCCTTGAAGAGAAATTTTTAATGTAGTAATCTCTAACTCCAAGGGAATTATTGCCTCACTCCCATATAAGATATTATAAGGTGTATTTCCTATAAATGATTTGACACTCATGTGATTGGCCCATAAGACATATTGTAATTCTATGTGTCAATCCTTATTATGCTAATGATTTTCTTTAGGATTTGTTCAATAGTCTTATTAGTTGATTCAACTTGACCATTAGATTGTGGGTAGTAAGGTGTCAAAAAGAAATGTTGTATGTTAAATGTCTCTAAGAATCTCTTCACATCATTATTCTTAAATGGTGTACCATTATCAGAGACTAATGCATAAGGAAGTCCAAAGTGAATAATGTGTTCCAATATGAAACAACATATCACCTTAGCTGTTGTTGATCGAAGGGGAATTGATTCCACCCATTTTTTGAAATATTTTTTTGCGGTGATTATAAATGTATGTCTAGCAAAAGAAGGGGGTTAATATCTTTCCTATAATTTCTAAACCCCAAACTTCAAAGTGCCATATCGAGATTTGAGCTCAAAATTCATAAGTAGAAGTGTGAATCAAATTGCTATGATCTTGACATTTGTGGCATTTTCTTACATATTCAAAGAAATTTTGTTCCATGTGTCTCAAATAGTATCCAATGTAGATAAGTTTTTGAACTAATGTTTTTCCTCCAAAATGGCCACCACAAGAGCCTACATGAGCTTGTTCAAGTGTTGTGGGTATCTTAGAGTTTTTTTGGGCATCTATGTAAGAGACCATGTAATGATCTCTGATACAACACATCGATGAGAATTATATACTTAGATGCAATTTTTTGCAAGTGAACCTAGATGTTCTTGCTTGTTGGTTTGAGAAAGGTACCATCTTTCAAATAGTTAAATATTGTATCATACCATTCACTCGAGTCTTCCATGGTTATTGCTAACACTTCTTCCCATTTATCATCGATTGAAGGCTTCATGGCCATATGCACAATGAAGGTGAAATATTTTGAAGGATCTTGAGAGGAGATAAGGTAAGCTGCACTTGCCATTGCATCCATATTCTAATTATCATTTCACAGGATGTTATCAACAGTAAATGACTCAAAATTCTTTAAAAAATTCATTATGATATCCTTATATTTTGATAGTTCATCATCCTTTTCTTGATATGTTCCATTTATTTGTTTAATGACTAATTGTGAATCACCGAAGATCTTAATGTGTTGTGCACCCATAATTAAAGTGTCACACAATCTAGTGAGAAATGCTTCATACTTAGTAGTGTTGCTTGTACATAGGAATTTTAACCAATACGACAAGGGAATAAGCTCTCTTGCAGGTCGTATTATTATAAATCCCACACTAGATCTTATTCTACACTTTGATCCATCAAAATATAACTCCCATGTATTAGCCTCAATTGTCAACACATTGTCATTGGGAAAAGTGTCATTACTAGGTAATGCTAAAGGACAACAAGCATTAGGCAATTGGTCAATCAAGGCTTGACCCTTAATTGATTTTTGTGAAACAAAATTTAGATCAAACTCAGTCAACAACATTACCCATTTAGCTAGATGTCCTCATAAGTCTAATTTATTGAAAGGATGTTTGAGAGGGTCAAATTTTGTCATCACATGTATTTCTGCATTCAATAAATAGTGTCACAATTTATTGGTAGTGAATACAAGGTAAAAAAAATAAAAATCTATTGTTTTGTATCATTTCTCATACTCAATCAAGCTTCTGCTGAAGTAATAAATAGGATGCTCTTTACCATTTTTGTCTTGTTAAGCCAACAATGCTACAAGAGCATGAGCTGATGTGGCTATATAAAGTATAGACAGTTTTTTTGCATAGTAGGTTATAAAATAGGTGGAGATGCAAGGTATTCCTTCAAACTATCAAAAGAAAGTTTATAAACTTCATCCCAATCAAAGTGCACATTGTTTTTGAGAAGATGTGTAAATGGTAATGTTCATTCTACTAAAGATGTGACAAAATGATTAATGGCTTGAATTCTTCCATGTAACATGTCTAATTGAGAAATATTTTTAGGAGGTGGCATGTTGATGATAGCATCAATATTATTTGTATCAACCTCAATGCCTCTTTAAGATATGGTAAAACCTAGAAGTTTCGCACTATCTACACCAAAGACACATTTTTTTTATTCAATCTCTTGTTGTATTTTTACATCCGCTCAAAGATTTTCTTAAGGATGTTCACATTGTCTTGTCTTGTTATTGATTTGGCTAGAATTTCATCAACATAGTATTCCAAAATATTATGTATGTAATTGTGGAATATCAGTGTCATAACTCATTGATATGTTGCTCCCACATTCTTCAATCCAAAAGGAATCATAACCCAACAAAATGTTCCCCAAATAGATGTAAATTTTATTTTATATTGATCTTGAGGGTTGATGAAAATTTGACTGTATCCAAAAAATGCATTCATGAATGACAACAAAGCATGTCCCACAATCAAGTCCACTATCATATTTATATTAGGAAGGGGAGAGTCATCTTTTAATGATGCTTTATTCAAATCACAAAAATCTATAGGCATCCTAATACGATTATCAGGTTTTGTGATTGTGACAATGTTTGAGATTCAAGGAGAATAATCTATAGGTCTTATGAAACCAACCTCGAGGAGTTTTTCAATTTCATCCTTAACTAGAAAGGCTATTTTAGGGTTCATTTTTCACATCTTCTATCTAACAGGCTTACCATTTTCAACAAGGACTATGTTGTGTGTTACAATCTTAGGGTCAATTTCAGGCATGTTCGAATAAGTCCAAGAAAAAAGTTCAGGAAAGTCATGAAGCAAGGTTGCAATATCCTCTTGTTCTCCATCATCAAGACACTTCCCTATCTTAATGACTTTCTCTTTATCATTTATATCAGTTGGTATATCAATTGTATCTCCTAAAGGAAGTGCATTTGCCTTTGGAAATTTAGGGTTGTATTGTTCCATAATTATGTCTTTCTCATTACTTTCAGCTTCTACATCTTTTTTCTTGGTACAGATCATTGCGCATGGAACTCTTTTCTTTCGAGGAGTAGTAGGTGACTTTTCATAAAATATTAACATTTTCTTCAAGGCTTCGTCATCTTCAAAGTACTCCCATGATGGTGGTAAATCCATATCACACAAGGATGCTTCATAGGGAGGTTAATTTTTGGTTTTCACATGATAGTGTTCATGTTTAACAATTGTCTCTTTGTTGCTTGTGTAATTTTAGAAGGACAATATCCCAAACTAGTTTTTCTCTCTTACATATTAGGCTTTATAGGAACCCGAATGCCTTATTCTTTTTTTTTTCATCATTTACCATTGTAACCCAATTGTTTAACAAGTTCATAACTTGTCCCATAAAGTTATTCCATTTCTTTCGAGTTTTGTGGTTGTTGATAATCTATCTCATCAAAGTTAGTTTTATAACATGTATCCTCTTCAAGAGTGGATGAGGTAGATGCGTGTGAATTTTCTTCCAAATTCTAAGTTGACATGACCATTGGTTTCTTTTTTTTTTCATCTTCTTTTCTTGTGATTATATATTCTCCCATAAACGAGGGTGTGAACTCCAAGGAATCCCAATCATCATTCAATAATTTTGAAATTGTTTCTACTTCTTCTTTTTCAAACTCTATAGGTTCTATGTCGGATGTTGGAATTAATGTGCTTAGAGGACTTGTCATTCATTTTTCAACTTGCAAGCAACTATCAAGATTGAGGTCTATTTCAACTTGGTATACCTTGTTGTTATAGACATATTTCATGATATGATGAAGGGAAAAAGGCATCACATGCATCTCATGAATCCATGGTCTTCCCAAAAGAAGATTGTATGAAAGGTCATGAGGCATGACCTGAATAGGGGTTTGTAAGGTAGCTTTTATGACTATAATAGATAAAATAATCACACCAAATGGTTTCTTTCCTACATTGTCAAATTCTTTAATTGATAAGGAGTCAGGTTAGATTTTTAATTTTTCTACACACAGTCTATCTAAGAGTTTCACAGAACACACGCTAAGGCTGATCCATTATCAACAAGGGTCCTTTTTATGCCTATTCTATTGAATCAGGCTACTATCATGAAGGCCTCATTTTTCTTTCTCAATTCCAAGGGAGGCAGCTCATGTTGGTGAAAGGTAATTTCTACATTAACTATATTCATTCCTTTTATTAGAGATGCCACATCATTTATATTTGTACTGGGAGGAACCACTTGTGAGGTTGTTTGAAGCATAGTGTGATAGTTAGGTGAATTCTGAATGAGGTCCCATAGGGAAATATTTGTAGGAGTATTCTTAAGTTGTTCAACAAGATCATACTCCTTCCCACTATGCAAAGGAAAATTAGGAGCACTAGGCAATAGGGGATTAGGAAAATTTAAGGTTGTGGGAGTTGGTTGTTGTGGTTGTAGGTTATTCCTAATGTTATATGTGTGAGAAATGGTATTATGAATGAATTGCTACAAAACATTATTCTTAGGTGGGTAATGATGAGTTTAGTTTTAGTTTAAGTTTGAGTTTTTTTTAAAGGTTGGTAAAGGATGAGTTGAGGTTGAATCACATTAACATCTCTTGTTTTTGGTTTCTCATAACAAGCCTTAATGTATGAGCCTTATGAGATGAAATCCTCAAGGGATTCATCTAACATATCAAATTAATCACTACTAAAAGGCTTGAGGTTTACATTAACATGGAAAGAGAGATTTGATATAGTCAAATAACTATACTTTCTCCAAGTGGCTTAGTTGTTTTGGTCTTGTTTTTGGTGATGTTTGTTGATCTATATTTAATGTTATCTAATCTAAATGCTGAAAATTGAAAGTTAAAAAGTCTAACTCTATCCACAATTGAAATGAATGTAAATGATAAGGATTTCAATGTAACAAAAAGCAATTAAACTAAAATAGAAAAGTAATGACAACACTTAGAAGTTTAAAAATTGGAAATTTAACTCTGTAAACAATAGTGTAGCATTTGCACTATGATTGAGTTGCCCAAGGTGGTGAATGAGTCCCAGTAGGGGTTTTTCCAAACATTACAAAAAAATTTGGTTATTTTTTATGTTTTCTATGTTGTATGGTGCAAGTCTAAGATAAAAATGTAGTTTTCCAATAATTTTCAATGAAATTAAGTACAAAAATGCAAGCTAGATGGGCTTTCACTAATGCAAGAAATGAAACCATAGAATGCAAATTAACCAATGAAAGCCTTAATGCAATGTTAATGAAAACTAAATCTAGGATGGAGATGTACTCCAAATCAAAATTATGATGTCATAAATTTAGGTTCACCAAAATGGAACCTATGAAAAGAATGGTTTGGGTATGATGATGTATTCACACCCACTTTCAAAGATGTTCCACTCAAGGATAATGCTATAGATCTCAATACAAAAGAGAAAGAGATCTTGCAATAGGGTTGTCCTAGGAAATTAATATGACCTAATGAGGGGTTCACCACCAAGTTTGGACTTGGAAAGGACAATGAAATGCAATTTGTAAGACAAAACCCCAATTCAATGTGATGACTTAGAAAATGCCTTACAAATGCAAGTAAAACAAAACAAAAAGATAGAAAGGTAAGAAAAGTGCACTTGGAAACCTAGAAGTGACTAGAAATAACTTTAAAATTCAAGAAATTTTGACATTCCAACCAATTGGGACTCATTCATCAACTTGGGTGAATTAGTCCCATATCTGAGTTTTTGCACGAGAGTCTATTTCAAGAAAAAGGGTATCAAAATCTATAAATAGATAGATGGAAAAAAAATATAGTGGGAATCATTCACCACTCTTGGTGAATTAGTCTCATTCTACTTTTCCAAAAATTGAAAGCTTTGATATGCAATCCAACACCTGCCCTTTCCTTCCAACTTGAGTTTCGGATCCGAATCTATGAAATACACCTACAAAATAGAATTCACCTTGATTTGCTAATGGGGGGTTTTCCTCAGTCAAATCCCTAGTTTGGTAATTAAACCTTGATATAAATAATGATAATTGCATGAAAAACCCTAGCCTTAAATGTGTATAAGACTAAGAAATCTGAAACATGTTGTAATCCTATTCTAATGTGCAAGAATATGATGCAAGAATGGAAATGTAAATATGAATGAATCACTTGTGGTGATTTCTAATCACCCCAAATGATCTCTAATGATGATTTTACCTTCTTTAGGTTGCATGTAGAGTGACAATGGAAGATGGAATCACTTAGGAAACAAGTCCTTAGGTTTGGCTTGATGGCTAGTTGCATCACCCCAACATAGAATCCATCATGATTCACCATAGACAACCATGACCAACCCTTGAAAATGTTAGATATTGATTGAAAGTGAGCTTGAAGACCTAAAAAAATACTTAAATGTTGCTCCAATGCTTCAACTTTGCTTGCTTTTGGAATTATAATGCTCTTGTGAAAGCTTTCTTGAAGATTCTTGATGCTTATCTCTTGAAAAATACTTTCACAAAATTCTTAGAGTTGATAAAAATGACTTCAAAACTTTCTTTTATAGGAATTAATGGTTCATCTACTTGACCATTATTTAGATCTTGAGGCTGACATCCATAAAAAAATTGAATTAAAAACATAAATTTCCAACTCAAAATTGAAAAAGTCCCCAAATGGGACTCATTCACCACCCTTGGTGAATGTGTTCCACCTAAGGGGACTCATTGACCCAAGGTGGTGAATGAGTCCCACATTAGCTATTTGAGGTGGGTCTTCGAGATTTTTGGGGATTTATGTGATTTTATGGGATTTTTGAGTGAAATGAGCCTCGAGATTTGAAATAATGGATGTTAGGGGCCTATAAATGATGATATTAAAGGGTAATTAATGCAAGGGTACCCAAGATATGTCCAAATTAGACCAAGGATTGTACTATGTCCAAGAAGGGATTACAATTTTGGTGGTCACAATAACTTTAAATTGTCCATGCTAGAAAGTGAAGTGTTAATGTTTGCACCAAGTATGGGCTCTTGAAGAGCCTTTATTGCTTCATCCATTAGCTCTCCACTCTTTTGATGAATCTGTATAATTTCATTCTAAGTAGATGTGTGGAATACATCTCCCCATTGAAGCTTGTGGAGGGGGGAATTTTTTCAATATCCACATTCCCATGTTACATAGGTAAATGTAGCATTTTATGGTGATACAATAGGCTAGAAATTGAGCTGCAATCTTAGTAAGTTTTTCAGTTAATCTCGAAAGGTACTAGAAGATTCACTAGTATTCTTCAAACTCTTTGTAGTCTTTTCTTTCAACTCATTTTACATCCTATGGGTGCTCACTTGTTTCTCTACTTCCTTTTCTACATCTTTCAATGCATCTTCATTGATTTTTCTTCATAGGTGCCATTTCTTCCTTTTGTGGTATCCTTAGGCTTGCTAAGCATAAAATTAGCCGAGGCAACAATTTATTGTTCAGTAATCTCATATCCAATTGATGGGATCCACATTGTCCTTGCTTCAACTAATTTAATGATGCATTCCTCTCTTGAAACCATGAATATTATTTCATCCTTATATTTTTCAACCATTTTCTTAGGAATTATTTCTCTTTTATACATCCTCTTTCGAAATGTAGCAAAGAAAGCTTCAATTTCTTCCTCTTGTTCCTTTTAATCACCATGATCATAAGAGAAGTTCCTAATACGATGAGAAATAGGTCTTACTTTCAACCATGTCACACTTTTAGTACCATACAATTCTCTCTAAAAGTAGAAAATTAGACAAAGAATCAAAGTATTATACTTAAATGCATGTTTCTTTTCCTTGTTCTTATCCAAAATGTCCATTTTTATTCTCACAACTCACAAAGATCATAGTCAACTCCTTTTTCCACCATTTCATAGGTAGTGCTTATTGTAATGGAAGATACAAAATTATCTCTATTTGTGAAGTAAAGCTTGTATCCTATCATCATAGGTGCATACTTCATAGCTAGATTTCAATTTTTGTTCACTATCAAAGGCCTTTTGTCATATGTGGAACTAGTTAACTTTGTGACTGTGAATATAAAATTCCTCAAGCTCCCTTCAGGTGGTTTTATTTTGCTAAGTACCGGCCTGCACCTCATATGTTTTAAATGTCATCCTTCACTTCTTAATCAGGCCACTTTTTGCTAAATTCCTTCGGTCACTGCCACATGTTCGTTGGGCACTCCTCATAGAAAATGCTTCCTTACCTCTTCTACCGGCTCCCGCCATGATTCCACATGTCCTCACCATGGGTTATTCATAGTTACTCCTATTCATTTTTCCATTGGGCCCTATTTGTGTGCCACATAGCTTTCATTCGCATGCACTTTTTGGAAAATCCCATAGTCAACATGGATAGTAAGGAATGCTGCCACATGTCTTCCTAGCACAAGATTTCATCAAAGAAGGGGAGGAATGAACCACAGGCTGTGACCTACAACCATGCATCCTTTTTGTGGGAGTTCTACCAAAGGGAAGGGTAGAGTGAACAACACACTGCAACTTCCTGCCATGTATTCTAACTACCTAAATAGATAAATGACACTTGTCCATGTAGGGATTCTCTGGGACCACTACCATCACCATAGGGGATGCATCTGGCTGGGGAGAGACTACATGTTGTGGCCCAAATCTTTTCTATTACAATGACCAAGGGAAATCATTGTCCCTACCATCATTGCAAGATACAAAATCTCTTCTATTACTGGCCTTCCAGGTGGTGGGATTGCTAGCTATATATACTGCTTATTTCTTTTGAAAATGAGTTCAAAAGAGGAAAAAAAATTATAGAAAGACAGTAGGCCTTTTTTTATGCTTTTAGATTATTGTATGAGACTTTCAGACTATGCCATTGTTCAAACTTTGTGTTTTTATTATGTTATTTGATAAAACATTGATACTGTGCCATTATTGCCTTGAATTGTTCATTTGTACAACTTCTATGATTTTAATACAAGTTTGTTGGTTTAGATCATGTCTTTGACTTATCTTTTCAATAAATGAGTGTGAAAATTATTTTATGTAATCAGATGAATTGTTTAGATCATTATCTTTGATTTTTGTTAATTCTAGAACATAGCAGATTACAAATTAGGCCCTTAAATTGAATCCCCAAATATAGATTTACCACATGTGCGTATATCTACCCCTTGGCGCATTGCCTTAGTTAGATCTTTAGTTTTTATATGTTTTTTTCCTTTTTCTATTCCAAAACCCCAAATATAGAAGTCAAATTCTTTAAAAACCTAGAGGTCACTCAGTTTAACACAATTGGTCCCCCCATTAACTGCGTTTCCCATAAAGGTTGTTACCTTTCTAATTTTTGGCATCATCAGTTTCATTTTTTTCTAGAACACCATTGGGAATTGCTTAAATGAATCTAAATTCAAAGAGGGTGTTTGATCCATCGGCCTATTACTAGGTCCCAAACAATTAATAATCTCAGTTTGTTAGTACCATCGTTAGGGGCAATACTATTATGCATGTTTTGCACACATGCCTTGCCAAAGGTAGGGACCCCCTCTTTTCGCTCCTGATGGGCTACTTTGCTCCTGCCTCACTTTGCATTCCCTTACTCCCAATGCATGCCATTAGTGGAAAAAGGCCTATAAATGTTACTCCCAACCCTTCATTTTTACTTGGGGAATTCAAATATGGGGAGAAACAAAGTACCCCCTTCCTTTTTCTGCCTTTTTCCTTGTTCTTGTTGACTTGGTCCTCGATCACTTGATTCACTTTTTCCTTCATTTTTTGACTTTGGGGACAAGTTGCCTATGGATTTGGGATGTTTTTGTGATACCTAAGTGAACTACCAATGTTTTGTTAAGTTTTGGGAAGTTGCAGAAATTTCATGCCAGGTCGCCATCCCTTTGTCACTGTCCAAACTTTCATGTCGAGCCATCATCCCTCTGTTGCCATCAGAACTTCCTTTTCGGGCTGTTATCCCTCTATTGCCATTGGAAATTCATGTCAGACCATTATCCCTCCATCACTGTCGGAACTTCCTTGTTGGATCATCGTCCATCCATCACCGTCAGAACTTCCTTGTCGGGTTGTTGTCCCTTCGTCACCGTTAGAAATTCCTTGTCAGGTTGTCATCCCTCTATCACAGTCGAAACTTCCTTGTTGGGTCGTTGTGTGATCATTGTCATTTCAAAAGGGTGGTGATGCTCTAACTTTCCCATTCCAAATTTCTTCATCTCTAGAGTGGGTGCAAACGTCAATTTCTCATCATCTAGGGCCCATAAAGTGAGTGACTTCACATGCCTAAAGGGGTTTGGATCAAATTTTCCATGTGTTTAGACATCATAGAAATTCCCTTTCAGGCCACCATCCCTCTATGGCCATTTGGGAACTTCCTTGTCAGGTCGTCATCCCTCTGTGGCCATTTGGGAACTTCCTTGTTGGGTCATCATCCCTCCATGGCCATTTGGGAACTTCCTTGTTGGGCCACCATCCCTCTGTGCCCATTTTGGAACTTCCTTGTCATGTAGCCATCCCTTCATCATCATCAGAACTTTCATGTCGGGTCACCATGTGCTCATTGTTGTTTCAAAAGGGTGGCGACCCTCCAACTTCCCCCTTCCAAATTTTCACATTTTTTTAGAATGAGTCAAATCTTAAGGAAGTATGTCTTGGCACTCTTTCTACCCCTTTTCCCATGCACTAAAATTCAAAAATTTCAAATTTGCTAAGTTTTGTGAAGTTTTAGAACTTCCTTGTCTGGCCACCATCCCTCTATGGCCATTTCAAAACTTCCTTGTTGGGTCGTTGTCCCTTCGTGGTCATTTTGAATCTTCCTCATTGGTCCGTCGTCCCTCTATGGCCATTTTATAACTTCATTGTTGGGTTGTCATCCCTTCATGGTCACTTTAGAACTTCCTTATCGAGCTACCATCCCTTCATGGCCATTTCAGAACTTCCTTTTCGAGCTGCCATCTCTCTGTGGCCATTTTTGAAACTTCCTTGTCAAGTTTTCGTCCCTCTGTGGCCTTTTCAAAACTTCCTTGTCGGGTTTCCATCCCTACATAGCCATTTCAGAATTTCATTATCGGGTCGCCATCCCTCTGTGGCCATTTCAGAACTTCCTTCTCAAGACGCCAACCCTCTGTGGCCATTTCAGAACTTCCTTGTTGGGCCTTCGTCCATCTCTGGCCATTTGATATTCTGGCCAAGGGCCATGAAAACACTTTCTTTTAACTACTTAACTTCGATGACAATAATAAATATACTAAATGTGCCAGCTCTCCTCGAAATCTCCATTTTAAGAATTGCGGGGAAGTGCTCATTGCATGTGCGTGAAGGTTTACAATGCTCAACTATCAATTCCCTTATGCAACTCACCCTACGGCCAAGGCATTTCAAGTAACTATATTTCCTGGAGGCATTTTTTTTTCATACACCTTATGTTTCCCATTCATACATGTGTTATCATTTAGGGAGTGCATGGACAGAGGAGAGGGGGTGGTTCTCCGGTTATGAATTTATATAATCTATATTATTTTATCTTCAGGCTACAAAATCTATAAAACCAGTACCCTTACATCCCGTAGCTGACTCAGATATGCAACTACTGGGTGGACAGCTGTTGAAACCAAATCATACACCCATAATAGAAATATATACTTATAACACAAATACCCTTCTAGGCGATGAAGTTGCATATTTGTAGCTTACTTTCTGAGCAGCCCACTTTATCGCAGGCAGTGAGGATGTTTTTAAAGGTTATGAAGTCTGGATTTTATGCCAACAATGTCATCGACTTAAAAGTTTGCAATATCTTTCAACCAACCCATTATGTGTATACACAACAATCATTTCCTTCACTGAGATGGAATTGTAATTACCCGTTCTGGGCCGTGGATTTCTTCAAAAGGTTTTCCATCACATCCCTTTAAGGCATCTGCATGCCTTCATCTTATCTCCCATATTTTTCCTTATTTCTTGACTTTGATGGATGATCGTAGCTTATTCAGACTTTCCTCCTTGAATAGGCAAAGAGACTACTGGCTATTGTTGTGAAACGTGGCTTTTACACCTGCCAATGGAATTTGCTTCAAAGTCTCTAAATCCATTTCAACAAATTGATTTTGTGCATGACCTGCAATCATGGTATTCGATGAGGGCATTTTTCTTCTCACTAACCTCCTCTTACTTTCTCTTGTCCAATCTCTTTATTTCCTCTCTCCATGCGATTCTACTCCTTATGCATTTTTTCTCTCCAAAACAAAGTATGAATCTACATACTAAGGTGTCATAGGGGTTTAAATGTTGTTAGGCACTATCTCTTTTCCATATCCTACAGCATTCTCATGGAAAAGAATGGATGGCAATACCTTCACATGACATTCAAGGATAAATGACAAGTGTGTGATGCCTTATTAAATGCACCATATATTTTCCTCTTTCCTAGCACACATACTCCCACCTTTACTCTCTTTGACTTCCATTCTATGAGATTAATTACTTGGGATGTGATAGGAAGTAGTAAAGGAATAGGAAGAATTTGTGTGGATCATAGAAGAATTTAGTGTAGATATTATGAATATTATTGGTATTATCAATTTGAAAGTAGAAAAAAGGAATATCATTTGAATAAGTCAAGAGACAACTATTTTGAAGATTCAAAGCATTCTACATTTTTCAAATGTAATTTGAAAGAACAACATCAAAATGATATATGATTCTAGGATAGAGGCTACTCAAATCACATGAAAGATAAGTTTTATCTCTTTGTCAAATTAGATGATTCTCTAAGAACTTTGTGATGATAAAGAGGTTTATTCAATTGTAAAAGGTATGCTTGTGGTGGAGAATAATCAAGGAGAAAATAATTGTATTCATAATACTTTGCATCTGCCAAAACTTTACCACAATCTTTTAAGTATTGGGAAGCTTGTAGCATGATAGATTAGATTATGTTCTCTCACATTAGATTCCACTAAGAGGCATGCCCTCAAAGAAACCATAGATGATTCATGGTTATGGTACCAAAATTATGGTCATCTATGTTTTTGAGGATTAAGTTTGATTTTCAAGAAGAATATGGTGAGAAGACTTCCTACAATTTAAGCAAGAAATATGATTGTGGAAGGTGTAGACTTGGAAAGTAATATCAGAATAGTTTTATGGTGAATAAATGATGGAGGAAAATATTTCCTCTAGATCTTGTGCATGTTGACATTTGTGATGATATGCAAGAGAAATATTTACGTAATAATCTTTATTTTTTAATTTTACTGATGATTTATCTCACCACACATGGTCTTCATTTCTTAAATATAAATCTAAACCTTTTGAATGCTTCAAGAATTTAAAACTATGGCTGAAAAATAAAGTAGGCATTATCTCAAAATATTTAGAACAAATACTAGGGGAATTCAATTTTAAATATTTTTTTCGTTTACAATAATAATGGCACCAAAAGATAGCTTACTAAAACTTATACAACCAAAAAAATGGTATTATCGAAAGAAATAACCATACCATTATGAAAATGGCACGAAATACGTAATAGTAAAAAATACTTCAAATTACTATTTGAGAGAAGCAATGTAATCAATAGTACACATTCTAAATCAAAGGCCTAAAATTTTAATTCCAAACATCACTTGAAAAGAAACTTGGAGTGGTCATAAGCCTTATGTGGCTCATTTTCATCTATTTGGTTGTCCAACATATGCTCATATTCTACTTTTCAAGAAAGATATGTGAGATGCATAATCCAAAATTTGTATCTTTGTGGATAATTTTGATGTAACTAAAGGGTACATATTCTATAATTCTAATAAAAAGTAATGGATTTTTATTTGAGATGTACATTTTCATGGAGGGGTGTGGTAGTTGAAAAATGGTGTTGTAATGATGGAAACGGGGTGCTCCACCTTTTAGGAGATGAAGCATAATGAGGGGGGTTCCTATTTCACTCTTATTACTTTCAAGGAAACCCTAGAGATCTCAATCCAATGATTATATGGGAGAGAGAGAACTGCTAAAGGTTGTACTAGGGTTTGATTAATAACTAAAAGGGTGTTCACCACCAAGATAGGGCTTCGAAGGACTAATAACATGCAAGACCTAATTATGAAACTTAATGCTATGTAAGATTTCAATAAATGACCTAGAAATGAATGTAGAATAGAACAGAGAATTGGGAAATCAAAGAAGTGCACCTCAAAATTGGAATATGCTCAGAATAAGGTCTAAAATTTTGAAAATGTAGACTTTAGGGCACACTAGGACTCATATGCCAGGCTAGGCGTATCAGTCCTAGACTAGGTTTTCTAGGTTGGAATAGGAATCTAGTGATGAGAAGCCTATATCTCTAGAAATATGGAAAATTCACTATTCTCGGACTCATACACCACCTGTGCTGTATTAGTCCCATTTTAGTTTCTCGAAAATTCAAAGGTTGAATCTGTTCTTCTATCCCTGCACTTTCTTCCTGACCTAATTTCTAGATTTGAACCTATAAAAAGACCTACAAAAAAGAATATAGTGTTGATTTTCTTATGGGGGTTTTACCTTGGTCAAACCCCTAGTTTTCTAATTAAACCTTGATAGAAATAGTGGATCTTGAAGATAAATGTGAACATAAACCCTAACCTTAAGTGTATCTAAGATTCATAAATTTGAAATGCAATGCAACCTTATTCTAATGTGATAGAATGAGATGCATGAATGCAACATGAAAATGAATGACTCAATTAGGGAGATCTCTAATCACCTTAATAAGTCGTGAAAACAATGCATGCACCTTGCTTAGGCTGAAAGTAGAGTGATAATGGAGGATGGAATCACTTAGGAAACAAGTCATTAGGATTGGTTCAATGGCTAGTTGCATCTCCCAAACCTAGAATCCATCATCAATCCTTGACAATGCTAGATCTTGAATGAAAGTGAACTTGAAGACTTACGAAAAATGCTATAATGTTGCTTGAAGACTTCAACTTTTCTTGCTCTTGAAAACTTGAATGCTCTTGTGAAAGAATGCTTGAATTCTTGTGAATGCTTAGATATTGAATTGCTTTCTCTAGATGGAAATAATGACTTGAAAGATTGTTTATATAGGAAATATACATAATTTATTGTTATTTAGATCCCAAAGGTCGACATCAACCAAAATTGTGAATTAAAAACTTGAATTTTTTTCTCAAACCTTAAAAATGGGCCACACGGGACTCATACACCACTTGTGGCATATGGGTCCAACCTAGGGGGACTCATATGCCCAAGGTGGGGTATGAGTCCCACCCTAGTTTTTCGGGGTGGGCCAGTGATGGTTTGTAAGAAAATTAGGTGTATTTATTGATTTTGTTGAGATTTTAGTCAAAATAAGCCTTAAGATCAGAAATCAAGAGTCTTAAGGGCCTATTAATGATGACTTAAAGGGTTATAAATGCAAGGGTACTAAAATGGGTCCAAATTAAGTGAGAAATTGTACCATCTCAAAGAAGGGAGTAAAATATTCGTCATTACAAGTGTACATGAAAATACAAAAATAATCATGGAAATACAATATGATTGCATTCTTTCTCTCACTACAAGCTCAAGTAGAAGTTTAAGCTCCAATAGTAGCTCAAGTTTGAGTCCCCAAAATTAAGTTAAGCAAGTTCTTATGATAACATAAATTTGGGTAATAGTTAATGTTTAGCATCAGTTCTAGGCTCCTCAAGAAAGGTATGAAGTTTATTTGAAGCTTACTAGAGGAAATTACTAATATAAATCTAGTTATTTGTTATTCTTTGCTTAGTATGATTTAAGTTAAACCCTTTGTGTATAAAAAAGTGATAAAATAATTAGTATGGATTGATGTTATGAATTATGAGATGAATTCCATTGATAAAATGATACATGGGAATCTATGCATCTTCCCAAAGATAAACATGACTAATTCTTTTCTAATTGATTTATAAAGTGAAATGTCATACTAATGGTTCAATGAAATATTACAACTTAGATTATTTTCAAAGAGATTTGTAAAATTTTATATTAGTTTCTAGACATGATACAATCAAGATAAGATATGCTATTGTTGTAAAATATGTGTGGCCCATATAGTAGATGCATGCAAAATCAACCATCTTAATAGTTATACAGATGAGGAATTCTATGTCTAGCAACCTATGGGATATGAAATTTCAAGAAAACAATATTTGGTTTACAAGTTGAAGAAATATCTCTATAAGTTGAGGCAATATCTTCATGCTTAGTATGCAAGGATTGATAGTTATTTATCAAGGGATTTGGTAGAAGCCACATAAAGCCAACCCTATATGTCCAACATATTGGTTAAGATATTTTCGTTGTTTATATCTATTTTGATTATCTTATTTATATAGTTTAGTTTTACCAATTAGCAAAAACATGGGTAGCACTTGAATAATCCTACACCTTCTTCCTAGAGAAGCTACTCAAATATATATAATATAATAGACAAGGGGTGAGGAAGAAACTATTGAACACCCAAAATACTGAGATGGGAGGGGGTTGAATTAGTATTCTTTTGAACCACTTAAACATACAATACTTATAGCATATTCAATTGTAGTAATGAAATAAATCATTAAAACATTCAACAACATCACATGACACATGATCACAAACATTTTTATGTGGAAAACCGAAAATGGGAAAAACCATAGTGAGGATTAGCTCACAATATATTATAACTAGTTATAGTATATTACAAAAGTGGTCACTATACCTGTGGACTCACTTTCCACTCAGAAAAGAAAAGAGATAGAAGATATTGTGGAACATAGTCAAGATTTTAACTATTACAAAGTGCAACTACAATATGCTAGAATATAATTCCATTGAGGTGCAAAATATAGACTCAAATCTTAATACTAATCTAACTTAATTCTATTCTCTGCTCTACATTCAAACTAAATTTTCACAATTCACATTCACTAATTCATTTTACATTTCATCATCTTCAAAATATTGAAAAATATCTAACTTATATATCATATTTACTCATAATATCAATTACGTAGGCCTAATTAGATGTATCATTCAAAATATACAAAGTATAACTTGTCTACTCAATATCTATCCACACACGCTTCACTCCAAGACTCAAATCTTTAAAAAAAATTAAATAGGTTGAAATGGACCTATAATAGCTCCCACATGACTTTGAAATGCTTAAATAAGCTTCACATACCTTCAAACTTATTAGGTCGGCACTGTAGGAGATCTAAGACAAAATTTCTCAATCTATATACTCATATTAGGACACACGTAGCTCAAAAAATCATGCCCACTAGATGTCACACTCATATGACATTTTTCAAAATATAACTTGTCAGCTCAAGATCTATCCACACACGCTGCACTCCAAGAATCAAATCTTAAAAAAAATTAAAATAGGATGAAATGGGCCTATAATAGCTCTCACATAACTTTGCAATACTTAAATAAGCTTCACATACCTTCAAACTTATTAGGTCGGCAATGTAGGAGACGTAACACAAAAATTCTCCAACTGTATATTCATGTTAGGACACACATAGCTCAAAAAATCATGCCAACTAGGTTTCACATTCATATGACATCTATCAAAATATCCTTAAATATGCAAAGTCAAAATCCAATCCACAGAGAAGTGTGAACTCTCCAACTCATATACACAAAACTAGAAAAAACCGATAACTATCAATCCAAACTTTTGTTACTTATAACTTTCACACCAAGAGCCAAAACAAGATGAAATTCTAGAATCAAATGCTTCTATCAACCAAAATTATTATACTGGAACAACAAGGAAAAATATTCAATAATGAACCACTATGGACCCAATTACCAAATCCCTTGTACACAGAATCACTTGTGTAAACACTTTGTCATTTTCCATCATAGATGCCTTTACTAGATCAAACCTTCTTGCAAATTTTTTTATGCAAAAATCCTAAAACATGTTAGATCCAACCAACATGATCTGCACCATGATCATTAAAGAAAGATACAATGTTGACATCAACGAAAATACTGTAAAGCATAAATACATATACCTTGTGCTTATCCCACATGCTCATGTTGCCAACAACAACATCGATGAAATCTCGTCATTCTTCCAATAATCACCCCCTTTTCATTGATGGAAACATGCCTAAACATCTCCAAAAATATTCTCCTCCTTTGACATCAAGGGAAAAGGGTGCATAAAAAAACTTTTCTATCACATACCAAATGTCCCCCTAATAAATATATACATATGCATATACTAAAACTTTGAATTGACTCCCCCTAAGTTATGTACCAGAGAAAAACCAAAAACTTGTATTGGGAACCATTCTATATAGCATCTATATATGTACACTGAAGTCTAAAAATGCATAAAGAAGATAGAAATATTGTGAAACAAAGGAGGTTGCCACTTGAAGCTTTGAAACATGAAGTTTCCATTCTTTCCTACTTTTGTCCTAGATCTTCTTAGCTATTCAAAGCATTCTACATTGAGTCTCTAGATCATTCAATATGTCTTCTCCTTATTTTGATGTGTTGGGTACCAAACTAATCTTGATAGCCTTCTCAACACACATTAGAGCACTAAAAACTAATGTAAACTTTGAGTTCATTGTCTCTAATGCTCCCAAATTGCATGATGATCTTTTACTTTTGTCCTTGCAATTGGAAATACTTTTCATACAAGTCCTCAATTGCTGACCTTATTCCTCCACATGAGTCTTGTGCTAAATCACATACACTAGAAGCTCTTTCAATCTAGTACTCAATTAAGTCCATTTCATTTGTGATACTTTTTGTGGCTTTGAGCCACTTCATACAAAATTTAAATAGGGTCTTCGCTTCATTCACACAATATCATGCATCCTTCAGGTTTTCTTCAAGCTTATTGTGTGCAAGTTCACACTTCTCAGTGATCTCTATCATTTTTTTACCATTTATCTTCTTTTGAACTTCATCCTCTACTTGTCCTCTATGACTAGAGGTATATTATTTAAAAGAATAAATTAATAATTAGAACCTATGCAAAATATGGTTTGCATATGATGATGTATTTGCACCCACTTTCAAAGATGTTCCACTCAAGGATAACCCAAAATATCTCAATGCAAAAGATCTAAAGAGATCTTGCAATAGGGCTATCCTAGGAAAAGAATATGACCTAGTGAGGGGTTCACCACCAAGTCTAGACTTGGAAAAGACAATGCAATGCAAGTTGTAAGACAAAACCCCAATTTAATGCAATGACTTAGAAAATTCCTTAGAAATGCAAGTAAAATAGAACAAAAAGGCAGAAAGGTAAGTGAAATGCACCTGGAAACCTAGAAGTGATTGGAAACAACTTTAAAATTCTACAAATTTTGACTTTTTAACCAACTAGGACTCATTCACCAACCTGGGTGAATTAGTCCCAGATCCAAGTTTTTGCATGAGAGTTTGTTTCAAGAAAAAGGGTATCAAAAACTACAAACAGATCTGGAAAATAGCTATAGTGGGACTCATTTGCCACTCTTGGAAAATCAGTCCTATTTCACTTTCCCAAAAAATTGAAAGTTCTAATCTACACTCCAATACTTGCCCTTTCCTTCCAACTTGAGTTCTAGATCCAAATATGCCAAATACACCTGAAAAATAGAATTCAACTTGATTTGCTAATGGGGGGTTTTCCTTGGTCAAACCCCTAGTTTGGGAATTAAACCTTGATAGAAATAATGATAATTGCATGAAAAACCCTAGCCTTCAATGTGTCTAAGACTAAGAAATCTGAAACATGATACAATCCTATTCTAATGCAAAATAATATGATGCAAGAATGGAAATGTAAAGATGAATGACTCCTTTGTGGTGATCTCTAATCACCCCAAATGAGCTCCAATGATGCTTGTACCTTCCTTAGGCTAAATGTAGAGTCACAATGGAAGATGAAATCACTTAGGAAACAAGTCTTTAGGATTGGCTTGAGGGCTAGTTGCATCTCCCCAACCTAGAATCCATCATGATTCACCCTAGACAACCATGACCAACCCTTGACAATGCTAGATCTTGATTGAAAGTGAGATTGAAGACCTAAAAAGAATACTTAAATGCTTCTCCAATGCTTCAACTTTGCTTGCTTTTGGAATTAGAATGATCTTGTGAAAGATTGCTTGAAGATTCTTGATGATCATATCTTGAAAAATTCTTGCTTAAAATGTTTAGAGTTGATAAAAATGACTTAGAAACTTGTTTTTATAGGCACTAACGCCTAATTAATTGTTATTTATATCTCAAAGGCTAACATCCACTAAAATTTTGAATTAAAAACATAAATTTCCTGCTCAAAATTGAAAAAGTCCCCAAATGGAACTCATTCACCACCTTGAAAAATGGGTCCCACCTAAGGGGACTCATTCACCCAAGGTGGCAAATGAGTCCCACCTTAGGTTTTTGAGGTGGCTTTTGAGGATTTTTGTGATTTTATGGGATTTTTGAGTGAAATGAGCCTCAAAATCTGAAATAATGGGTCCAAGGGGCCTATAAATGATGATCATATGGGTAATTAATACAAGGGTACCCAAGATAGATCCAAATTAGACCAAGGATTGTACTATATCCTAGAAGGGAGTACAATTTTGGTGGTCACAGCTAGCCCCGACATTAGCATCATATGACTACATGCTTATGCAAGCTAAAGGGCTCTAAACATTACACTTTATCTCATGAAAGGATACACATTCACATTATGGGAGAATGAAGCCCCCAATGTACTCATCTACAAAACCACAACATTATGAAACACATCTTGCAACAAAAATTCATTAGTCATCCAGGAATCCTTTTTCTCCTAACTTCTTTCTAGAAATTATATTTGAGGTTAGATGTATTCCCCCCCTTGATTCTAGTTTCTTTATGAGGTGGAATCATGATAGCAATCTAACCACGTTGAATAGGATGAATCATATCATAGGGAATTTCCAAGTATCATTCCACATAATGATAGACATTTGAATGACGTTGAGGGTGGAGTCATGATTCCAACACAATAGACAACATCAACAACAGAGCTCTCTAGCACCCATTATGTTTTTGATAAAGGGTAAAATGAGTTTTACAGGGACCCGAAACCACAACATTTACAACAAAAAAGATAGGAAAGAAAAGTCCAACAAAAACAACCAGCTACACAAAAGGTAAAAACTAGAACAAGTAGCAGCCACCCGTCAGAGACCAGGAAGGTCAAACAAAAAATGCCAATAGAAAGGCCAACAAAAAACTGACTGCAACTACCCCAGAGTCTTTAGGATAGACTCTATCTCTACCTCCAAATTTTGCATCTCATGAATGCCCTTCTTAAACGTTTGAATCATTTGTGGAGTGGGGGGAGCCTTCCTCTTCAGATTGGCCTTGGTTCTCTTAGAGATGCTAACATCCTCCTCTTGGTTTCTTTCATTGGTTTCCTCCAGATCAACCACCAGAGACCCCTGTTGGGCTTTGTCCAATTTCTTGGTCATGGAATTGATGATAATGGCATTGTGTCTGGCCATATAGTTGTTTTTCTAACTAATAATTTTGATAGTATTTTTCATTTTTTCTATCTCAATTTCAATATTTTTGTTCTTGCCAGCTTGGTTTTGAGTTTCATTGTTGAGACCATAATCTCTTCATTTCACCTCAATATTTTCAATTTCTGCTACCTTGGCTCCCAACTATTCTAGCTTACTTTGCAGGGCCCAGTTTTTTATCTTTAGCTCATTGATTTCATTGAAAGTCCATTTCAAAAGTTTGAAATGGGTATCAACATTATTTCTAGCTAAATTCAAAACATCCACAGAGGGATACCTATCAATGTTGAGACAAGTATTAGCAGGGATAGGAGAAACAGGGGACCCAATTCTAGTAGTTCTATCCACCGACAGGTCAGTAGAGGGCTCAGTATTATTAGCACTGGATGCCTCAGAGTCAGGGGAATCTTTAGAGTATGAAACAAGGTTTTTTTCCTTGGGATTCTTAACAACAAAACTAGTTTTAAGGGAGGGGATTCCCGACTCCAGCACAACACAACCTTTAATAGCAAGAGGGTTAGGGTTTTTCTTGCTCAAATGGATAGCAGGCGGGCTAAGATCACTACTAGTCAGACTTAAATTGGGAAAAAACCCCAAGCAGCTAGGTTCAGTATCATCTTCCTCAGATTCAAAGGAAGCTTCAAGAATAGTAGGGATGGGCATTTTTTGGTAATGCTCCACAATTAATCTAATTAGACCAATATGCAAAATAGGGAATCTTCTAGGGTTTTTCTTGTGGTCATCCAAACTTTTCCTGAAAGAGCAGAAAAGATATTAGGGGAAAGAAACCCTTACCTTGTAACAAAAATGGTTGAGCAGGGCAAAGTGATAACCATAGACCCTAGTGAAATGACCATCCACAGTTATGTACTCTATGATGAAATGCAGGACCTTTCTCCACATGGCTTTTATGGTGTCGACATCAAAGAAGCTATTAGAAATTTTTACTAATTTTAGTCTTTCTTTCTCTTTTTTAGGACATCTAATGATGACATTATCTGAAAAAACCCTATCCCTAAATTTTTTTTCCCATCAGTCAACATACCTGTCACTTTAGCTATCAAGTTTTCGTTGAGCTCAACTGTCCTACCAAAAAGGGTAAGATTCCTATTATCCCAATTTTTCACAAAAAAATCCATAGCCTCTTGACTGGAACCATGGAGTTTCTCTAGGAATGGAAGTAACTCCCCACTTTTAACTTTATTCCAAGCCTTAACATTTCTTGTGTGCATCTCATCGCTGTCTGGCTCAATTATTTTCTTGTCTCCACCCATCTTAGCAAACACAGTGGGGCAAACAGACACAAGATCTTTACTAGAACTAGTCCTGCTAAATCTAATAACCCACAAAGTGTGCCAATCCACCTTGCAGACTAAGAAAAGCTTGGTCCCATACAATCCACCTTGCACCCGTTATGTTAATTTGAATGCAATGTACTTTTTAACCCTAATATAGTAAAAACACTTGTTTTAACTTACATAAGAGCAAAAAGTGATTTAAATTCTAACTTATTTTATCATTTACCTTTTTGTAGCTTAAAAGTGATTGAAGAAGAGTGAAATATGCCTAGCAGGCAAGATTACATGCCTACAAGACTAGACGTGTTGCAGGACCAGGTGGCACGTGACAAGCATTAACATGATGTGAGTTGATTCTTCTACCTTTGCTTTGTCAGAGTACATAGTTATTTTATGATTTTTACACATTTTTAGGTTAATTTAGGGCATTGGAAAACAATTTCGCAAAGTGTCTCTTTTGTTTGTGAAGTGTCCCACTTTTTTGCAAAGTGTATCCTTTCTTCATGAAGTGTCCCAAAGGGTTCTAAAGTGGCTAGGACCTTTAGGAAAGTACACTAGAATAATTTTAGTACACTTTTATGATTGTTGATGTAACAATTGAAGAGTTTATACTGCTTATAGGTGTAGAAGTTGAAAAACTAACTTCATAGTCCCCAAGAACACCTGCAAGCAATCACCTATCACATGCAAAGATATTCAGAACAAAACACAACAGAAGTTCTATAAACCCTCAGAGCCAATGTGTGCAAGGAAAAATCAGAATTATTGATTATTGAATGTAATTGTTTTACAAATAATACAAAATCCTTCGAAAAGGAAATGATGCAATAAAGTAGGAAAAAGAAACCCTAATCTTATCTTGAGCAAAAAAATAGCTCAATAAGATAAGATAATAATTAAATGATAATTATCCTAGGGAATAAATAATTACCTAAGTAAACTTATCCTAAAAGTGTAATTAAATAATTAATTACACCAACACCCCCCATAAGTGCAACTTAGGGAGAAGCAAATTATTATGAAAATATCCCAACAACAAGGCTTGATCAGGTACTCATTTACAAATGCAATGCAAACTAAATCAAATAGGGTAAAGGATAAAACCACATGGGAACAAAACTCCTCCCCAAAATAGAATGAAATAAAATAAGTGATGAAATATGGAGGACTCCATAATACCCCCCAAGGACACTATCCATCATAGAGATATAGAAATGAATCCCCCCATAAGAGAGGAAGAAAGAGACCACAAATCCCCCCCATAATGAAGTAACTCCAAAAAAAGTGAAGAAACTGCATCTCCAGAAAGAAATGAGAGGGAAGAGGCCGAATAAAAGAAATCTTTGAAGGTGGAATTGGTGCAGCCCAAGATGTCTCCACAGAAGCAGGTGTGACCTCAACAAATGAAGAAGCCGAAGTAGGTGAAGACTCAATAGAAACCTCCAAAGATGTATGATCAATTGGATGTTGTTGCACTGAAACAAAAGAAGCAACAGGAGGGGGAGGAGATGGAATAGAAGGCTCGAGAATAGGATCCGAAGTGAGAACAACAATGTTCAAGAAGCCAAATCTCTCCTCTGAATGATGATGCACACGCGAAGTGTGAGGAACAACTGTAGGAATAGAAGCACCACCAGTAGCAAAATCAATGAAGGAATACAATCGAGAGGAGTGATCCACTATCCCAGGAGCAATGATTGCTCTACTCTCCAAGTCTCTGATGATAACCAAATTAGGTGTGAACTCCATAGATCTCCCATTGCCCCCATGTGTTATCTGATAGATGGAAAGAAGATTATGTGTCAAGTGAGGGACACAAAAGACATCCTGAAAGGAGTGATCCCCAAAACTAATAGACCCCTTCCCTGTAACACTTAGGTAAGTGTTGTTTCCCATCAAAATGGGAGACATAGTGCAAGGCTCAAAGGAAGTGAACATAGACTATGAAGATGCCATATGATGAGATGCTCCTAAATCTAGAAGCCATCTCCCTGATCCAATACCTGAAGAAGCACAAAGAGCATGTCCCTTCATATATGATGAAGTATGTAAACCAGATGTTCTTGTGTTATGTTGCTCTGAAGAAGAAGAATGAGGAGAAGAAGATGATGTAGACATCCTAGAAGGAAAATCAATCTAATGTTTCTGAAGATGTTTTAGCTCATCAATGTCCTTGTAACAATTATGTTCTACATGTCCTTCCCTCTTACAATATGCACATGTAGACTTCTCCTTCCTAAATGATTTCCCCTTAGAAGAGGAGGATGAATCTGATGACTCCTTTTTCTGCTAATGAGGTTTGGAATTCTTTTGTTTCTATTTCTTTCCTTTTCCTATAGAAGCCTTCTGATCTTTGAGCTCCTATGATGCAATAAGTGCATGTGAAGAGGAAGAAGGTTTCGTGATGCCCATGCTAGCTAACTTATTTTTCTCTTGAGAGTATTTCTCTTGAGTGAGAGTCTTAAGCTCATTCTCTAACTGAAACCCTCTCATAGTATCCTTCTTCCCAAACAAAGACTCCAAAGTATCCCATATCTCATTTGGTGTAGTGCAAGATTCAATGTGGAAAAGGAGGTCAAATGAAAGAGATAGACATAATGTACCATAAGCTTCATCACACCTATTAAACCATTTTCTCTTCTTAGTAGCACCTGTAGGTTCAATTTTTGTACCCATGGTTACCCTATACAACCCTTTATGTTTCAAGTGAATCTTCATTTGCTTTTTCCAACCAAAATAGTTGAATGGAGTAAGGGGTACAATGTGATGTAAATCCATGAAAGAAAACAACAATATATACTCTCAAATAAAAGAACAATGCTCGTTGATCTCAAAAAAAATAATTTGATGCCACACTTCCCAAGAAAATAATAGAAAAGGTAAAGGCTAAGATCAAACAGAAATATCAGATACCTAGTAAAAAAATATTGAATTTAAAAATGTTTGATATATGTGTAGAGCACTGAACCAGCTTTCCAATGCCTATTCATTTTCAAAAAACGGAGCTAGGACACACAAGTTATGCCTCCTGGAGTGAAAACAGGAACTTCTACCTTTGAAAGGTGAAAAAGGCATCAAACTAAAAAAATAAGGAAATAAAACCTCCACCACTATGAAGATCATTGAACCATCTTTCCAACAATATATCATTTGCAAAAAAATACCTCGGTTTGCAAAAGTTATACCAAAATGAAAAAAGGCTTGGAAAAGGAGCTTTTAGCACTAAACAGGGTCAAAAAATTGGCCCTCATGGGCTAAACATTTTCGGCCCCTTGTCCTCTCAGCGACCAGGGGGCTAGAGTTTGAGGCCTAGTGGTAGAGCTACTGGTTCCAATGTCATCAGAGGCTAGTACCTGGGTGGAGCCCTTAGTCATTGATATGACCAAACCCAGGGGCTAGGCGGCCGATGGGGGCTAGGGCTACCGCTCAATCCTTATACGACCTGGAGCTGGCAACTGTAAGCCCTTAAGGGTGGAGGAGAACACTGGAGGAGCTGGTGGCAGAGCTAGTGGTGGGTGGTGGCTACAAAGAGGCCACTGGGCAGTGGTGGCATGGAGGAGGATGTCGTCAGTGGCCGGTGGAGAAAGCGTGGCCGCCGAGTGGCGATAGAGTGGTGTGGTGGTTACGCTGAAGGATTTGAACAGGCAACGCAAAAAATTTAAACACTTTTGATGTTTTGATTTTTTTTTATATTTTTCAAAAAAAATGCCTCGATCTGTGTGCCCTGGGGCCGTACGACCTTAGGGTAAATGTGTTTTTCCATTTTTTGAACTTTTGCCTAAATCGATGAAATGAAAGGAATTTCTAAGGTTTTTGGATGCTCTGATCATGATGGTGACATCTGTTCAAGCCCAAAATGCTCCAAAAATTTGGTAGCACTAGATCTACAAAAAATCAATCTTACTTGAAACCCTTGCATAGAAAAAGATGTTTTGAGAGAATATCTTCAGATCACGAACATGCAGTGACAGGTCTAGAACTCTAATACCATGTAGAAGTTGAAAAACCAACTTCATAGTCCCCAAGAACACCTGCAATCAATCACCTATCACATGCAAAGATATTCAAAACAAAAAACAACAAAAGTTTTGTAAAAGCTCAAAGCCAATGTGTGCAAGCAGAAATCAGAATTATTGATTATTGAATGTAATTGTTTTACAAATAATACAAAATCCTTTGAAAAGGAAATGATGCAATAAAGTAGGAAAAAACAACCCTAATCTTATCTTGAGCAAAAAGACATCTCAATAAGATAAGATAAGAATTAAATGATAATTATCCTAGGGAATAAATAATTACCTAAGTAAACTTATCCTAAAGTGTAATTAAATAATTAATTACACCAACAATAGGACATATTTTTTCTTTTATTTGTTAGGTGCCCACTTGTTCGCATCAACATCTAGGTGGAAAGCAAATCAACCTTTGTAGAGATTTAGCTCCCACTCTTTCAGTGGTGGATAAGAGCTATTACAAACTATAGGACCATATTGGGTGTACCTCATGTCCCCCATGAGGTACCATGATGTGATGATGGTGCTAGCAGAGCGTTGGGATGCTGATACATGCACATTCCATCTACCAACTAGTGAGATGATGATCACACTAGAGGAAATACATCACATAATCCAAGTTCCTATTTGGGGTGAGCGAGTACATTTATGATTGGAGTGGACATTAGATGAGATGAAATATGACATGCAGTATTACCTTTGTGCATCAGTACATGATGAGAGAGTGAAGGCACTAATTGATCTAGTGATGCTACTATATTCACGAGCCCCATTGGTTAGATAGATTATGATGCTTATAGTTTCACTAGTACTCATCTCTAATGGATAGGGAGCACACCTAGAGGGAGGACTAGTACACCTAATTCAAGGTATGGTGGAGCACTAGATAGTATATGCTTGGGGGTGCTATATCCTAGTGCACCTATATTATGATCTTGGATAGTTTGTCTTTCAAGAGGTGGACAGTATGGTACACTGTATGCTTTTGCATGTTTGGTGCCTTGAGCATATTACATGTACCAGACCTACTGGTTTCCCATGTATGAGAGTCTTGAGGTATCCTTTGTCCTTCAACTATCCTCTATGAAATTTTTGGCATTATGGTGATTTACACTTTTGGAGAGTGCAATTTGATTGACTAGAGGACAAGATCGTTTAGATACCTTATCATCTTGTGCTTCAATCACTAGATCACACTCGACAGATGAGGAGATGATGCAGGAGCATCCATGGTCAAAGGGTTGTCCTCATCAACCAAAAAGAAGTATTTAATTTTTAATTTCCTAAGGTTTGGTTTAATTATGCAATAGGTAAATAAATTGCAATGTTGAGGCCAAAATAATTTATTAAATAATTGGTCTTTATTTAAATATTGCATTTTTGGATTGAGAAAAAGTGTAGGAGGTAATTTTGGAGTTTGAAATTCAAAATTGGAAATTTTGGAATAGATTTATGGAGATTTTATATTCCATTTAAAATATTATTTTTGAGATTCCGAAATCCCTAAAAAAAAGGGATGGAAAGAGTGGACACCCAAGATAAGAAAAACAAATTTTTGCTTTAATGCATAAAAGCTAGTGTTTTGGGAAAAATCAATGAATGACTTTAGTATTCAAATCAATGTGAATGAGCATGACTTGGGTCATGATTTTATTGATTTTTATGAGGCATTTACAATAGAAATTCGTGGAATATGGTGCAGCAACTTTGTGTTCCATATTTGGAAGCATTTAATGATGAATTTTAACACAAATTGAAGAATTTTCAAAATACAATTGGAGGAAAATGAAAGATAAGATTTGGGATTTCAAAAAAAAAATTAATATACATAAAATTGAGTCTTTAATGTATTCAAGGGGGAAGCAAGAAATAGAAGCAAGTTTGGAGAAAGAACTTGCAAGTTGCTCATGAGAGTTGCACAAAGAAAAGTGTAGAAAATCAGCTTGTGAAAAGAAGAGGAATTTTGCAAGGGAAGTTTGGTGAGAGTTGAGGGAAGGAGAAATCAGTTTGGTATGAATGATTTTGCAGGCTTGGAAGTGAAGGAATAGTAGAAAATGGATTTAAGAATCCATGATTGAGTTGTTGCAGATTTTGTATTGAATTTTGCAAGTGTTTGATGATCTTGTTTCACAGTTTTGGTAGAAGATTTGAAAGAATAAAATTATTGTTGTCTTTTAAATTATTTTTCTGTTGTACATCAATTTATATTAGTTTTGAGACTATTACTATGAGCACATGAGGCTGCACCATTTGTATTGTCAATTTGGAGAAGTTATTGTGATGTTTGTAGGAGTTTATGAATAAACAATCAAGTGTTCATCTTACAGATTTTTAAATCTGATTTGTTGCATTTGCAATGCATTTTCTCTTGTTGATAATAGTTGTATGAAAAGGGGGTATGTGTGTTTATCCTCCTACTTCAGGAGATTACAGCTTGACAAGTTTTTGATTGGAAGACACAATTACGTAGTGTGTCCTTTCTACTACGATCAAGTCATACGATAGTTGGGATAGATCTAGATAGCACATAGGGCACAACCCTTCTTTAGGAGATAAGTGCGGAATGCTCAGAGACCTAGTGATTCTTTCTGGTTCATTGCATAGGATATTCTTTACAATGACTTCAGGTACTCGAATCATGATATGCCTCTAGTCTCCAATGTAGATGACTAGGATAGAGGAGAGGAGGATGAGGATGAGGATGAGGAGGATGAGGAGGAGGAGTGGCCCATGAGCGAGGTTGATGAGGCAAAAAATGAGGATATAGAAGGGCATGAGGGGGGAGAGCCCTCTCCCATACATATGACTAGATCATGATCAAAAGTTGTAGCAAGCACCAATACCCATAGTCATGGAGAGGCTAGCACATCCTCCATGCCCGCTACACATGACAAGGCTAATTTCACATTGCCTACCAGAGATATAGGTGATGATTTTTGTTTTTATTGTTATGATTTTTACTTATGCTTATGGTTATGGTTTATATATATATATATATGTTGTGATGTGTACTAATTATTAATTGTTTATATCTTGCAGGATCTCTGAGAGACTTTTGGGATCTCTATTGATAGGTGGCTATAGATATAGTTCCCCCATTAGTCAACGAGGAGGCCAAATAGTCAAACTATGTGCCCCCAGCCATTGTGGATCAGGACCCAGAGTTGTGCAAACCATACATTAGACTGCAGGTAATGTATGAGAGTTTGAGGAGGTGCATCCACCAAGCCAGTGCTACCCCAAAGGGACAATCATCCCAGACCCTAGCAAAGTCTAGAAGACTAGAGGTAGAGGTAGCTAGGCTATAGGTGAAGAGAGATTAGATAGTAGAAGCACATTGGGAGGTTCTTGGATAGATATGAGGCTTAGACTTTTCTCTCAATACATTCAGCGGATTGCAAACATGATCATATAGCACTGTCTCTCAACAGACTACTACTAGATAGATGCAACCACCAGGTCCTGAAGGATCTAGTAGTCACATGCCTCAGTAGTATTGTATATATTGATGACATGTACACAAAACTTTGATATATATATATATATATATATATATAAGCACTTGACGTTTTATTATTTTTGTTGAATGTTAAATGTCAATGTGATTAATTAAATAACCTTTGTAAGATTATTTAATGAATGTCTTCAAGATTTAACATGCCCTATGTGATCTAATTAAAACTTATTATAGTTTCTCGTAGATGCAACATTGTGATGAGTATGTTATGCTAAATTAAATGCACCTATGGTATAATTAAAGAACATTAAATGCATATAAGGATCTAATCTAACATAATTATACATGAGATGAACTTGAATTACATGAAACCTAAAGTAATTACTTAAAAATGAATTAAATAATCACTTTAATAGTTTTGAAACACACATAACTATTTGCCAAGAATGAAGCAATGCAAGAGCATATGGGGTATCATCCACTAACTCTAACATCACTTCTTTATCATTCATACTACTCAAACATATTAGACATAATTCCAGTGCAAATGAATGAAATTGATAGGGTATTTGTGAGTTGTGCCATCCATTTGTGTTAATGTATGTGCACCAAACCCAAAACTTTTGTCAATTATGTAAGGTCCTAACCAATTAGGACTAAATTTTACTTTTTTATTTGGGTCGGTATTAATGTTACACTTATTTTTAGATAAAAGTAAGTTTCCCTTGTTGAATATGTGAGGGATGGCATTTTCATTGTAAATTCATTGTCTTATTTTACAATAAGCTTGCAGATGTGCAAGAGCGTTGATGCATTGTTCATCGAGCATTTCAAGTTGATGCAATTGTTGTTCTTTATAGTTTTTATCATCAATAAGTCCTTGAAGAGAAATTTTTAATGTAGTAATCTCTAACTCCAAGGGAATTATTGCCTCACTCCCATAGAAGATATTATAAGGTGTATTTCCTATAAATGATTTGACACTCATGTGATTGGCCCATAAGACATATTGTAATTCTATGTGTCAATCCTTATGATGCTAATGATTTTCTTTAGGATTTGTTCAATAGTCTTATTAGTTGATTCAACTTGACCATTAGATTGTGGGTAGTAAGGTGTCAAAAAGAAATGTTGTATGTTAAATGTCTCTAAGAATCTCTTCACATCATTATTCTTAAATGGTGTATCATTATCAGAGACTAATGCATAAGGAAGTCCAAAGTGAATAATGTGTTCCAATATGAAACAACATATCACCTTAGCTGTTGTTGATCGAAGGGGAATTGATTCCACCCATTTTTTGAAATATTTTTTTGTGGTGATTATAAATGTATGTCTAGCAGAAGAAGGGGGTTGATATATTTCCTATAATTTCTAAACCCCAAACTTCAAAGTGCCATATCGAGATTTGAGCTCAGAATTCATAAGTAGAAGTGTGAATCAAATTTCTATGATCTTGACATTTGTGGCATTTTCTTACATATTCAAAGAAATTTTGTTCCATGTGTCTCAAATAGTATCCAATGTAGATAAGTTTTTGAACTAATGTTTTTCCTCCAAAATGGCCACCACAAGAGCCTACATGAGCTTGTTCAAGTGTTGTGGGTATCTTAGAGTTTTTTTGGGCATCTATGTAAGAGACCATGGAATGATCTCTGATACAACACATCGATGAGAATTATATACTTAGATGCAATTTTTTGCTAGTGAACCTAGATGTTCTTGCTTGTTGGTTTGAGAAAGGTACCATCTTTCAAATAGTTAAATATTGTATCATACCATTCACTCGAGTCTTCCATGGTTATTGCTAACACTTCTTCCCATTTATCATCGATTGAAGGCTTCATGGCCATATGGACAATGAAGGTGAAATATTTTGAAGGATCTTGAGAGGAGATAAGGTAAGCTGCACTTGCCATTGCATCCATATTCTAATTATCATTTCACAGGATGTTATCAACAGTAAATGACTCAAAATTCTTTAAAAAATTCATTATGATATCCTTATATTTTGATAGTTCATCATCCTTTTCTTGATATGTTCCATTTATTTGTTTAATGACTAATTGTGAATCACCGAAGATCTTAATGTGTTGTGCACCCATAATTAAAGTGTCACACAATCTAGTGAGAAATGCTTCATACTTAGTAGTGTTGCTTGTACATAGGAATTTTAACCAATACGACAAGGGAATAAGCTCTCTTGCAGGTCGTATTATTATAAATCCCACACTAGATCTTATTCTACACTTTGATCCATCAAAATATAACTCCCATGTATTAGCCTCAATTGTCAACACATTGTCATTGGGAAAAGTGTCATTACTAGGTAATGCTAAAGGACAACAAGCATTAGGCAATTGGTCAATCAAGGCTTGACCCTTAATTGATTTTTGTGAAACAAAATTTAGATCAAACTCAGTCAACAACATTACCCATTTAGCTAGATGTCCTCATAAGTCTAATTTATTGAAAGGATGTTTGAGAGGGTCAAATTTTGTCATCACATGTATTTCTGCATTCAATAAATAGTGTCACAATTTATTGGTAGTGAATACAAGGTAAAAAAAATAAAAATCTATTGTTTTGTATCATTTCTCATACTCAATCAAGCTTCTGCTGAAGTAATAAATAGGATGCTCTTTACCATTTTTGTCTTGTTAAGCCAACAATGCTACAAGAGCATGAGCTGATGTGGCTATATAAAGTATAGACAGTTTTTTTGCATAGTAGGTTATAAAATAGGTGGAGATGCAAGGTATTCCTTCAAACTATCAAAAGAAAGTTTATAAACTTCATCCCAATCAAAGTGCACATTGTTTTTGGGAAGATGTGTAAATGGTAATGTTCATTCTACTAAAGATGTGACAAAATGATTAATGGCTTGAATTCTTCCATGTAACATGTCTAATTGAGAAATATTTTTAGGAGGTGGCATGTTGATGATAGCATCAATATTATTTGTATCAACCTCAATGCCTCTCTGAGATATGGTAAAACCTAGAAGTTTCCCACTATCTACACCAAAGACACATTTTTTTTATTCAATCTCTTGTTGTATTTTTACATCCGCTCAAAGATTTTCTTAAGGATGTTCACATTGTCTTGTCTTGTTATTGATTTGGCTAGAATTTCATCAACATAGTATTCCAAAATATTATGTATGTAATTGTGGAATATCAGTGTCATAACTCATTGATATGTTGCTCCCACATTCTTCAATCCAAAAGGAATCATAACCCAACAAAATGTTCCCCAAATAGATGTAAATTTTATTTTATATTGATCTTGAGGGTTGATGAAAATTTGACTGTATCCAAAAAATGCATTCATGAATGACAACAAAGCATGTCCCACAATCAAGTCCACTATCATATTTATATTAGGAAGGGGAGAGTCATCTTTTAATGATGCTTTATTCAAATCACAAAAATCTATAGGCATCCTAATACGATTATCAGGTTTTGTGATTGTGACAATGTTTGAGATTCAAGGAGAATAATCTATAGGTCTTATGAAACCAACCTCGAGGAGTTTTTCAATTTCATCCTTAACTAGAAAGGCTATTTTAGGGTTCATTTTTCACATCTTCTATCTAACAGGCTTACCATTTTCAACAAGGACTATGTTGTGTGTTACAATCTTAGGGTCAATTTCAGGCATGTTCGAATAAGTCCAAGAAAAAAGTTCAGGAAAGTCATGAAGCAAGGTTGCAATATCCTCTTGTTCTCCATCATCAAGACACTTCCCTATCTTAATGACTTTCTCTTTATCATTTATATCAGTTGGTATATCAATTGTATCTCCTAAAGGAAGTGCATTTGCCTTTGGAAATTTAGGGTTGTATTGTTCCATAATTATGTCTTTCTCATTACTTTCAGCTTCTACATCTTTTTTCTTGGTACAGATCATTGCGCATGGAACTCTTTTCTTTCGAGGAGTAGTAGGTGACTTTTCATAAAATATTAACATTTTCTTCAAGGCTTCGTCATCTTCAAAGTACTCCCATGATGGTGGTAAATCCATATCACACAAGGATGCTTCATAGGGAGGTTAATTTTTGGTTTTCACATGATAGTGTTCATGTTTAACAATTGTCTCTTTGTTGCTTGTGTAATTTTAGAAGGACAATATCCCAAACTAGTTTTTCTCTCTTACATATTAGGCTTTATAGGAACCCGAATGCCTTATTCTTTTTTTTTTCATCATTTACCATTGTAACCCAATTGTTTAACAAGTTCATAACTTGTCCCATAAAGTTATTCCATTTCTTTCGAGTTTTGTGGTTGTTGATAATCTATCTCATCAAAGTTAGTTTTATAACATGTATCCTCTTCAAGAGTGGATGAGGTAGATGCGTGTGAATTTTCTTCCAAATTCTAAGTTGACATGACCATTGGTTTCTTTTTTTTTTCATCTTCTTTTCTTGTGATTATATATTCTCCCATAAACGAGGGTGTGAACTCCAAGGAATCCCAATCATCATTCAATAATTTTGAAATTGTTTCTACTTCTTCTTTTTCAAACTCTATAGGTTCTATGTCGGATGTTGGAATTAATGTGCTTAGAGGACTTGTCATTCATTTTTCAACTTGCAAGCAACTATCAAGATTGAGGTCTATTTCAACTTGGTATACCTTGTTGTTATAGACATATTTCATGATATGATGAAGGGAAAAAGGCATCACATGCATCTCATGAATCCATGGTCTTCCCAAAAGAAGATTGTATGAAAGGTCATGAGGCATGACCTGAATAGGGGTTTGTAAGGTAGCTTTTATGACTATAATAGATAAAATAATCACACCAAATGGTTTCTTTCCTACATTGTCAAATTCTTTAATTGATAAGGAGTCAGGTTAGATTTTTAATTTTTCTACACACAGTCTATCTAAGAGTTTCACAGAACACACGCTAAGGCTGATCCATTATCAACAAGGGTCCTTTTTATGCCTATTCTATTGAATCAGGCTACTATCATGAAGGCCTCATTTTTCTTTCTCAATTCCAAGGGAGGCAGCTCATGTTGGTGAAAGGTAATTTCTACATTAACTATATTCATTCCTTTTATTAGAGATGCCACATCATTTATATTTGTACTGGGAGGAACCACTTGTGAGGTTGTTTGAAGCATAGTGTGATAGTTAGGTGAATTCTGAATGAGGTCCCATAGGGAAATATTTGTAGGAGTATTCTTAAGTTGTTCAACAAGATCATACTCCTTCCCACTATGCAAAGGAAAATTAGGAGCACTAGGCAATAGGGGATTAGGAAAATTTAAGGTTGTGGGAGTTGGTTGTTGTGGTTGTAGGTTATTCCTAATGTTATATGTGTGAGAAATGGTATTATGAATGAATTGCTACAAAACATTATTCTTAGGTGGGTAATGATGAGTTTAGTTTTAGTTTAAGTTTGAGTTTTTTTTAAAGGTTGGTAAAGGATGAGTTGAGGTTGAATCACATTAACATCTCTTGTTTTTGGTTTCTCATAACAAGCCTTAATGTATGAGCCTTATGAGATGAAATCCTCAAGGGATTCATCTAACATATCAAATTAATCACTACTAAAAGGCTTGAGGTTTACATTAACATGGAAAGAGAGATTTGATATAGTCAAATAACTATACTTTCTCCAAGTGGCTTAGTTGTTTTGGTCTTGTTTTTGGTGATGTTTGTTGATCTATATTTAATGTTATCTAATCTAAATGCTGAAAATTGAAAGTTAAAAAGTCTAACTCTATCCACAATTGAAATGAATGTAAATGATAAGGATTTAAATGTAACAAAAAGCAATTAAACTAAAATAGAAAAGTAATGACAACACTTAGAAGTTTAAAAATTGGAAATTAAACTCTGTAAACAACAGTGTAGCATTTGCACTAGGATTGAGTTTCCCAAGGTGGTGAATGAGTCCTAGTAGGGGTTTTTCAAAACATTACAAAAAAATTTGGTTATTTTTTATGTTTTCTATGTTGTATGGTGCAAGTCTAAGATAAAAATGTAGTTTTCCAATAATTTTCAATGAAATTAAGTACAAAAATGCAAGCTAGATGGGCTTTCACTAATGCAAGAAATGAAACCATAGAATGCAAATTAACCAATGAAATCCTTAATGCAATGTTAATGAAAACTAAATCTAGGATGGAGATGTACTCCAAATCAAAATTATGATGTCATAAATTTAGGTTCACCAAAATGGAACCTATGAAAAGAATGGTTTGGGTATGATGATGTATTCACACCCACTTTCAAAGATGTTCCACTCAAGGATAATGCTATAGATCTCAATACAAAAGAGAAAGAGATCTTGCAATAGGGTTGTCCTAGGAAATTAATATGACCTAATGAGGGGTTCACCACCAAGTTTGGACTTGGAAAGGACAATGAAATGCAATTTGTAAGACAAAACCCCAATTCAATGTGATGACTTAGAAAATGCCTTACAAATGCAAGTAAAACAAAACAAAAAGATAGAAAGGTAAGAAAAGTGCACTTGGAAACCTAGAAGTGACTAGAAATAACTTTAAAATTCAAGAAATTTTGACATTCCAACCAATTGGGACTCATTCATCAACTTGGGTGAATTAGTCCCATATCTGAGTTTTTGCACGAGAGTCTATTTCAAGAAAAAGGGTATCAAAATCTATAAATAGATAGATGGAAAAAAAATATAGTGGGAATCATTCACCACTCTTGGTGAATTAGTCTCATTCTACTTTTCCAAAAATTGAAAGCTTTGATATGCAATCCAACACCTGCCCTTTCCTTCCAACTTGAGTTTCGGATCCGAATCTATGAAATACACCTACAAAATAGAATTCACCTTGATTTGCTAATGGGGGGTTTTCCTCAGTCAAATCCCTAGTTTGGTAATTAAACCTTGATATAAATAATGATAATTGCATGAAAAACCCTAGCCTTAAATGTGTATAAGACTAAGAAATCTGAAACATGTTGTAATCCTATTCTAATGTGCAAGAATATGATGCAAGAATGGAAATGTAAATATGAATGAATCACTTGTGGTGATTTCTAATCACCCCAAATGATCTCTAATGATGATTTTACCTTCTTTAGGTTGCATGTAGAGTGACAATGGAAGATGGAATCACTTAGGAAACAAGTCCTTAGGTTTGGCTTGATGGCTAGTTGCATCACCCCAACATAGAATCCATCATGATTCACCATAGACAACCATGACCAACCCTTGAAAATGTTAGATATTGATTGAAAGTGAGCTTGAAGACCTAAAAAAATACTTAAATGTTGCTCCAATGCTTCAACTTTGCTTGCTTTTGGAATTATAATGCTCTTGTGAAAGCTTTCTTGAAGATTCTTGATGCTTATCTCTTGAAAAATACTTTCACAAAATTCTTAGAGTTGATAAAAATGACTTCAAAACTTTCTTTTATAGGAATTAATGGTTCATCTACTTGACCATTATTTAGATCTTGAGGCTGACATCCATAAAAAAATTGAATTAAAAACATAAATTTCCAACTCAAAATTGAAAAAGTCCCCAAATGGGACTCATTCACCACCCTTGGTGAATGTGTTCCACCTAAGGGGACTCATTGACCCAAGGTGGTGAATGAGTCCCACATTAGCTATTTGAGGTGGGTCTTCGAGATTTTTGGGGATTTATGTGATTTTATGGGATTTTTGAGTGAAATGAGCCTCGAGATTTGAAATAATGGATGTTAGGGGCCTATAAATGATGATATTAAAGGGTAATTAATGCAAGGGTACCCAAGATATGTCCAAATTAGACCAAGGATTGTACTATGTCCAAGAAGGGATTACAATTTTGGTGGTCACAATAACTTTAAATTGTCCATGCTAGAAAGTGAAGTGTTAATGTTTGCACCAAGTATGGGCTCTTGAAGAGCCTTTATTGCTTCATCCATTAGCTCTCCACTCTTTTGATGAATCTGTATAATTTCATTCTAAGTAGATGTGTGGAATACATCTCCCCATTGAAGCTTGTGGAGGGGGGAATTTTTTCAATATCCACATTCCCATGTTACATAGGTAAATGTAGCATTTTATGGTGATACAATAGGCTAGAAATTGAGCTGCAATCTTAGTAAGTTTTTCAGTTAATCTCGAAAGGTACTAGAAGATTCACTAGTATTCTTCAAACTCTTTGTAGTCTTTTCTTTCAACTCATTTTACATCCTATGGGTGCTCACTTGTTTCTCTACTTCCTTTTCTACATCTTTCAATGCATCTTCATTGATTTTTCTTCATAGGTGCCATTTCTTCCTTTTGTGGTATCCTTAGGCTTGCTAAGCATAAAATTAGCCGAGGCAACAATTTATTGTTCAGTAATCTCATATCCAATTGATGGGATCCACATTGTCCTTGCTTCAACTAATTTAATGATGCATTCCTCTCTTGAAACCATGAATATTATTTCATCCTTATATTTTTCAACCATTTTCTTAGGAATTATTTCTCTTTTATACATCCTCTTTCGAAATGTAGCAAAGAAAGCTTCAATTTCTTCCTCTTGTTCCTTTTAATCACCATGATCATAAGAGAAGTTCCTAATACGATGAGAAATAGGTCTTACTTTCAACCATGTCACACTTTTAGTACCATACAATTCTCTCTAAAAGTAGAAAATTAGACAAAGAATCAAAGTATTATACTTAAATGCATGTTTCTTTTCCTTGTTCTTATCCAAAATGTCCATTTTTATTCTCACAACTCACAAAGATCATAGTCAACTCCTTTTTCCACCATTTCATAGGTAGTGCTTATTGTAATGGAAGATACAAAATTATCTCTATTTGTGAAGTAAAGCTTGTATCCTATCATCATAGGTGCATACTTCATAGCTAGATTTCAATTTTTGTTCACTATCAAAGGCCTTTTGTCATATGTGGAACTAGTTAACTTTGTGACTGTGAATATAAAATTCCTCAAGCTCCCTTCAGGTGGTTTTATTTTGCTAAGTACCGGCCTGCACCTCATATGTTTTAAATGTCATCCTTCACTTCTTAATCAGGCCACTTTTTGCTAAATTCCTTCGGTCACTGCCACATGTTCGTTGGGCACTCCTCATAGAAAATGCTTCCTTACCTCTTCTACCGGCTCCCGCCATGATTCCACATGTCCTCACCATGGGTTATTCATAGTTACTCCTATTCATTTTTCCATTGGGCCCTATTTGTGTGCCACATAGCTTTCATTCGCATGCACTTTTTGGAAAATCCCATAGTCAACATGGATAGTAAGGAATGCTGCCACATGTCTTCCTAGCACAAGATTTCATCAAAGAAGGGGAGGAATGAACCACAGGCTGTGACCTACAACCATGCATCCTTTTTGTGGGAGTTCTACCAAAGGGAAGGGTAGAGTGAACAACACACTGCAACTTCCTGCCATGTATTCTAACTACCTAAATAGATAAATGACACTTGTCCATGTAGGGATTCTCTGGGACCACTACCATCACCATAGGGGATGCATCTGGCTGGGGAGAGACTACATGTTGTGGCCCAAATCTTTTCTAATACAATGACCAAGGGAAATCATTGTCCCTACCATCATTACAAGATACAAAATCTCTTCTATTACTGGCCTTCCAGGTGGTGGGATTGCTAGCTATATATACTGCTTATTTCTTTCGAAAATGAGTTCAAAAGAGGAAAAAAAATTATAGAAAGACAGTAGGCCTTTTTTTTATGCTTTTAGATTATTGTATGAGACTTTCAGACTATGCCATTGTTCAACCTTTGTGTTTTTCTTATGTTATTTGATAAAACATTGATACTGTGCCATTATTGCCTTGAATTGTTCATTTGTACAACTTCTATGATTTTAATACAAGTTTGTTGGTTTAGATCATGTCTTTGACTTATCTTTTCAATAAATGAGTGTGAAAATTATTTTATGTAATTAGATGAATTGTTTAGATCATTATCTTTGATTTTTGTTAATTCTAGAACATAGCAGATTACAAATTAGGCCCTTAAATTGAATCCCCAAATATAGATTTACCACATGTGCGTATATCTACCCCTTGGTACATTTCCTTAGTTAGATCTTTAGTTTTTATATGTTTGTTTCCTTTTTCTATTCCAAAACCGCAATTATAGAAGTCAGATTCTTTAAAAACCTAGAGGTCACTCAGTTTAACACAATTGGTCCCCCCATTAACTATGTTTCCCATAAAGGTTGTTACCTTTCTAATTTTTGGCATCAACAGTTTCATTTTTTTCTAGAACGCCATTGGGAATTGCTTAAATGAATCTAAATTCAAAGAGGGTGTTTGAGCCATTGGCCTATTACTAGGTCCCAAACAATTAATAATCTCAGTTTGTTAGTACCATCGTTAGGGACAATACTATTATGCATGTTTTGCACACATGCCTTGCCAAAGGTAGGGACCCCCTCTTTTCGCTCCTGATGGGCTACTTTGCTCCCACCTCACTTTGCATGCCCTTACTCCCAATGCATGCCATTAGTGGAAAAAGGCCTATAAATGTTGCTCCCAACCCTTCATTTTTGCTTGGAGAATTCAAATATGGGGAGAAACAAAGTGCCCCCTTCCTTTTTCTGCCTTTTTCCTTGTTCTTGTTGACTTGGTCCTCGATCGCTTGATTCACTTTTTCCTTCATTTTTTGACTTTGGGGACAAGTTGCCTATGGATTTGGGATGTTTTTGTGATACCTAAGTGAACTACCAATGTTTTGTTAAGTTTTGGGAAGTTGCAGAAATTTCATGCCAGGTCGCCATCCCTTTGTCACCGTCCAAACTTTCATGTCAAGCCATCATCCCTCTGTTGCCATTAGAACTTCCTTTTCAGGCTGTTATCCCTCTATCGCCATTGGAAATTCATGTCAGACCATTATCCCTCCATCACTGTTGGAACTTCCTTGTTGGATCATCGTCCATCCATCACCGTCAGAACTTCCTTGTTAGGTTGTTGTCCCTTCATCACCATTATAAATTCCTTGTCAGGTTGTCGTCCCTCTATCACAGTCGAAACTTCCTTGTTGGGTCGTTGTGTGATCATTGTCATTTCAAAAGGGTGGTGATGCTCTAACTTTCCCATTCCAAATTTCTTCATCTCTAGAGTGGGTGGAAACTTCAATTTCTCATCATCTAGGGCCCATAAAGTGAGTGACTTCACATGCCTAAAGGGGTTTGGATCAAATTTTCCATGTGTTTAGACATCATAGAAATTCCCTTTCAGGCCACCATCCCTCTATGGCCATTTGGGAACTTCCTTGTCAGGTCGTCATCCCTCTGTGGCCATTTGGGAACTTCCTTGTTGGGTCATCGTCCCTCCATGGCCGTTTGGGAACTTCCTTGTTGGGCCACCATCCCTCCATGCCCATTTGGGAACTTCCTTGTCATGTAGCCATCCCTTCATCATCATCAGAATTTTCATGTCGGGTCACCATGTGCTCATTGTTGTTTCAAAAGGGTGGCGACCCTCCAACTTCCCCCTTCCAAATTTTCACATTTTTTTAGAATGAGTCAAATCTTAAGGAAGTATGTCTTGGCACTCTTTCTACCCCTTTTCCCATGACTAAAATTCAAAAATTTCAAATTTGCTAAGTTTTGTGAAGTTTTAGAACTTCCTTGTCTAGCCACCATCCCTCTATGGCCATTTCAAAACTTCCTTGTTGGGTCATTGTCCCTTCGTGGTCATTTTGAATCTTCCTCATTGGTTCGTCGTCCCTCTATGGCCATTTTATAACTTCATTGTTGGGTTTTCGTCCCTTCATGGTCACTTTAGAACTTCCTTATCGAGCTGCCATCCCTTCGTGGCCATTTCAGAACTTCCTTTTTGGGCTGCCATCTCTCTGTGGCCATTTTTGAAACTTCCTTGTCAGGTTTTCATCCCTTTGTGGCCTTTTCAAAACTTCCTTGTCAGGTTTCCATCCCTATGTAGCCATTTCAGAATTTCATTATCGGGTCGACATCCCTCTGTGGCCATTTCAAAACTTCATTCTCAAGACGCCAACCCTTTGTGGCCATTTCAGAACTTCCTTGTTGGGCCTTCATCCATCTCTGGCCATTTGAAAACTTCCTTATCAGGTCATTGTCCCTCTGTGGTCATCTACGATCCACCTTTCATCTGCCATCTACCTTTTATCTACCATCTGCCTTTCATCCATTTTTTGCCTTCCGTCTACTATTTGCCATCCTTCCACCCTATGGCACTCACATCCTTGAGCCTGCATTTATGCTTGTGGTCCACATGAGCTCCAAATATGAATATTATGATGTTTTGATGATGCATGGATGGATCTAACAAAGAGTTTGCAAGATTTGACTAACGTTTTCCTTGATTTTTTTATGAAAGCACTTACAACACTTTATGTATGCAAAATTCAAGGAACCTACCACAAGTCCGTCAGGGAGACCCATTGAGAAAGTTGAACAAGTAAAAAGCACATTGTTCCTTTCACCATTAATTTTATGCTCACCTCTCCCCCTAGCACCCATCAATAGAGATAGCATTAGAAGGAGGCCTATGTCAAGGAAGTCAATGAAAAATCTATAAAGGGTGGCCTTGAAGGTGGTGGGAGGGAGTTTCTATTTCCTCCCTCCAAACTAATGATCATGATCTGTCAAGAGCTACCTCATCAGATCATCTGATCCATTTAACAAGGATGAAAATATACAAACAAGGTGTATTTCATTAATTGAGGGATGCTATGAACACATCAAGTAAAAGGTAGCTTTTGAAAAGTTTCAACTACAGTAAAAGGGCAATCAACTAGAAGAAAAAATTTCTATAGTGACTGGCCACTATAGGAAAAAATAGAGAAAAGACAAGGAATGCATTTTTAATTTCTATATAATGAGGGGTAGGTGAAGCCCTAGTGCAATCAAATCTGAGCCACACAATGTAATTCAATCCCATCCATTCATTTGGGCTTTGGAAAATAAATAAATATGGGTCCCCCCTCATTTGTAAATGGTTGGAGAGCTGATGTAAAAACATTCTGCAACAATAGAAAGTAGCATTGCATGATCTATGGGTGTTACTTTTGAGTTTTCTCATTATGTGTACATGGATTTACTTCCCTATTAGTTTTCGTTGTTAGTTTCTTAAATGGAAGTGATGATGGTGTTTGCTGTTATGGTTTATGATGAATTGTCAGCCCATACTTTTAGCACTTGTTGATGACAAACTACTGTGTAAAGTTACACTGGGCTTCTTTATTTCAATGTTGCAACTTAGTTCAATTGCATGTTCATGATGTGCATGTGCAATCTGAAAATATTTAGTCCTTAGAAGATTGCACTGGTTTTGTGTAACTGTAGGATCTTCTTGGCCAAGAAAAACCCAGTTTAGGGAGTTTTTCTACTATAGCAGCCTCCATGATCACTATTCATTCATAGTTTCAGGTCTAGGAACTTCCTCTCTTCCCTACCCTTTTTCCTTTGTTTTTAATAAGTAACCTAAGCTAAGGTTCATTGCACATTGTAAAGACAAATATAAAGTTGAATTGTGAGTTCTAGACTACTATTTTGAACCTGTAGCAGCTGAGCAATGATTTCTACATCCTAAGAACTCAATTTTCAAACCCAACTTCCAACGCTTTGTAACTCATCTGTAAGTCTACCTTGTGATTCTAGAAAATCACATGAGTTAACTAAGGTATTGCAAGAACTTTCAAGACCTGGCATTGGAGACCTTGGGATAGTGTTCTGCAATCTAATTGTAGAAGATTGTCTTTCAAGAGAGGTGATTCACCTATGCATTACTTGTGTTGAGAAGTGCATATAACACACATCAATAGAACTCGTGCTAGAAGGAGGGATACCATGTTGAGGCTAGCAAGCTAAGAGTTGAAATTTGAAAAGAGCACTTTCAAGAAGAAATTTGAGATTAGGAGATCTCTTTTAATGCTAAAACTTAAAATCAAGTTTTTTTGAAGGAAAACAAAAGATGATTTGAAATGTCTAGAGCAACATATGAAAATCAACATCACTCAGCTACATGTAGATTTAAACAAGAGGTTGAAGAGACCATTGCAAAAATTCACATCGGTGGACAAGTGCAGGATTCATTGCACTCGTAGGCACAATGAACTGGGGTGTCTGACTTTCTTAAGTAGAATTGAGAGAGTTTTGTGAGGAGAAATTCCCTTTTAGGAAATATATCAACCTTTAGCCATAGCAGACCTAGAGGAAGAATTGCAAAACATAGTGGATAAGGCATTCAAAGAGCTGATCCAAGAATGTTTGGAAAGAAAAGACAGACAAAGATTGGAAGAGGTATTGATGTCTACTTGGTGTAGATTTCACAGTGCATGTTAATTTGAATTCACTTGCTCATCATGCATGAACATTATCACTCAAACCCGGGGCTATTTGAATGAGTTGGAGCAGCCAACTTTTGATGAGGATGAGTCATCCCATGAGACCAAAGAGTTTTCAATGTCTTAAGGATAGCACATTGAAGATGAACCAATAAATTTGACACAAGAAGGAAATGGGACTACAAATATAGAGGATTAGAACTCACAGGAAGAAGTTGATTTCAATAGGATAGTAGAAAGTTGTGATGAAAATTTAGTTGGAAGGGAGTTGGAAAGCCTTTCCTCTATCAACAAAGAGTAGTCCTCCAATTTAGAAGAGGAGCCAATGGTAGTTGAGGATGGGTTAGAAAAGTCTACAATAGTGTATGCTAGGGTAGCCAATGAAGATGTTGAAAATCAGAAAGAGGAAGAGGTTGACAACTTTGGAGCAGCAAAAAATGATGATGAAGGAATAAGTGAAATCAAATTAGAGGAAACCAACTCATCTCGAGATTAGCAAGGGATTGGTCTAAACTAAGATATCAAGTGGATCTGGAGGTGTTGTTACTCCTGAATTGGTGTAGGCTCCACAATTCATCATACTTAGAGTTCACATGCGAGTTATGCCAAGAGGCCATTGAACAAGTAAAAGAACAAGTGGGGAAACCTAGTACATCAACTCCTATAGCTACTTTTAGGATTGAACGATAAATACAAGAACCTAAATCAAGTTACAACTCAGCTGGAGGTGGTCCTCAAGAAGGTGTTGGGACATCAATAGAAGAAGGACAACAAATAATTCTCAAGCTTTCAAATGATGAAGTGGATCAAACTAAAACATTGTCCATAGGAGATCAACCTTTCTCTCTTGAAGAGAATTTGTACGCAAGGGATGATAGGCTATATGGAGGACATCTGGAGGTGGATCACTCATCATATATCGATCCCCTTGATGGACTAGTGTCCCTTGTAGACTTCTTCCCACTTGGAATTGTCCCACAAAGGTATAGTGACACCGAGGAAGATCACATTGTGGAAGCAGATAGTGATGAGGATATACAACCAGAACTCCCAGGCAGTGAAGCATTGGAACCTCCAGAATGGGAGAGGGGCTCCTTCTCCATTTACAATGATAGTGACCAAGAAGAAATGATTGAACATCCTGGTGAGATGTGTAAAATGCAAAAAGAAGATAAAGGTGGAGGTGTTTCAATGGCTTCCAACAAACATGACATGCTCGGTCAAATGCAATATTTAACTAGTGGTCCTTCCACCTTGGTAATTGCTGATCCTCCTTCACATTCAGGGGTATGTAATAGGATAGATTCATGCATGTCATTGTACCATTACATTAAACATCATAAAAATGAGGTTAATAGTTGGGGAAGGAGATGAGACAACATACGACCATTTGAGGACTACAACCAAGTGGGTACCAAGTTTGTAGATGATTAATGTGGAGAAGTATTTATTTTCAAAGAACTGCCAATGGGGGCTGCAGATGCCACACAAGGTTTGGAAGAGGTGTTTTTTGCCCCATATTCCTAGCCCTATCCATTCCCAAGGCCAAGAATGTTGCACCCTCCATTGCACCCACCCGAGGCTGTCGACATGATGACATCTAGGTTCTATCTTTCCTTTCTCTTGTAAATTCTTACAACTTTGGTTATCATTTTTATTACAGGAATGAGGGAAGGAAAACTTTCTGATGGATCAATCATAGGTTTGACGAACCTCCTCAACTACTAATTTTTTGGGACTATGTGATTAAATTTGAATGTTGCAATGTTGAACTTTGTTTTTCTGAGTATAAGGATGAATCTACATGGTCAAGAACTATAACTATTTCCCATTTTCTTGTGCATGATTTACAAAGTCCAACTGGCATAAAAGTTAGTTTTCCTTCCTTGAACATAGTGCTTTGTAAGTATCTTTGTACATAGCTCATTTTGGGTAGTGTAGGTTTTCTCTAAATACTCTACTTTCTTGCTTTCCTTAGGTTAGTTGGTTTGTTGTAGGTTGCTTGCTTTAGAGTATTTTCTTTGCTGTTTGCTTTTGTTGTCCCACTTTGGTTAGTTTAGGTGTTTGCTTTTGGTTTGTTGCTGCATTCCTCAAGCTCCCTCTACTTTTAGTTGTGCACATATGTGCACACAACAACCATACTTATCACCTGGGGTTCTACGTATTTCTTTGTTAAACTCTAATCAAGTTTTTAGAGTGATTGGTGAAGGTCTTATGTTAGTGTCAACTGATCTAGACATTTGATTTAAAGAGGATAAGCTGTTGGTTGGTCCAATTCTGATGTATTTTGGAATCTTATATCTCTCACATATTTTAAGAATTTGGAGGTCACTGTAGGTCCTTTGTGAAGTCTAGTTAAGTGAAACATCTAAAATTATGCTTGAACACCACTATGATTCTTATCCCTTAATGCAAACATCATTGCTTCCAAGTTGAAGTGAAAGGAATTGAAAAAAAAAAATAGAAAGAAAAGAAAAGAAAAAAATTGAAAATAAAAAGAAAGAAGAAATTCAACCTTTCAAGAGGATCTAAGCAACTCTACCAGGGCTATGGACACTTGGACAACATTAGAGAAATGTTCAAGAGAATCACAGTGAAAACCTTATCGAGGCTATGGATGCTTGACTAGCAGTGAGGCAATGTCCCAGATGTTTTTGGAGTTAGAATAAACTATGCATCTTAATTTGATGAAGCTTAGGTTCTTGCAACAACTGAAGGTGGGAATTAACGCAATTGCACACACTTGGATTTTTAGCATACTGAAGGTTGGGTTGGCTAGTGGTTTTTATTCTTTAGTCAAGCGTCTAGTTTTTTTTCCCTAGTGTGAAGATTAAAACCATATATTATGGGTTTGTGATTCTAGTTTGTCATTGAAATTCTCTAGAGCATTTTCCTAGCGAGTTGCCATTTGTTGTGCATGTTTTGCACACATACCATGCCAAAGGTAGGGACCCCCTCTTTTTTCTCCTAACAAGCTACTTCACTCTCACCTCACTTTGCACACCCTTACTCTGAGTACAAGTAGGTCACATGCCTTAGAATGATTAGTTTTCCCTTGAATAGGTTCACCTACCTAAATTTTGCTAAGTCTTTTTCCTTCGCGGAAGTGTCCCTATGGGTTTCTCTTCACCCGTTGACCTGTCATCCTCCAGTCCTCACAGACCCACAACTACAGGTCACCTCATGCAGGTCGCTGCTCATGTTTCACCACTAAGTAGTGACTGACACCCAACTTCTGCTTGCATTGCAGGGTCCACACTTAGTTTCCTCATTCGAACCATGACCAAGCATCCAAATGAGCATGGGTTCCCGCATCTCACTTGACCCAAGTCTATTGTACTAAGAAATCAATGCATGCCATTAATGGAAATAGGCCTATGAACATTGTTCCCAGCCCTTCATTTTACTTGGCGCATTCAAATATGGGGAGAAACAAATTCCCACTTTCCTTTTTTCGCCTTTTTCCTTGTTCCTACTGACTTGGTCCCTAATCACTTGATTCACTTTTTCCTTCATTTTTTGACTTTGGGGACAAGTTTCCTATGGATTTGAGATGTTTTTGTGATGCCTAAGTGAACTTACAAGGTTTCATTAAGTTTTGGGAAGTTGTGAAAATTTCATGTCAGGCTGCCGTCCCTTTGCCGTCGTCGAAACTTTCATGCCAGGTCATCATCCCTCCATTGCTGTCAAAACTTCCTTGTCAGGCTACCATCCCTCCATCACCATTCAAACTTTCATGTTGAGCCGTTGTCCCTTTGTCACTATTGGAACTTCCTTGTCGGGTTGTCATCCCTCCATCTCCTTCAAACTTCCTTGTTGGGCTGCCATCCCTCTGTCATCGTCGGAACTTCCTTGTTGGGCTGCCATCCCTTTGTTGCCGTCATAACTTCCTTGTTGGGCCACCATCCCTCTATTTTCATCAAGACTTCCTTGTTGGGTCGTTGTGTGCTCATTTCCATTTCAAAAGGGTGGTGACTGTTCGGCTTCCACCTTCCCAATCTCTACATTTTTTAGAATGGGCACAAACTTAAAGTTTTTGTCATCTAGGGCCGTAAAGTGAGTGAATTCACATTCCTAAAGGGGTTTGGATCAAATTTTTCATGTGTTTAGACATTGGCGAAATTCCATTTCAGATCATCATCACTCTGTGGCTATTTGGGGGTATGTGCAGGATCATGATTGACCAAAAAGTGGCAATATGATGGGTATGTGTAGGGTAAGTGGCTGAGAACTTTTTTTCTACCCAAAATTGATAAAATGAAAAGGATTTTTAAAGTAAATTCTCAACTTTCCAACAATATAAATTATGCTTTACTTTGAATTTAATAAATAATTATTATTCATTTTCTATTTCAATTATGACAAAAGTCTTGATTTATAGGTTCATTGAAAAACATCTATCGCTTTCAAATGGTGTCACATTTTTTGAATCTAAAACATGTGTCACATTCTATGCTTTGAATACTATAGGATTTTAAAAAAATAGTTGAATTGTGTCTCTCGAAGCCAATGCCAAACTGAACTAAAACTACCCATAGGATGAGTACTATCAAGATTCTAGAACATTAACCATATAAACATGGCCTTCAAATGAGAAAGATCTAAACCAATGTGGATCAAGAACTATAAAATCCCAATGTGAAGTGTGAACCGATGCAAACCAACGATGTGTCTAGCTAAGCAAGAAAGAAGCTAAGGGAAACAATAGAAAACTAGACAAACTCATGTGAGTTGTCACCAACACAAATAATGGATGCAAGAACCCCCCTTATTACAATACCCAATGATTGTAGAAGGAGAGAATGCAAAACTATAGAAACGTGATTGAAAATGCAAACCTCGCACATGAAACAAAAATGAATGCATGGATAAAATAAGGTAAAAATATTCTATAAATTACCTCATATCTGCATAGAGGCCGAAACTAGCTTTCCAACGCTATGAAAATCATGAAAAATGGATAAGCGAGTCACAAGATACGTCTCCCGGAGTGAAAAAGGAAACATCTGACTTCCAAGGCTGAAAAAAGCATCATAAAAGAAAAACCAGAAAATCACACCTACACCATTGCATAGAGCATGGAAACAAATTTTCGGTGATATCTTGTTTGCAAAAAAATGACGATGTATGTGAAAGTTATGCTTGTTTCCATGAAAGTACTCAAAAAATGTCCGATTTGGCCATGTGAAGCCCTCAGGGGCTAAAAAAATTAGGGCCCTAGTCGCATGGGAACCAAGTCTTGGTCACCCATTTGACCAAGGTTGCTAAAAGTGGTCTAGGGGGACCTGGGGCGATTTAAGCCCGGATAAACCAATTCTGGTGGTGCTCACCCATGCATCCATTAAAATTTTTCAAACAATTTTTCAAATTTTAATATTTTTATTTTTTCATGTGCATCGTGAAGCATGCCTAGGGTCGTACGGCCCTTGGAAAAAAAATATGCCTCTCCGAATGACTGTGTCCAAATCAAAAAAAAAATATACGGAAATAGGGGTTTTGGGGTGCTGTGAATCTAATGACGAGGTTTGTTTGGGCCCAAAGTGCTCCAAAAATTAGGTGACCCCTAGATCTATCAGAAAAATCACCGAGTTGGAAAGCCTCGTAGATCTAGCAAATGGTCACGAAATTGAATGAAATAAAAGCCATTTATGACTTTTTTCCAGTGCTCTAAATCCAAAGAAAAACCTTGATTTGATCCAAGACACTGCATAAAGATGCTCAAGGAAAGAAACCCTTGAAGGACCTCGAACAAGCTTTGCACTGTGTTCCTCCAAAAAACTTGAGAAGGGGCTGCAAATTGAGGCTCTGATACCATGTTAGAAATGAAGATCTGATTGCAAACTAGAAAAATCACCTTCCACAAAAGAAAAAAATGAAAAAGTAGAGATTTGCAAAAGATGTGCAAATTGATATATTGGAAAGTACAATAATTACATGATAATGATTTGCTTTATAAAAGCAAAGATGCAAACCCTAATCTTATCTTGAGCAACAAGATAGCTCAAAAGATAAAGATGAAAACCTATATAACCTAGGAATTAAATAATGCCTAAGTAAAGTTATGCAAAGTGTAATTAATAATTAATTACACCAATAGTTTTTACCAAGTTAAGGTGGTCAGACATACGAGTTTTTATATATTTTAAAAGTTGTAAAAAAAAATCATAATTAATTATTTACTTGGAAAAAAATTACAAAAAATATGCATCACATCAAGACATGAGTCCTCTACTTATATCTAAAATCTTATAAAAAAATATTATCATTTTATTGTAGTTAGGGTGGTTAGACAGACACCTACTTATTTTTTCCCTGAAATTTAAATACTATTGCATTGAAATTTCAAATTTTCACCAAATAGATTTAAAAATAAATAAAATAAACCTAGTAGTTTAGAAACTAAATTCAATTTGCTATAGATTCTATTCTTACATATTTTTGAAATAATACAGATAACTTATTCATATTTTTACGTCAGGTTTCCTAACTCTAATTTTTCTGAATGTTTTGCCACTTAAGGGCCTATTTTTTCCATGATGATCCTACACATACCCTTGGGAACTTCCTTGTCAAGCCGCCATTCCTCCATGGCCATTTGGGAACTTCCTTGTCAAGAAACCTTCCCTCCATGGCCATTTCAAAACTTCCTTATTAGGCAACCCTCCCTCTGTGGCCATTTGGGAAATTCCTTGTTGGGCTATCATCCCTCCATGGTCATTTTGGAACTTCCTTATTGCGTTGTTGTCCCTCCGTTGCCATCAAAACTTTCATGTTGGAATGCTGTGTGCTCATTTTCATTTCAAAAGGGCAGTGACCCTCTAGCTTCCCCCTCCCAAATTTTTGAATTTTTCAGAATGAGTTAAATCTTAACGAAGTATGTCTTGGCACTCTTTCTACCCATTTTCCCATGTGCTAAAATTGAAAAATCTCAAATTTCCTAAGCTTTGTGTAGTTTTGGAACTTCCTTGTTGGGCTACCATCCCTCCATGGCCATTTCAGAACTTCCTTGTCAGGGCGCCATCCCTCCATGGCTATTTTAGAACTTCCTTGCTGGGTTGTCATCCCTCCGTGGCTATTTCAGAACTTCCTTGTTAGGTTGTCATCCCTTTGTCACTGTTTTAGAACATCCTTGTCGATTCGTCATCCCTTTGTGGACCTTTCAGAACTTCCTTGTGTGGTTCCCTTCCCTCTATGGCCATTTCAAAAAATCCTTGCAGGCTGTCATCCCTCTATGGCCATTTCAGAACTTCCTTGTTGGGATTTTATTCCTCTATGGTTGTTTTAGAACTTCCTTGTCAGGTCGTTGTCCCTCCGTGGCCATGTCAGAACTTCCTTGTCAAGTTGTCATCCCTCCATGTTTATCCACCATCTTCCTTCCATGCACCATCTTCTCGCCATCTGCCATGCACCATCCTTCCACCCTATGGTGCCCACACCCCTAAGCCCACATTTATGCTTGTGGTCCACATGAGCTCTAAATATGAATATTATGATCTTTTCATGATGCATTGATGGATCTAACAAGGCTTTTGCAAGATTTGACTAATTTTTTCCTTAATTTGTGTATGTGTTGGTGTTTTCCACTACACCTAAGACATCTCTAAGGAATAGCCAATTGTTATACTCAAGAATCTTGAAATGAATGGCCAACTAACAAACCTATTGAATGATTGAGATCTTCTACACTTTAGGCTCTGTGGAACCAAGGAGAGTATTCCTAGTGTGTTCATTTGAGTTTTTCTATGTAGAACACATCATTACATGGATCAATATTGGTGAAGAATAATTTTGCAACAATTACTATGAAATTGGCTTATTTCTAAGTAATTTGCTATCCATTCATCAAAATGAAGACACTCATAATGTAATGAGAATTGTTGCACATGAACAATGGAATTGATGAATTTTGAATGAATTTAAACCTTGGCTTCAAATTGGTCACTAAATGATTATTTGATTAACCCCTTAGGTAAATCATTAAGGAACAAATCAATGTCCTATTTATTGGGAAAAATGGAGTCATGCATACAAGAACTAGTAAAAAAGAGATGACCCAATAACACAATGGAATAGACTACTCTCACAATACTTTGCATCATGGAGCTCAAATTCTCTGATACATCACTACTTATCAAATCCTTTGCAAATGAACATAAATTCATGGCCCTATTTATGTATTTAATTGATTGCTTGAATAGAAAAAAATAACAAAGAATGTATACATTTGAATAGATGCTCAACGTAGAATAAAAATACCATTAATATTTCTATTCAAAATTCACATAGACTTGCAGAAGGAGAGAAATATATTAGAATTATATACTTGTTTATATTTAAGTCATATCTGTGAAAAAATTTAAGCTACTTGTATGAGTTCATTCATAAAGCTCAAAACTGATGAGCTATTCTATTCCTATCTATCCATATACATTCGACCAAAACCTACCTTGATTTTTCATCCTTCGTTCTCTCTTGCAAATGAGTCATGGTTTCCCTTTTAAAGCACAAGGGAAGCGACAAGATTTGGGCTTAGATGAAGCTTCATTACATATTTTCATTTCATCCAAATCTCAACTGCATCTTACTTGCATTTCAAAACCCCCACATGTTGAATCTTTAGAACATGGTGCTAATGGGGAAAGCCAAAATGTAACTGTCGTCAGAGAAGGGAAATGCAAATTTCCACCAAGACTCCCTTTGACACCATCTCTGCCACAATGAACCTGGAACCCAAAATTCCATGAAGGCACACAACTGACATCAAATACCAAACAATGTCACATACACAAAAAATAGGACCATCCTAGCAAATTCCATTAACACAAAACTCTAGAACCCACACACAACAAATTCTTAATTACTTGTCACCCCACCTTTACCACTTCCATTCCCGCAATACACATGACCACTCCTAGTTGTTTCCAGAGGAGGAGTGGAAACCTCGACATCATCCTCTTTCTTTTCTTTACCCAACATAGTTCTAGTGCACCCACTCGGGGTTTTAATTGCTAATGGCACAACATATATCACTTCTTCATCAGAGGGCATACCATCATTCAAAAGAGCTAGATATTGATTGTAAGCAAAGTCAGTCTCAATGTCACAATTAGAGGTGTTACTCGTAAGGTTGATGGGAGAGTGTTGGCATCCATAGGAGCCACGCCCATACCTTATTTTCTATTATGCTCCTATGGGAGACTGAAATAGGTTCTTTCCTTTATCATCTTCTTTTCCTGTAGCATCAGCCTAGAATTGTAGCCTTCAACTGCACCTACTAGGTGTGAGTCTAGGCTTTTTAGTAGCCTCTAGTGCATCAGAACCAGACCTCAGGGAACTCAAGCAAGTAGATTTTCGTACTATTTTTCTTATTTTCTTCTCTGATAATTGCTCACACTACCTTGCCTTAATCAATCACACTTTTGAATACTAAGTGTAAATGACTTGAATAACAATTATTCTTTATATATGTATCGTGTGGAGTGATGATGTTCACAATCAATATCTAACACACATGCGTAACCCTAGAAGCTTGTTGGCAGATGTACTATCACCATTTAACTCCCCATTTGCATGGAAATCTTTAGACTATTCTTCATGATTACCAGCATTTGCATCTCCACATGAATTGAGATCAACTCAATCACATTGTAGGATGTTAGCCATTAATGCGGGCTAGTTACACAGAGTAAAAATGGCCATCACATGTTATTTTTCCAATTTTAAATACTATCCATTGATCTTTTTCCTTGATGGATGATCAATCGGACAACCAACCTTTGTTTGAGCACCTTTGATATCTAGCAGTGCTTTGCTGATGTGCTCCATAGCCAATCATTCTCATCCATGTCAACTAACATCTTTGCCATATGGGGGCTCCACCAACAAAGTAGACTGAGATAGGTGTCGAGATCTCACTAATCTTGTTGGTTTTAACCATTATTCACTTTCACCTAGCGAGCCAATGGAGAATGGTGAAGATTGTTCCACTAGATTGATCTCAGCTGCTCGTTGAAGATGTTGGGCCATGAGAGTGGTAGTGGGGAGTGGTCCCGCACATCACCTGGACACGTGTCATCTTCTCACCAACTTCATTGCATTTATCTCACTAGAACTTAACTCCCATGGGTTGGCAAGGTGTAGTTGAGATCTATTCCCTGATCTTCGAATATTGAAATCTACACATCACCTAACGTTAGCATTAAATGGATGGACTTAGTCTAGCCAACGATGATGTGATCACTGGGGTTAAGGACTTAAGGTGTAAGTCATCAGATTAAATTTAAAACCTGACCTTAGGAAAAGACTTAATATGGTGGGAAAGTGGTGACTGATTCTTCGGGCTAATGGGGTCAATAGAGTGACGTGCCAGATGGCTCAAGAGACAACTTAAGGGGTTGATGACCGACCGAGCAAGTTAACCCGAAATTATAATGTTTCCATGCTTTCATGAATAGAAAGCTACTCACCTATGAGGACAAGGGTTTATCAAAGAGGTAGATCAGACCCATGGAGAGGAAAAATCCATCAAGGTTTTAGAAGCTCTAATAGTATAAAAGCACTTATGACACTTTATGTATGCAGGATTAAAGGAACCTACCATAGGTTCGTTAGGGAGACCCATTGAGAAAGTTGAACAAGGAAAAATCACATTTCTCCTTTCACCATTCATTTTATGCTCGCCTCTCCCCCTAGCACCCATTAATAGAGATGACATTAGAGGGAGGCCTATGTCAATGAAGTGAGTGAAAAATCTATAAAGGGTGGCCTTGAAGGTGGTGGGAGGGAGAGGCCATTTCCTCCCTCCAAACAAATGATCACGATCCATCACGAGCTGTCTCATCAGATCATCTGATCCATTTAACAATGATGAAAATTTGCAAACAAGGTGTATTTGATTGATTAAGGGATACTTCGAACACATCAAGTAAAAAGTATCTTTTCAATAGTGTCAACTATAGCAAAAGAGCAATCAACTAGAAGACAAAATTTCTACAATGAATGGCCACTATAGGACAAAATAGAGAAAAGACAAGGAATGCATTTTTAATTGATTTATAATGAGGGGTAGGTGAAGCCCTAGTGCAATCAAATCTAAGCCACACAATATAATTCAATCCTATCCAATCATTTGGGCTTTGGATAACTATAAATAGGGGTCCCCCCCTCATTTGTAAATGGTTGGAGAGTTGATGTAAAAATATTATACAGCAATAGAAAGTAGCATTACATGATCTATGGGTGTTACTTTTCAGTTTTCTCATCATATGTGCATGGTTTTACTTCGCTATTAATTTTAGTTGTTAGTTTCTTGAATGGAAGTGATGATGGTGTTTGTTGTTATGGTATATGATGAACTTTTAGCCCATACTTTTAGCACTTGTTGATGACAAACTATTGTGTAAAGTTAGCTTGACCTTCTTTAATTAAATGTTGCAACTTAGTTTGAACAATTGTTTGTTCATGATGTGCACAAGCAATCTGGAAATATGCAGTGCTTAGAAGATTGCACTGGTTTTGTCTATTTATAGGATCCTCTTGGCCAAGAAAAACCCAATTTATGGAGTTTGTCTATTGTAGCAGCCTCCATGATCACTTTTCATTCATAGTTTCAAGTCTAGGAACTTCCTCTCTTCCCTGCCCCCCTTTTTTTTTTATCAGTAACCTAAGCTAAGGTTCATTTCACATTGTAAAGACAAATATGAAGTTGAATTGTGAGTTCTAGACTATTGTTTTGAACTTGCAACAGCTGAGCAACAATATCTACATCCTAAGAACTCCATTTGTAGACCCAACTTCCCATGCTTTTTAACTCATCTGTAAGTTCTCCTTGTGATTCCAACAAATCACATGAATCAACTGTGGTATTCCAAGCATTGTCAAGACCTAACATTAGAGACATTGGGATAGTTTTTTGCAATTTGATTGTAGAAGATTCTCTTTCAAGAGAGGTGATGCACCTATGCATTACCTATGTTGAGAAGTGCATAAAAAACACATCAAGTACAAGTTGTGACCCAATTAGTGAATGTTTCACTTCTTCTGCCCCTTCCACTAGCCAAGTTGCCTACTGCCAATAGAAATTATGTGGCATGGGACGCTGAAAGTCCTCTTGTAGTGCCAGTAGCACCCACTGTTTGGGTCCCTATTCTAGTATTTGCTCTAAAAGCCATACCTAAGTTCATTGGAGATGGCTTAAGAATACCATTCAAAAATCTACAAGATGTTGAGGACATATATCTAGTTTGTGGAGTTACATATCACAACATAGTGCTAAGGTTACTCATGGCCTCTTTTAGAGGTAAAGCATTGGATTGGTACCGCACACTTCAAGCTAATACAAGCAGTACTTGGGATCAACTTGGAGACCCTTTCTATGAAAGATTTTGTAACAACAAAGACACCTCTTCACAATTTCACTAGTTGGAGATCATAAATCAAGTCCCATATAAATCCATGACTATCTTCAATGCCTGTATTTACATAACTTGGCAAAGAATTCAGGATCTAATCTGCTCGCCACCTGACTTAGCATTCATGTTCTACTTAAAGTCCATCAATGTCGACATTTCAATGATGATCTAGTCACTTGATGGAACCACTCTACCTAATGCATATAGCATCATAGTTAAAGTTTAGAAAAAATTGATAGATGTTAGAAAGTTACTGCCTTGGCCTACCATGCCTATGTTTCCTGAGATATCAGCTCCTACCTAGGTGATGTTGTCTACTAGTGCAATTGATCCTCCTCAATCCATCTATACATACCTAGGTGCACCTTAGAATTTTGCTTCCACATTTGGTTCTTCAAAGGATGATATAAGTGACATCAAGGAGATGTTGTACACTATGGCCAATGAGATAACTATGATCAAGTGGAACTAGGTTGCGCCTCCAAAGCCAACTTATCAAAATTATCAAGGAAAAAGGTCTTCTTACCAAAAAACTTAGTTCTAAGGAGGCACTCACACAAATCTGTAGGTGCAAACAACTAATAAAATAGTACCATTTCCTTCTCTATTGCAGAGTGCTAACCCAAGCTCGAGCAGAGAGCTAATAGCATGGAAAAACAATTTAGTTGATGACACCAACCCCTAGTGTTTCTGTGGTGGCAACTCACATATGCCCAAAAACTGTTTATGCGACAATCTACAACAAAAGATGGCAGAGTAGCATAGTCAAGGTGTGACATAAGAACATGGAGGTTATGTATCTGCCTCTTTACAAATGGAAAACATGGTGCTTACAACACAAATGTAGGGGATGTCCTTCAAGCAAGAAATGGATATTGTTCCTATTAACAAATATTTAACTAGCTCCCTTTCGGTGTATTTTTTCCTCTATGCATCGGCCCACGCTTTGCAGAGTCAACTCGGCCTTTTATCAAAGTTTTTCTCTGCCACTCCACGTGTCTAGTCTTCACAACTCCAAGTCTCGGCATTCATTTTGCATCCCAGTAGACTCCGCTATGCTTCCATGTGTTGCACCTATGAGTTTCCTTTGGTCATGTTTTTCTTGTTGTCTCGTCGGGCTCCGAAGGGATGCCAAGGATCCTCATTCCTAAAACATTCTAGTAGGCCCCACGGTTACTATCTATAGTGTATACTTGCTACATGTCTTCCATTCACACATCTTTCAGTGTAGAGATGAATTAGCAACCGAAGGCAGTGAAATGTTGCCACGTGTCTCTTTTTTTCCCATCTAGTATTCATTCCTGCTATTGTTGATGAAGGCTCTGCCCATTTGACATGTGTAGCATTAATGCAAGTCCTCAACGGTGAGGGGAGAAATATTCATACGGGAAATGAAGGGCTACCACATGCCTAACTAGCGAATCACATATGCAGGTAATGGCCTAGATGAACCAAAGAATGCTATTGGTCGCTACGTGTTATAATAATTCACATAAGGGAGTGACACTTGTCTGATCGAGCCTAGTCGGGTCCACCACCATCATTTGCAGAAGACACACCTATTCCTAGAATGACTGGATGCTTTGTTCTAGATCGATCCTATTGTAATGGCCTTGGGAATATTCTAATTCAGGCATCATTGTTGGGGATCATGAAATCTTTTATGTTACTACTCTCTGAAGTGGTGGGTGGTTTTCCTGCTATATATACTTTTCTCTGTGAGGAGAAAAAGGTTCGAAATTGGAGGAAAACATTGGTTTTAGTAAAAGATGCTAGGCCTTTATTGCTATTTTATTTGATTGCAAAAAACTCTCCGATTGTGCCAATTGTTCGGCCTTTCTATTTTTTCATGCTATTTGATAAAACTATAAACTATGTTTTTTATTATTTGGACACTTCATTTAAGAACTTCTATATATATTGAATGCAAGTTTGCTTACCTAGATCATGTCTAATGACTCTTCTTAGTAGTAGGAATGTATGCAATGAAATTTTATGTTAATGAATGAATTGTCTATGCTATAACCTTAAGTCTCTGATGTTATGGAATACTATGTAACTCCATTCAGGCCCTTAGATCAATGATTTATTGTGCCTATCATTAAGTCTTGGTAGATCACCTTAGGTTAGAATTCATTTTATTATATTTTTTTCATTTTCCCTTTCCAAACCCCCAATATAGAAGAAGTTGCATTCTCTAAAAATCTAGAGGTTACTCAGTTTAGCAGAAAAGGTCCCCCTTAAACTGATTTTCCCATAAGGCAATGTTACCTTGTCAAATTTTGGTGTCAATAGTTTGTTCTTTTTCTGGCACACCTAGTGGGATAGAGCTTAGATGAAATTGCGTTTTAGAAGGGTGTATGAGCCATCGGCCTATAACTAGATCCCAAACCATAGGCAACCCCGGTTTACTAGTACCTCCCCTAGGGACAGTCCAAGTCACAAATTAGTTGGTAACCATTCCATTCCCGCTGCCCTTTCCTCTCACCATGTTGCCAACCACCAATAGAAAATATGTCGTGTGGGACAAAAGAAGTCCCCTAGTAGCTCTAGTAGTGCCTGCTGTCTGGGGTGCTATCCTAGTTTAAGCCATGAAAGCTATATCAAAGTTTACTAGAGACAACTCAAGAACACCAGCAAAACATTTGCAGGATGTGGTGGACGTATGTCCGGTACATGGGATTACAACATAGAATGTATCCCTAAGGCTTCTCTCCACATCTTTTAAAGGCAAGGCGCTAGATTGGTACCAAACACTAACACCTAATTCAATTCGCAATTGGGATGAGCTCGAAGATCCATTCTATGAGAGGTTCTTGAATGACAGAGATTGTTCTTCATTGTATTATCATCTATCTATCATAAAACGATCTCCTCAGGAGGCTCTGATGGACTTTAATGCCCGATTTCAAGCAAATTAGTAAGGGATTCATGTTACTATACACCCGACTCTTGAGTTGGCATTTGTATTTTATCTAAAGTCTATCAATTTTGACATTTCCGTGATGATGAAGTCTTTGGGAGGAGCTACTCTACCAGATGCTTATGGTATCGCTATCAAAGATGAGAATCATTTAATAGATTGTAGAAAATTTCCTCCTCGACCTATTATGCCGATATTTCTTGAAATATCAATCTCTATACAAGAGGTTGCATCAACTAGCACACCTACAATTTCCCAGTCAAAGTACACATATGCGGCAAGCCCACAAAATGTGGCCTCTATGTTAGGTTCTTCCAAAGATGAAATGAGTGACCTCAAAGAGATGTTGTGAACCATGGAAAATGATATAACCACTCTTAAAGGGAACCAATCAGCACCTCTAAAACCTGCATATCAAAACTATCAAGGCGAGTAGTCTTCTTATCAACAAAATCAATATTAGGGCACACCTTGCACTAATCCACTAGCCCCAATTGCAAACCAAATGGTGTCGGTGCCTACTCCACTGATGAGAATGTCACCAAGCTTGAGTAGTTAACCATAGGGTAGAATAACCTTATTGATGATATCAATCTATGGTGCTTCCCTTGCAGTGATGCACATATGCCTCAAAACTATCCATGTGGCAACTTAGAACAAAAGGTGGTGGAGCAACGTAGCCAAGGTGTGGCAATAGAACATGGAGGTTATATGTATTCTTCACCACAAATGGAGAGTGTGGTTCTTACCACCCAAATTTAAGGAATGTCTTTAGAACAAGAGTCTAATATTGCTCCTGATCATGCGCTTTTCTCCTGGATGGAGGAAGAAGAAATGGTGTTTGCTAATGATGCATTCTTATCCAAAACACCACAAGTGCAGTTTGATTATAACAAATGTTCAAAGAGGAGATTCACCGGTGAGTCAGTTGTTTCATATCTAGCTAGCCTACAACTCAAGGGTGTTTTCGATTAGATTCCTCATACTTCAACCATCCCGTCACCATCTCAACTATGAAAGGAAATTATTATAGTAAGAACCAAGGAGCAGAAACCTCTGATTTTTTCACCTTTTAATGTGGTAGATAAATTGAAGAAATCATTTGCTAATGTGTCTCTATGGGACATTGTAGCAATCCCAGAATAAAAAACGCTATTACAAAATGCACTTCAAGAAGAGGTCAACCCAGCACCAATAGAGCCATTTGTTAGTGTTGTGTCGAGGATAGGAATACGTTGAAACCACAACCCTTCTTCCTGACTCTCATTATAGGAAAGAAATTATTGCACAACACTATGATTTATTTTGGTGCTAGTACCATGGTTATGCCTAAATAGATAGTTGAAGCTTGGGGACTTAGCTACAAACCTATGAAAAGAGGGGTAATGTAGTTTGATTGGAATAAAGTTGAGATCATAGGTGTCATCAAAGCACTTCCTTTAACTCTATTTGCTTGTCGTAGTATCATGGTGCCACAGGACATGGTGATCATAGATGTTCCTCCTATGTTTGGTCTCTATCTATACCGATAATTTACTTCAAATTTGGGCAGATACTTGTCCTTGGATTGGTCACATCTGATACTTAGGACCAAACACAGTGTAAAAACGAAGATAGAATCAAAGTCTTTACATTATGAACATGTAGCAGATGAAGCCTTGATCAATTTTAAAGTCACGTATACCTCTATCACCAAGCAAGAAATGTATTGCATTGAATTGCTAGAGGAAGAGAAGGTGAGTGGAGATCAGAATGATAAAGAAGATGCTCTGTTGAGTGAACACATATACAATGATCCTTTTGATAATTATCATGCTATAGGATTGGGCACCTATGTAATTTATGATGAAGACCAAGTGCTTCCAAAGGTCGCCAAAGAATCTGAAAGTAGCCAAGCAAATGAGCTATGGAAGCTGTACTTTAACAGAGCAAGAAGAAAAGTGGGTGCTGGAGCAGGGATATATCTAAGGTCCCCACAAAATAAAAAATTGTTGAGGTCCTTCCACTTTCATTTTTCCTGTTCAAACAATGATGCTAAATATGAAGGATTGGTTCAAGGTTTAAGCCTTGCAGAATGAATGGGAATTAAGCAATTGATGGTGTTCGAAGATTCTGAACTAGTAGTCAACCAAGTCTGAGTAATTTTTGAGACAAAGAATGTCCGAATGAGATCCTATTGGCATCGAGTCTTGGACTTGATTGGTGGTTTTGAAGTTTTCAACATTAAGACTATTCCCCAAGGATAAAATAGCAATGCAGATCGTATGGTCATGATTGGTGCTCAGTTTGATCCTGTCTCTGACCTTCTTGATAATAAACATTCAATACGAGTACTAGTCCGACCAGTGATCCCGAACAATGATCAGAGTTGGAAAGTTTTTGAAAGTGATGAACACATCACCTTATTTATCCAAAACTCAGGGGAGTTCGCCGATCAGCTTCAACCAAAGATAGCTGAAGCTTATGAAGGAAAAATTATGTAGCTCAAAGCTAATAAACTTCTGAAAGGATTGGTTACTCTCGAAATTCTTTTTGATTGTGATGATGCCCAAAATGATAAATGAAAGCTCGTAGCAGACAAAAGTGATTATGTGGACCTTTGGATCTTTGATGGTAGGAATCTCCAAGTTAGGAAAAATGTCCTGCACCATGATAAGGAAAGACTCATCAGTTTCTGCGAAAAGTATGGAGTAGTGGCCTGGTCCTATGATGATCTAGAGGGATATGATCCTAATATCATTTAGTACACTATTGAGCTAATAGAAGGTGCAATACTATTCTGACAAAAATAGAGGCCAGTCAATCCTAAAATTGAAGCGCTAATTGCACAAGAGCTAACTAAGCTCATTGAGTCATGCATTGTCTTCCCAATCAAGCATAGTACTTGGGTATCGAATCTAGTCCCAGTTTGAAAGAAGAATGGAGATATTTGTTTGCATGTGGACTTCTGAGACCTAAATAGAGCATCTATAAAAGACCACTATCTGCTACCTTCTATGGAGTCAATCCTAAAAATGGTCACAAGATTTGAAATGTTTTCTCTACTGGACAGTTTCTCTGGCTACAATCAGATTCGACTTAAAGAAGAGGATCAACACAAGACTACGTTCACCACAAAGTGGGGAAATTTGCATATGCTAAAATTATTTTTGGTTTATCCAATGCAGGGGAAACATTCCAACGAGTGATGGACATCGCCTTCAATGAACTAATCAATAAGTTTATTCTAATTTATTTGGATGATCTTATTGTGTTCTCTAAATCTAAAGATGATCACTTTGATCATTTAGAATTAGTTTTTCAAAAGTTCCAGGAGTTTGCAGTTTCCCTAAATATGAAGAAATACATATTTAGAGTACCACAAGGCAAGCTGTTAGGACATGTGGTGTCTAAAGAGGGGGTTTCAATTGACCCTGAACGAGTGAAGGCTATCAAGGAACTTCCCCTTCCGGTGAATAAGAAAGTTGTTTAGTCTTTCCTAGGCAAAGTAAATTTTGTTAGCAAGTTTATTTCCAATTTCCTGGGAATAATTAGGCCAATCACCCTAATGCTGAAGAAAGATCAAACATTCAAGTGGATGACCAAAGCTCATAAAGCTTTTGAAAAGGTCAAGGAAGCTATTTCCATAGCTCCGGTACTAGTTAATCTAGATCAATCCAAGGATTTTATAATGTATGCATTTAGTATCAAGTTGAGTATTGCTACTGTCCTAACCCAAAGGATGAAAAGGAAAAGGCGGAACATCTAATGGCATTCTATTCCCGGACCCTGAAGGAATATGAGGTGAATTATAATTTCGTCAAAAGGCAGGCCTTTGCAATAGTCAAGGGACTTAAAAAGTTCCATCTAATTTTCTGCAATAAGGTGTTGGTGTATGTCACACATTCCAGTGTGTGTGAATCTATCAATAGAAGGGGAGATCATAGAAAAAAGGGTTAATTGGATCACCAAGATCCTTGAATATGACATCGAAGTCAATCCTACTAAAACTATTAAAGGAAGAGGACTGTGTGAGTACATGACACATAACAAGGAGGTAATTGTTGCAGGGGAGCAACCGAAGCTTGTCTTGATAAATGAATTAGAATTGAAAGGTGGTTGGCTAACTGATAGAATGTGGTTCATGCAAATTGGAAAATATTTGCCAGGTCTCTCATCCCAAAAAATGAGATACTACTGGCTACAAAATTGTGGGTATATGCTAATAGAGGGATTGATTTTCAAAAGGAATTTCAATGGTGTTCTCCTACAATGCGTCACTTCGGAGCAAGCAAAGAGGATCCTCGACATGTTCCACAATAGCGATACAAGAAAACACTTCTCTGCTAAAACTACTACTATTAAAATCATGCGTGTTGGTTACTATTGGCCTACACTTTTTAATGACTCCCACTCTGTGGTAAAATCTTTTAGAAAATGCCAATTCTTTACTAAGAGAAGGAAGAATTTTGTAATGCCCCTCAAACCCACAGTGGTGGGTGAACCATTTGTGCAATAGGGCCTGGACTTCATTGGAATGATCAACCCAGTTTCTAGCACTAGACACAAGTGGATTATGACCGCCACAGATTACTTCACAAGATGGATAGAGGTTGTTCTGCTTAAAAGTGCAACAGAGATATAAATTGTAGATTTCCTCAAAGAGTTGTTGACAAGGTTTGGTCCTCCAAAAACCATCATTTCAGATAATGCCGGAGCTTTCTTAGGTGCAAAGGTATGTCACTTTGCATTAAAGAATGTCATATTCCTCAAGACATCATCAAACTATTACCCACAAGGAAATGACCTAGCAATGTCAACAAATAAGAGCCTAGTCTAGCTCCTTAGAAGGATTGGTTCGGAACACCAAAGAGAATGGCATAAAAACATCTAAGGAGAACTCTGGGAAAATTGCATAAATCATAAGCAAGTCCTTAAAGCTTCACCTTATGAGTTGGTATATAAGAAAGAGGTGCTGTTACCTATATCTATGGAGATTTTAGAACTCCAATTGTTGAAATCTCTAGAGATAGAAAAAAATGGTGCCATGGAAGTTCAGTTTGCCGAACTATTAGAATTACAGGAAAAAAGAGAGAACTCCCTAATAGCCATGACAAACTGTCAACAAGTGGTCAAGCGATGGTTTGACAAGAAGACTTCCGACCAAGGTCTAAAATGTGAAGACTTAGTGCTAAAGTATGATAAAAGGGCTACTAAGACAAGTCAACATGATAATTTTGATAGCCTATGGGAAGGACCCTTTAAAATCATTTGGTGCAAATAACATAATGCTTTTGAGCTAAAAAATATGGAACATGAGCCCTTAGGAATCCCAGTTAATGGGATTCATCTCAAGTTGTTCCATTAGGTACTAAGCTCTATTTTGTACATATGTGAATATGCTTTCTTTTATTTTCCTTCCTTTGGCCAGTCTTTTTCAAAATTAGTTTGTGCTTCTATGGAATTAACCCATTATTATGGAGGGTGGAATATCAGGATGCTTTACATAAAACACGCCCATGTGCTGAGAAATAACAGAGTGAAAGTTAATAACCCATAAAACTGAAATACAGGATGAAGGAAAAAACATGGATTTTCTTTAAAAAGATATATATATATTTAAATATATATTCTTTAATTGCAAAAAGGTTGGGAAGCCATAATCCAAAACTTACAACTATTTTAGCTATTATATATGCAATATGATAGCCTTTTTCCAGGCTTATATACAAACTATAAGGCAGGTAGTTTGACTAGTAGCAGGAAATAGAATAAATAGGGAGATATTTTTTGAGTAGATAGGAGTTTTTCATCCAAAGGCATGGGAGGCAGAAATTGGTGCATTAACAATAGCATCCACTTCTTCTTCATTAGCAGGTTCTTCGACAGCACTGGCAACATCATTCGGTGCAATTGCCATATGCAGGGGAAATACCAAGTTCCTAAAATTAGTATACCAATCTACGTCATAGAAGGGTATTATGTTGTAGCTCCAAAACAAAAAGTTTAAGGCCTCGGTAACCCTCTGATGATGCTCGTCGCCTGTCTAAAGGCAGAATCTACTGAGAAACGGCAGCCAAATGACTATGGCTTCTTCCTCGATAAAGTGATATAGGTCGATGGCTGATGGTAGACCTACTCCATAGGTGGCATGAGTGACAACCTCACCAAGACCATTCAAGTAATTTTTGGGAAACATTTCCTTAACAAGTTTTAGGATAAGAGGCTGGGGGATGTTGATGTCTAGCATGGATACCACGAAGTGGGAGCATATGTCAGTGTTCACCTGATACTTGTCCACATAATCTATGCAGTCTTTACCAAAACCCACTTTATGGCTATCAAGACCAAAGAATGCTTATTCTTGGTCATCCGTTTCAGCCTCCTAGTGGAAACCTCCCCTAGGAATGTCATCTATGACTTATATGAGGTTAAACGAACTAGAGTGTCCATAGTTTTGACAGTATTCCTATGCTTTTGAGCTAATGCCAGAATTTATCTATCACCTAACCTATGAGAGGGCTTTCTTAAAACTCTACTACCAACCCATCATAGCTCAAATGCTAAGTATGATTTCCTCACTACTTACTGGCCTATTTATAGAAAAAATGACAAGACGCATGCTAATCCATTTGAAGAAAACATGATAATAAGCTAGTTTCCAACTTGAAAGGTGTGCCTACATTTGCTCACATTTCTAGGCCAGTTGCATCTGTGAGGGTATGGCTCAATGTGTGCTAGATTAATAGGATCTAATTAATTAGCTTTAAAAAGGTGGCGCTTATTGACAGTAAGACATATGGCCATAGGCTATTTTGTCACCTCACAAGTGTTTCCCCAGAGCCCAAGGAAATATTCATATCTTTTCAAGTTGTGATCATTTGCTTTGGCATAATCATTCTAGTCGGGATATTAATTACTAGTGCATACTAATGCAAGGTTAAGAAAGCAAATTGTCAGCTCAAGGTCCAAGGGAATCATAGTGTATCACACGGTTGCAAAACACAATAATAAACTCCTACCGCCTCAAAATAGAAAGTAGTTCATTTTGCACGAATTACAAAATTAATGGTACATGCTGAATTAAATGCAAAAGGAATGCTTTCACCTACCACCTTGAGGAAAGATTGCCAAATATTGCATGAAAAGGCTTAATATTTCAAAGTATTTTTACAAACGCCAAAGCTAAAAGTGCAAAGTTGTTCTTCTTCTATGTATCCAGAGCCATGGAAAATTGTAGAGCCAAGAACTTGCAGAGATCTTCACCCAAAGAAAAATGTCAGAGACTTCATCTCAGCCAATGCAAGAAGAAATTAGCCAGGAGCTATTTACAACAATACATTCTTCAGAGGAGGTATATTTCTATGAGGATGTGGCATATGCTATGCCTGGTATACCCAACAGGCCAAAGAGGGCCTATACAGAAGAGCTAAAAAGGACCAAAGATTGTAGAAAGAAGAAAAGGATTGAAGAGAAATGGGATAATATCTACAATCCATGGTTCATGAAAAACCCTAAGTCCCTAAGAGAGGTAGCATGCGCAAGGTTGATGGCACCAAAGGAAGACCAATCTACAACAAAGAAAGTTTGGTACAATGGTCTTCCTCAATACATGCTCCCACTAGTGCACTACTGCATGGAGGTAGTTGATGCTGCTATCTAGTGTTATAACCCTAATACCTACTACATTGAAGGCCGCAACTTAAGGGTGCACATCACCCCATAGGCCATCTGGCATATGCTATGCATCCTAGAACCAAGTAAGAGAAGAGATAATATTGAGTCATTTTACCCTAGAAAATGAGAGAAAATAAGGAAGAGGATGAAAAAGAAATCAAAGTTCTTGTTGGAGGATACTGGTAGGAAAGCCATCCCAGCCACTAAATTGCCAAGTATTTCATTGTCATACAGTGCATTACACCACGATCTATAGGATGCCATGTCCATGCTAACTTTTGTGTGTCGCTGAGACTTTGATGAGAAGGTGGAGACTTTTCAACTAGGACTGTCTTTCCAATTTCACAAGCAGGATGATATCTTCTAGTATGATTTTGCTGAATTTATGGTAGAAGAAATGATACAGTAAATAAAGAATTACCTAGTGGAGGGAAGGTTTATATTTGTTTCTTTCCTAGTCCACATGTTTCTGCATCAAAACCCTGATTTCTTCACTCGATATTTTCCAGTATCAATTTTTGATGAGCAAAATAAAAGGAAGTCAGTGTCCACATGGATGCCTTTTCTTTCCACATCATATGATTATTATGCATTTTTAGACTATTTCATAGATCCGGTCTTGCATGATTTAATCAGAAAAGGCGACATAATTTGGCTTGATAAGGAGCATACTAGATATATGTAGAGTTTCACTCCCGCCTGGGACTGGTTCTTAGGAAAGGATTTCACAATTCTCCAGATGTGGGGCTTTATTGGTAAACCTTTCCTGCTCCCAACTTGTGTCACAAATAGGGTTCTCACATTAGAAATTTTTTGACAGGTGTGTATCATTGATTTTACTTTCTGCAGTAGAAAAAGTGTCAAGAAGAAGGTTTTTTCTTTTGTCCAAAGAATTTCAAGTTGATAACTCTGATAAAGAAAACAATTAGACTAGTTGTTGGAGGATTAGCTAGCTTATCTAGGGTTGGTGGTGGTAAATGATAAGTTGGAATACAACCCTTTCGATGACTTGCCAGAGCCACACATGAGAGTTACCCATGTTCCCCAACCTTACTGGGAGAAGTGACGTAACTCGCGAGTAGACAGAGATGAAATTTTTATTGAATTGCTATGTATTCCTATGCAAGATACAAGAGGGCCATGGAAAAAGTTCTAATTTTTTGTGGCAGTGGCCAAGGATAATTTCCTCATTGAGTGCGACATGTACAATAGGTTGAAGAAGGATGAAGAATGGAGTGAAGAAAAAATAAAAGCTTTCTAGAAGTATCACCAAGTGATAGCACAATTGGATGCTTCTTACAACAATCTGAAGGATGACTAGGAATTTGAAAGACGATGGAAGGAGGGCCACCCTAGCCCAAGCTCTAGTATTAACAAGAGTGGAGACTCGGAGGAAGAGTCTGAAGAGCAGGAAGTGGAAGCAGCGATATCTACCTCATCTACGCTGAAAGAGAAAGACCTCGGACAACCCCCCTATGTGGCCACAAATGTGCACTTTAATATATCAAGGGGCTTGCATACACTCACTTGGGCTGCTAAACTAGCTAGGTTATCGCTGCAGTAAATGGAGATGACTATTGAAGCTAGAGAGACCCTACCTATGAAACGACAACACACAAAGAGCACTATTGAGGAAGGTTCACAAGAACCCGTTGGAAGAAAAGTGCTTGCAGCTAGCTAGGAGCCTGAGGCTAAGGAGGAGTCATTGAAGATTCTAGAGCCACCATCGACTAGTCAGTAGGTAAATTTTGCTCCTTCTTCCCTTGCTAAACTCATTACTTCATATCTGCCCCAGCCTTACTAGCGATCCCTACCATAAGTATTGGCCCTCTACCTTCTACTTTTAGTCTGACATATTCAGTAGGCTTCGCCCAATTTTCATAGACCAGTCTGCTCGTCTTTACTCCTCCGCAAACCCTTACACCCACTACTGCCACTCAGACTCTCCTCACCTCACTTTCAAAAAATGTACCCCCTATGGGTGCCCCTTCTTTTTCCACTATTACTACATATCATTTTCTATTGCAACAAGCTGATACCACATTGACACCCCAGCCACCCTCTCAGCCAATGAGTCCTGCAGCTGATTCGTCGATTCAGTCATACAAATGACTAGCCTTGTTGGTGGTCCTCAAACCAAACTATGGAACATTCCCCACTTCTCCATAGAAAATATCACTCTTTAAAAGAAACAAATGCCCACACCTATGAGGATTACCTATCCCTATTCCTTGTTTTTTGGTGCTCCTTTCGCTGGTGGACTAGTTTCATCACCAGCTGATTTTATGGTGTAGATTGATTGCGAAAAGGAGGCACGAGTAAGTAGAATGCAAAAGTGTAGAGAAAAAGATGACAATGCTTTCGCTGAGCCAAAAATATAGACTCTTTATGATGAGGCCCAACAAGAATTGAAGTTTGGGAGCATGTATCCAAGGGTAACCAAGCTTTAGGGGGAAATGTGCCCATAATATTATGAGATATATGTGGTAGGGCTTGGCATGAAGGTGGCCTGACCACAGGATAAGGTTGAAATCATGGAGGAAATGTAATGGGTAGTCACTTTTGACTTCCTCAAAACTAGCCGCCAGCTAAAGAAGAAGGATGAACAACTTAAAGTGGCAAAGGAAAGGGTTTTTTTTGGAGAAAAAAGAGAAATCCCTATAGGTGGATATTGCCCGTTTGACAAAAAGGGCACTGGCAACAGAGGATGAGAGGAATAGAATTCAAGGCGAGATTGAGAAAACTCAGGTTTCTGAACCTGCCATGATAAAAGAGCTACGCTCTAAGAATTAGGAGGCAGCGCAAAATCTACAACTAAGGAATGAAGAAATGGGGTGGCTTCGCCTTGAGTATAGTCAAGGAATGGTTGAGAGAAGTGAAGCATCAAAGCACCAATAGGCTTAATATGAGGAGAAAATATAAGAAAAGGACACTGAGTTTAAGGGCCTAAAAGCTCAAATAGAGGAAGAACTCTGAGAGACAAAGTCTTCTCTGGAAGAGCACTTGTCAAATCACTCCCAAGCTAAGGAAAATTGGAATAAAGAAATGAGCAGCTCTGCGAAATAGCTAACATCTGAGAAAAGAAAAAGGGAAGAATTGGCTAAGACCAATTTTTCAAGAGACGTGAGTATTTCTTCTCTTAAAAGCTCTCTCCTATCCCCCCCTACCAGTTAGACATCATTTTGTTTTTTTAGGAAATTGTACATCTCTCATTGGGAAAAAATTAAAGCCTTTTTCCTAACATTATAGCCTACCCTCTGATTCATCGCTAAGGCATCAAAACTGAGCCAAGAGGCCTGTGATACGATTGAGTAGTTCCCACGGTTTATCTTGGAGAAGGTTCTTAAAGCAAAAGATCTGCCCATAGAGCTATACTTGGTCTCTAATGAGAGCCTTGCCAGGGTGGATATTGGAGATCAGGATGTTGCTGCTCAAATGACAAATAAGTTTATCAATTTCCACTATGTCTTCCACTGCACTATGGCAGCCGCGACTATTCTAAATAAGACACTAGAAAACATATGGGGAAGTTTCACCGAGCTAAATGGGATGGATTTTCCATCCCCATTCCTTGAAGATGAATCTATTGCCACAGCCGATCAGATTGTAGAAAATATAGAAGAGAAGGAAGATTATCTAGAGGCTTTCAGGGATTTCAATGATCCTCCACGACAATTGACATAGAGGGAGTGATTCATCCATTGGCACAACTGCTTTTTCACTATGAAGTAGGAGTCGGTTTACCCAATGTGTTGCCTCATAAGGAAACTATTGATCTAAGTGGAGTGCAGGAGAATTTGCACAACATGGTGAAGCCATCTAAGGATGAATGGTCACCTCTGTAGGTGACTCTTTCCAATCTCTAACTCCATTGTCCCAATGAAATGGCACTTTGGCCTATAAACTCGATAATTTTTGGATTCTCCATTCCTTAGTCGAAATGCCCCTGATAGTTGCCAAAAGTTGTTAACAAATATTTAACTAGCTCCCTTTGGGTGTATTTTCTCCTTTATGCGTTGGCATGTGCTTCATAGATTCAACTCGGCCTTTTATCAAAGTTTTTCTCTATCGCTCCACATGTCTACTCTTCACAAATCTGAGTCTTGGCATTCCTTTCGCATCCCAGTAGGCCCCACTATGCTTCCACGCATTGCAGCTATGGGTTTCTTTTGGTCATGTTTTCTTGCTATCTTGTCAGGCTCTGAAGGGATTTCATAGAGCCCTCATTCCTAAAAGGTTCTGGTGGGCCCCACGGTTGTTTTCTACAGTGTATACTTGCTACGTGTTTTCCATTCACACATCTTTTAGCGTAGAAATGAATTAGCAACCATAAGCAGCGAAATGCTACCACATGTCTCTTTTGCGCCCGTCTGGTATTCATTCCCTTTATTGTTAATGAAGGATTTTCCCTTTTGACACGTGTAGCATTAATGCAAGTACTCAACGACGAGGGGAGAAAGGTTCATACGGGTAGCAAAGGGTTGCCACGTGCCTAACTAGTGGATCTCATATGTTGGTGATGGACTGGATGAACCAAATAATGCCATTGGTCTCTTGGTGTTATAATCATTTGCACAAGGGAGTGACACTTGTCTGATCAAGCCTAGCTAGGACCACTCCCATCATTTGCAGAAGATGCACCTATTCCTGGAATGATTGGATGCTTTGTTCTAGATTGATCTTGTTGTAATGGCCTTGGGGATATTCTAATTTAGGCATCATTGTCAAGGATCATGAAATATTAGCTGTTACTGCTCTCTGAAGTGGTGGGAGGTTTTCTTGCTATATATACTTTTCTCTGTGAGGAGAAAAGGGTTCAGAATTGGAGGAAAATGCTAGTTTTAGTAAAAGACGCCAGGCCTTTATTATTGTTTTATTTGATTGCAAAAAACTCTCAGACTGTGCCAATTGTTTGACCTTTCTATTTTTTCATGTTATTTGATCAAACTCTAAACTGTGATTTTTATTGTCTGGACACTTCATTTAAGAACTTCTATAAATGTGGATTAAAATTTTTCTTACCTAGATCATGTCTAATGACTCTTCTTGGTAGTAGGAATGTATGCAATGATATTTTATGTGATCAAAGTTTCTTCCCAACGACTCGGTCAAAGAGTCTTCGCTGGAACAACTTCCTCGACATCATGCAGGAAATGGACTTTACTGCAGGGTCGAGATCCACTGCGCTTGACTCGTTCATGCTCCCTTCAACAACCTGCGATGCACAAGGTGATAGAGGTGAAAGAAAGCATGTGTGGCAAACAACACGATACATTCATTAATCAGATATTAAATCTATCCCATTATTCAAAAACCATATGCATTATATCAGTCATTCGGGAAGTAAAACAAGGTAATTAATAAGACACGTAGAGATGTTAGGCTACAGGAATGTAGGAATGTATTGCTATAGGATACTACCCATTTTTAGATAAAGAGTCTTTAATAAAAGAGTTAAAACATCCATTAGTAGTAAAAGTAGAGATATTAAAAATACATCATGATACACAAATTATGAGCATATCATAAGCTCATCAGTGCTCTAAGTCTACTTTCTAAACTACTAATTTATTTTTAAAATGGTTGAGATTAAGGGGTTCAAAAGAGGGATGTACACAAATTGGTGTTGTTTTTGTCAGAAAAACATAACATAGCAACTCTTGTACGACCTGAGCATGGTGAAATTTTTTTAGTATTTTTAAAATGCTATGGTAGAAGTTAGCTAACAACATCTAGTTGATGCACAATTTTTCTGATAATTGTTTAATGAATATTTGATTTTTTACTAATTTTCTAAGTGGGCACTTAAAAGAAGAATTTTGGCCGTGCTCCCCTACAAATTTTTGAAAGTAATAGATTTTTTTTAATTTTTAATTTTTAAAATTTGTAGAATGGAGTCTAGTTTCTAAAAATGTAATTTATTTGAAATTTCAATGAACTCTTAATTTATAATGAAAAAAAAACCAAACACTGCTTTTTGATAAAAAATAGTCATACAAACAAAAGAAATTTTGGATGAAATCCCTAACATTGTCAGAAAGTGAAATTTTTTTATATCATTGGAAAGATAAGAGAGAACTTAAGATTACCCATGTGTTCGATTTTTTCGATATTCAACCAAATGCAATCTTGATGGTGAGCACAAACCCAATGATGTGAAAAAATGTAGAATTTGCAAAAATCACATCTCTGGTCATTGTGAATTCCCTCCAAATCTTTGGGTTGGTATTCCAAGGAAAATACCAAAGCTAAGGCTTAGGGATTCCCAAAGAAAAATATAACGCGAGCATGCTATAATGTGAGCGTGATATAATGCTTTTAGGTTATTTATTAGTTTTCACTTTTTCCTTCTCCATGGAAAATTTCTAGCAACAAATAACGCATGAGCTTTATTTATTCCTTTAGTTAAATGATAGTTCTTTGAATGTATATGTATGTTGGTGTGTCATGTATGTATGTATGCATGTATGTATGCCTATATGTATGTATTTATGCTTATGGGTGGGAGTGGGATAGAGGGTGGGAGTGGGAGAGAGTTTGGAAGGGTGGAAGAGTAGGAGAGGGTGGTAGAGAGTGGGAGAGAGAGTGGGAGAGAGTGGGAGAGAGTGTGGGAGAGAGGGAGAGAATGTGGTAGAGTGTGGGAGAGTGTGAGATAGGGTGGAAGGGAGGGAGGAGAGAGTGGAAGAGT